>CAUYUJ010018108.1:22500-85000 GCA_963575745.1 Prorocentrum cordatum | reverse complement strand
CCCGCCGATCTGCGTGAGAGGTGCCAGCGAATTTCAGAAATGTGGCAAATCTTTTGTGTTTTTGCACCCTGAACCCGCCGATCTGCGTGAGGGGTGTCACCGAATGTCAGAAATGTGGCAAATCCCATATGTTTTTGGACCCTGACCCCGCCGATCTGCGTGAGGGGTGTCAGCAAATTTCAAAGAAATATGGCAAATCCCATCTGTTTTTGGACCCTGACCCCGCCGATCTGCGTGAGGGGTGTCAGCAAATTTCAGAAATGTGGCACATCCCATGTGTTTTTGGACCCTGATCCCGCCGAACTGCGTAAGGGGTGTCAATTTTTCCCCACCCCAGCAATTCAGAGCACACGCTCAGGGCGTGCTAAACCT
Organism: Prorocentrum cordatum; assembly: GCA_963575745.1. Lineage (NCBI taxonomy): Eukaryota > Dinophyceae > Prorocentrales > Prorocentraceae > Prorocentrum > Prorocentrum cordatum. Next base: position 84,628 of record CAUYUJ010018108.1, on the reverse strand, counting down.
GCCCGTTTGGGCCTCCCCCCGTCGCGCGGTCCATCAACAAGGAACAGTAAGCAGCAAGAAGCAGAATTGTAACAGTGGAAACTGGAAGCTGCAACTGGTACAGGAAACTGCGAACCTTCGGCCTACAGCCTGGTGGCCCCACAAGGGGGCCGGTGGATTTTTTAATAATAGTCTGTGGACGACTTCTTCTTATTAGTATGGACTATTTGGGAATAGTCTGGTTTGAATTGTTTTTGTATTTTCGCCCAGTCCGCCTGCAGGAGGACATGCCCGACCTAACGCTGTGCGTGCCAGGATGGGCGACCTCGGCGAGGGCCCCACCGGCCAGCGTCGCCCAGGAAGACGTGCACCGTCCGAGCGCCTCCCCGCCCTCCTCCAGCCAGTGCTCCCTCCGCGGCCGCCTCTCTCTTTTTCTTGTGTGCCGAAAGTCAGAGGTTTCCAAGGTTTCCAAGGTTCCAAGGTTTCCAAGGTTTTTCAAGGTTTCCAAAGTTTTCCAAGTCAAAGGTTTTCAAGGTTTCCAAGGTTCCAAGGTTTCCAAGGTTTTTCAAAGTCTCCAAGGTTTCCAAGGTTTTCCAAGTCAGATGTTTCCAAGGTTTCCAAGGCTTGTGGTCGTGATAATGATGCGTTCCAAGGTTTCCAAGGTTTTCATGATCCCCAGGGTTCCCAACATGTTCCACATGGGCTCCAGAAGCGAGGGCCGGTAGATATTGCTTCGAAAAGCTTCAGCGCAGCTTGAGTCAATCCTATCATGACATCATCCTCGTCAACAACATGGCAGCCACACCCCTGACCACGACGGGTGGATGCCGCGACTGGGGAACGGCCCGCGCTCGAACGCAAACCCCCCAGGCCTCGGAACCGCCACCCGCACCCCCACTGGCGGCACCCCTCCTGCCGGTGATCCCCGCGGGTGCCGCCAGCGTGGGCGGGGGTGTCAGTTTTGGAAGCAATTGTTTCTGGCGTAGTTTGCTACCGCGCAGCCCGCCGTAACCTTGACCGAAGCGAGCTTCTTCTCGCTGCGGACAAGCAGCCAGGATGCTTGCGCAGCTCCCAGACCCCGTCGCGTTGCTGAAGATTCACGGCGGTCTGCAGTGTTCGTGTGTGTACATGTTTCTGCTGGGGTGCCCTTGGTGCGAAGGCTGCACTAGCAACCTTAGGCTCTCTGGGTTCTCGGGCTTCGCGAAGCCCTTCTGTGTGTGGAGGCGGCCTGGACAGGGCGTGGGACCCGGGAGGTTATCGTGGAGTCGGGCCTGTCCCTCTAAAGGAGGAATCTGCAAAACTAGTGCCGAAAGAGTCTGGGGACGATGTTTGAAACATGTTTGCCCGTTTCTGAATATTCGAAGACTAGGCTTGCCTTCTCGCCCACCATCCGCCTGTAGGAGGACATGCCCGACCTAAGCCTGTCGCTGGGGCGGCCGCGGCCGCACGGGGGGGGGGCTCCCTCCCCTCCTCCTCCTCTCCTCCTCCTCCTCTCCCTCCTCCTCCCCCCCCCCTCCTCCTCCTCCTCCCCTCCTCCTCCTCCCCTCCTCCCTCCCTCCTTCCTCCTCTCCTCCCCTCCCCCTCCCCTCCTCCCCCTCCCCCTCTCCTTCTCCTCCTCCTCCTCCTCCTCCTCCTCCTCCTCCTCCTCCACAGGTCGCGCGTGGTGTCTGAGTGGGGGCGCGGGGCTCAAGCAGCACCAAGATGGCCCCTAGGTCCCCCAGACGCCTTCCAGACCCCTTCAAAAAGAAGGCTCCATCATGCCCCAAGGGCCCCCAATATGACCCCAAGAGGCCCCAAGAAAGAACCAGAAAGCGCCCCCAGAAGAGCCGTGGCCAGGTTGGCTCAAGTTTTTATTCGAGATCTCCTTCAAGAGCGCAGACGTTTGCTCACATCAACGGGGTGGTCATATGGCTGAACCAGTATGGGGCGACAGCTGCGCGGTGCCATTTCTCCGCATGGAGACGCGAGACCTAGTTTGGCGCGGCGCTGGATTTGCCTGCCGAGCAATTCGTCGCTGGTGGCGGCTGACAACGGACAGTCATTATCTCGCGTCGTCAGCAAGCCGGAGAACTTTTTGGAAGTACTATTGGGTTACGATTGTTTTTTTGGCTTGCTCTTTGGTTGTGCTTGTTATGTGTGGGGAAGGTTCAATTAGTTGGTTTTGGTGCTGTCTTAACCCAGGCGTTGATGTTGTGCTTGCTGTTGTCCTTGGCAATGGCGGCATTGCCAACGACATCCCTGTGGTCGGATTTCTTCATATCCACCATGTTATGTGGAATACATTGGTTAGTTTCTTTACAAGCTCCCGTGAATGCTATTACCATGCAACTCCCGTTGTTCATTATTTTGTGCTGGGCCTATGGGTTGCACAGTTGCTTTGTCTTGCAGTTCAGCATTTCTGGAATCATCAGCTGTGCGTTTGCGCTCCAAGCTTGGATTTGCTCATACACGTCGAAGCCGTTGCGGTTATGGTCCCAGTCCTCCTCCTTGAGTGACAGTCTGTGTCCCATTTCAACACAATGCAACAGGTCTTGAACGTTTTGACGGACGAGCAGTTGATCGTAAACAGGAGCAGTGGCATCGTTGTCAGCGTGAGCACAGGGGCGTCGGACTTAATAGGCGGAGGCGCTGTTGGAACACAAGTATCCCAATTCGCACACATCAGTGATCGTGCCAACATGGAGCATCAGTTCAGAACGAGCAGGGGGCAACCCTCGGATAGCTTCCTAGCCACGCTTCACTACATGGATTCAAACGGTATACCCACGCACGAGTTCGAGGTTCGCATCATAATCTACGAGATCACCGGGCATCTTCTGCACATCGCCCTTCAGCTCGTGGGCGAGGTGAGGCTGTGCCACCTTGGCAATCGCAGCGCCGAGCAGCCACCGATGAGCAATTCGAGCGCCGCTTTGGCCCTGACCGAGGGCCCCTCACTGCAGGGAGATCGCGCGGCACCAGCTGCGCACCAAGGGCACTGGGGAGATGGCCAGCAGTCGACAGTCCACGGAGAGGAAGAAGCAGCGGCCGCCGACCACCAGGGCCTCGTCCTGCTGCCCGGACAGGCGAGCAGCGAGTCGTCGGCCGTACACCGAGGGCGCCAGGGCGACGGCGAGACGTCGGGACACTGAGGGCGAAGGGCTGCAACGGGGCCACGAAGGGCTGCAACGGGGCCACGGAGGGCAGCGAGGGGGACACGAAGGGCTGCAACGGGGCCACGAAACAAAGCGAGGGGGCCACGAAGGGCTGCAACGGGGCCACGAAGGGCAACGAGGAGGCCACGAGGGGCTGCAACGGGCCACGAAACAAAGCGAGGGGGCCACGAAAGGCTGCAACGGGGCCACGAAACAAAGCGAGGGGGCCACGAAGGGCAGCGAGGGGGCCACGAAGGGCAGCGAGGGGGCAACGAAGGCCTGCAACGGGGCCACGAAGGCAGCGAGGGGGCCACGAAGGGCTGCAACGGGGCCACGAAGGGGATCGAGATCACGATTCCTAAGTAATTTGTGAAGGAATTTTAATCGTGAGCGCGACTCCTGGGTGCCTGGGTGTCGGGAGCGCGGCGCTTGGGCAAATTGCAAGAAATTCCAACGCAAGGGCGCTATTCTTCAGCAAATTGCAAGCAAGTTTCCAGCGAGAGCGCGGCTCCAGAGCGCAGGAGGAGCGATTCCTGAATAAATCGTAAAGAAGTCCCAAGCGAGAGCGCGATTCTTGAATAAAGTGCGAGGAAGTCTCGGGCGGGAACGGGGGTCCTTGCTAAATTGTAAGGAAGTCTAAAGCGGGAGCCGTTGTTGTTGTAACCCGGGGGCCAGGGGGCTAGTTTGAGCAGGAAGACTTTCCTTGACAAAAAACAAGGTGCGAGCCCTGGGGGGGCACTTCAATTTAAAAAAATCAATGTGCACCGGTGAGGGGGGATCAGCAATATTTATTCTTCAAGAATCAGAGTTCAACAGCAGCAACAAAAACACAATAACGAGCTTGCCCAGAGGCCAGGGCGTTCTGCAGATCGATTTTCTCGAACGCCCTAGGCTCCCAGCTTCCACGATGCGAGTTAGTAACGGCCACGGCCGCATTCAAATGGAGAGATTCGTTTAAGAGTGTGATGCGAGTTAGTAACGGCCACGGCCGCATTAAAATGGAGAGATTCGTTTAAGAGTGTGGCATATTTATGCGGGCTGCCGAATTTAAGAATTCGGCGAGTCATGTGCAATCAAAAGTGATGGTTCGATACCAGCTCATACCCTGCGCTCACCACAAATTCATTGTGCCACACCACAACCTACGCAACTATGTATTTTATCTGGCGGCAGAACGATGTTGCACCGTTTCAAGGTTGTTACCCAATGTTGAAGGCACCTCCCAGCATTATACAATGCCAGCAGCGGTTGTGATACATGCGAATACGGTTCGCTCAATTCAACAACCCATGGAAGAAACGCATGTGTTTCATAAGCCATTGACTTCATATCTGGCGAGTCCCTGGATCCGATCATGTTCTTCGCACTATCACTTACCCTGTAAGTGCGAGGAACCTCGTTCGCTGTATACCATTGGTTTAACTGATCACTGAGCCTCTCGAGCGTAACCTCGGCAATCCGATCTTGACCACCTGAAGCACCAACATGGTTGAGGCCTGTGACTTCCCACAAGATGGCCGAGATTAATTTCGCGTGCACGCCTAAATATAATAGATGCATAATGGATAACATCACTGCCATGGCTGGCGAACAAAACGTGCCTGGCGCACACAAAGGGTTCCTATAGTCCAGGGCATCCATGCACGTTCGTCCATGCCATTTCGGCCTCCAGAAGCGCAAGGCCACTGGTGTCCGCACCGCCGAGAACTCACCAACGTCTGGCAGTTGCGGGCTGGGGTAAAGCCTGTCGCCCTTTCTGGAGACCTTGCGCGGGCACGGCGCCCACGAGAACTGTACCCCCCACGCCCCTGGACCTACGACCCCAAGATAAATACTGCAACATGTGAACGCTCAAACAAGGTTCGACGCGCCCTGGCCCTCTATTTCGCTGGCCAGGGAGGGCGAGGACGGCGGAGGAGAGGACGAGGAGGGAGAGGAGGAGGGGGAGGAGGAGGAGGAGGAGGAGGAGGAGGAGGGGGAGGAGAAAGAGGATGAGGAGGAGGTGGAGGAGGAGGAGGAGGACGAGGACGAGGACGAGGACATGGTCGAGGAGGAGGAGGAGGAGGAGGAGGAGGAGGAGGAGGAGGAGGAGGAAGAGAGAGGAGGAGGAGGTTACGAGGTTACGAGGTTACGAGGTTACGAGTTCAGCGAGGCGCATGTCACAGACTAGCGCCTCGGCCGTTGCATGCGGCGCCTGCATGAGTGAGCGCCAGCTCTCTGCGTGGAGAAAGATGGCAGGGCGAGCGCTCGAAAAACAGGCCACTGCGACCGCAGAGGCCACGCTGGCATCGGCAGCCTGCTCAGAACAGCAGGCCGCCGAACGCCCAGCTACCCCTCCTCAGTCCGAGCCAGACGTGGACTCCTCGGTCAGCGCCCCCTCGACACGAGAAGCATCCTCTGCGCGCAGCCGCGCACGGACAGGCTGGGGCACAGGCTTGCCCCGCTGCGCCGAGGAGGAGGAGGCGGAGGAGGGAGAAGCTGGGGTCCCTGCGCCACAGAATCCCCGAAGGGAGGGCGCAAGGGGGGCCAGAGGCGCACAGGATGCGCCAGCTCGCACGGTGCGCGGACTGGCCGTGTCACGTCGATCCCGCCCGACCGACGCGCCTTCAGACGACCGCCCGACGTCCCGCCCCCCATCACTATCGGGAGCGGCTTCGAGCCCCTCGCGCAGAGGGCGGGGTTCCTCCAACTGCCCTCTAGGCCGCGGAATCCGCACCTCAGCAGCTGAAGGAGCCCGACCCCTGCGACAAAAAACGGCGGCACCGGAGAGGGGCCACGGGCGTGGGCGTCGGACAGAGCGCTTTGCCCGTCCGTGGGTTGAGCCCGCGCTTCGCCTTCCTATCAGAGCCCCGAATCATCAGGGGTAACTCGGGTCGGGGATAACTCGGGTTCGTTTTTCGGGAATCCAAACCCGAGTTACCCCGGACCCGAGTTACCCCGGATAATTCGGGCGTCCAGAGCCCCACATTATCAGGGGTAATTCTTTACGCTTCGCGTATCCCCACCAGCCCATCTCACAGCAGCAACTCTCGCGAAGCATGCCGACAGTCGTGTTTTCCAGGCGTGTGTCCGCTTGGCCCCGCATATCTCCCCTGTTCCTCCTTCCTCCCGCCTCCTTGTACATCCTCCTTGTGAGGGGAGCGGGAGAAGGACGAGGCGGAGGAGGAGGGAGAGAAAGCGCTCCTCGTGATTTGAGTCGTTTGGGGTTTCTCGTCCTGGTGTGAGTCGTTCGGGCCCTTCTTCCTGGTGTGAGTCGTTCGGGCTCTTCGTGGTGTGAGTCGTTCGGGCTCTTCGTCCTGGTGTGAGTCGTTCGGGCTTCTCGTGGTGTGAGTTGTTCGGGCCCCTCATCCTGGTGTGAGTCGTTCGGGCCCCTCCTCCTGGTGTGACTCGTTCGGGCTCCTCGTGGTGTGAGTCGTTCGGGCGCCTCGTCCTGGTGTGAGTCGTTCGGGCCCCTCCTTGTGGTGTGAGTCGTTCGGGCTCTTCGTGGTGTGAGTCGTTCGGGCCCCTCGTCCTGGTGTGAGTCGTTCGGGCTCCTCGTGGGGCCTCTTGGGGGCCTCTTGGAGCCTCGTGGGGCCTCTTGGGGGCCTCTTGGGGGCCTCTTGGGGGCCTCTTGGGGGCCTCTTGGGGCCTCGTGGGGCCTCTTGGGGGCCTCTTGGGGGCCTCTTGGGGCTTCGTGGGGCCTCTTGGGGGCCTCTTGGGGGCCTCTTGGGGGCCTCTTGGGGCCGCTTGTGGGCCTCTGGGGGGCCTCTTGGAGGCCTCTTGGGAGCCTCCTGGGGGCCTCTTGGGGCCATCTTGGGGCCTCTTGCGACCTCAGAAGCGCAAATGAGAGCTGCCCCCTGAGAAGGACAAAATGAGGCCAAAACCTTCGTAAAATAAATGATTTTGCTATGAGGGAAGATGAGCGCGGCCCCCTCAGAAGGCCAGAATGGGGCCAAAACCATCGTAAAGTCAATGATTTCTGCTTCAAAGACGAGTTGAGGGGCCAAACTACCTCCCCCCCCTCGGGACCAGAATCCTCGTGAGGGTCGTCGTTTTTTGGCCCTCCGAGGAGTCGAAATGGACCCCCCTGATCCCACTCGGCCCGCCCTCTCCAGGTCCAGGGGAGGGGGTAGGGGGAGGGGTAAACCCCTCCCCGAAGGGGAAGATAAGGGGGTTAGGGGGTTGAGAACAGAGAGAGCTCTCTAAACCACTCACGCCCAACGGGCTGGTGGGATTCGGGTCAGGGCTAACTCGGGTTCCTTTTTCGGAAATCCAAACCCGAGTTACCCCGGACCTGAGTTGCCCCGGATAACTCGGGCGCCCAATTCCTAATCAGAATTCGATGATTGGCTCGCGTGTTAGCAACACGCGAGACTCCAGTACAAACTCCCTTCAGCTGGCGGCACGGGCCGTCAGGGAGCATGACGTAGCTGGCACGGGCTTCGCAGATCACAACATGCCCATACCTGGTCGGCTGGTGCCCTAACTCCTTGAAGACCTCAAGCTCGTCAGCAGGGCCGTCCTGGCTGGGAGGGGCAGGGGCAGGAGGCTGCACCGCCAAGTGCAGAGCAGGGGGGGAGCCAGGGACGGCCTGCGGGAGGGCAACGCCATCGAGGACCGCGTGTGACATGCTCGCAAAGAGAGTCCTCGCTCGCCACCGCTGGACATCGGTCGGTCGACAGAATCTCCCCGCCCCCGTGCGCAGCCCATTGAGAGTGTGCTCAGTCCTAGCGACGGCGTTGCACTGTGCACACCGCCACGCCGGCCGCTCCTTCAAGTAAAACAACTGATGCATCACCACCGTGAGGTGGTCTCCAGGCGGGGCCACACGAGGGGGGGGGGGCCCTCACGGTCAATCCGTGCCGCGTCGGCAGTGATGATCTGAACAGCACGCGAGAGGAAATTCCAGGTCCCTTTCACCGCTTTCAGGTGGGCGGACTCGGCATCCACCAGTGGCGAAGCGTCCTGGCTCGCCCGTGGGCCCACCAAAGAGTGTTCTGAGAGCCTTTTGTGGTCTGCGCGGAGGGTTCTCTGAACATTTCTGGCGGGGGCTGTCTTGTTTTTTAACACATCGGGCTTATGTCTAAGAACATTGTTCTTGTTTTTGAAACATTTTAGGGGTTCTAAGAGAAGTTCGTGGTAGGCCTATAAAAATGCCGGGACGGTCGGTGCCTGCTGAAGGGGCTGCTCCCAGCCCGTCGCGACTCCCCGCTGTCAGATTTAGCCGTGGGGTTGCTGGCGCACAGCGCCAGCGAGGCGGCCGCGGCACGGTCGCTGGCTTCTCCGCGCGCTCCGGCGCAGATTCGGTGCAGCATCAGGGACGCAGCGTTCCACGGAATCATTGAGTGAGTGCGAGGGGAGGCACAGGGGAAAGTTTGAGCCAGATTCGAGGGGTGGGGCTTCGCGGGCCCCAGGCCCCGTTGGGCACAGCAGCGCCCAGGATCGGGCCCCGGACCAACAAGAAGGCCCGGGGCAAGAATATGATGGAGGCGTGCAAACTGCAAGTTTTACATTTAGCGGGCCTTGAGGCCGTCAATTGATCATCCTGGAGGGGGTCAAAACTTCGGAGGGTCAACGCTGCGAAAAAAACAAAATTGCGTCGGGGATCGGAGTTGGATCGGGTCGGCATCCGCACTGGGGTCGCTGGATCGGCCGTTTCGCGTAAGTAGATCCGCGGCCCTCGTGAGAGTTTCTCAGGCTCCGCTTCTAGCAAACTGCTACGGTCATACCGGTGCGTAGGCGCGACCCGTCGCAGAATAATTAGCCAGACAGGTGCGTCAAGGGCGCTTACGGGCCGTTTGGGGCGCTTTTGTTTTACAGGGTTCCCCGAAGAGAAGACGTAGAACGTAAAAGCACATTGGGGCCGTCTGTAAGGGTCTTGCAGCCGTCTTGGCCCGGTCCTGTGCCGTTTGAGTGGTTTCTGCCGGGGGCCCAACCTTCAGGGGGCCGTCGCGTGGCAATTTCGGGACCGTCATGGGGCCTCGCGGGTGCTGCCAGGGGCCCGCCCTGGGGTCGCTGGAGGTTGACTGCGGCCCTTTCGTGTGGCCACAACGGGGCGACAAGCAGAATATATCGCACACCTCCCAGGCCTCTCCCCCAGGGCCTCTTCGAGCGTTGTTTCGGGCCTCTCAAGGGCTTCCTAGGGGGGTCTTGTGGCCGTGTGGCGCCGTCGTGAATGATGCTGGGGTTCCTTCTCGTGCTCTGGGTGGGTCGTGGGACAGTCTGGACGTTTGGACGAGTGTTCAGCGCCCTCTTCAGCATCTTGTGGAGCGTCGTGGATACTTCGTGGGTGCCTTGTGGGGATTACCTGGACGCCCAGAAGGACAACAATTGTTGTAGTAAAAGGGTAGGGGTCACCACCCTCACATACGAGCAGTTTAGACCCCTCCCAGTCGAGAGTTTCCCCTGGACTCCTTCCCTAGACTATCCTATCCTTTCAAGACAGTGCGACCCAGTCCGCTTCCCGAGCCAGACCCCACCCCTTATCATGAAGTCTGGAGTCTGGAGTGGAGAAGGCGCAGTTTTGCGTTGCTGTGCGCTGAGGGAGGCGCGCGCTGGGATAACTATCGAAATATTACTTAGCAGGCCTTTGGAGTTCTGACATGCCCCGCACAGTGGCGGGCTACAGCAGAGCCTTCCCGGTGGAATTCGCCTGAAGGGAAGCTGGCTTCTCAGCTCAAAACACGAATATGCCGTCGTTGTTTCCTGGGCTATCGGCCGTCTGTGAACGCGCATATCGAGAGTAGGAGGTGGACGGGATGGCCAGGAGGGCAAGTGCACCCCCCAAAGGGTGAGAAGAGATCCAGGTCGATACAGCCTCCTCCCACTGTGGCGTGGCCGTGTCAGCGGAGGGTGGAGTGGGAGCAAGCGAACGGACCTGCCGTCCTCCCGCCTCCCACTTCAGTTGAATCTCGCTTTTCCCTCTCTTTCTCTCTCTCTCTCTCTCCTCCTCGTCCACACTGGTGGCGGAGATGGTACAGGGTGAGTCGCCGAGCGGGCTTCAAGTGTGGCCGCCCCTCGGGAGAGTGCGATTCTGAAGCCCAACCGCTTTCCTGCTCGCTCCCCGAGCGCCACCCGCGGGGCCCCCTCGCTCGCAGAGGCTGAGGCCAGGCCCGCCTCTCGGCGCCTGTCCTGTCTTGCCTTACCCCAGTTCTCACCGCCTCGCGATGTCTCACGATGCCGCACGCTCCGCCCCCACAGTGGCCCCCAGCCGCCCCGTCCAGTCCACCGCGCCGCTTGAGACCGCCGGAGGTGACGCTGTTTTTCTCCGACATCGCCTCCTTCACCACCATCGTCCGCGCGCGGGAAGAGTGAAGGGAGGAAGGGGAGGGTTCGTCGGAGGGCGTCGGCGCCACGCCTGACGCCGGGCCCCGAGAGGGCTCGCGCTGGTGGCCGGACCCAGGCGCCCGATCTGGGGCGACGAGATCGACGTGTACCCAGACATCCGGCTCCTCGATCTGTGCGGGACACGGGCCCCCGACCTCTCGACCATTTTTCCCCGAGGCCAGCTTCTCATCCCGAGTTGTCTTTTGCCGGTCCGAGGGCCCCGAGAGGCCGAGCACGATGCAAATGCCCTCCGCCCCGATTTGATGGGGCTGTTTTCCACCACCACCACCACCACCACCACCATCAGTTGGAGGGGGGAAGGAGGAGGAGGAGGAGGAGGAGGAGGAGGAGGAGGAGGAGGACGAAGAGGAGGAGGAGGACCCCCTCCCCCTCCAGCTTATGGTAGTGGTGGTGGGAATCAGGCCCATCGCGATGCTTTGTCGCGAAGACGGGTGTCGGGCGTGAAGTCGGGCCTGTCCCTTTGCAGCGGGAATATTCGACAATAGTCAAAACTTAGTCAGGGGACGACTTTTGTTAGTATTCTTGGGGCATCTTTTGAGTATTTTTTGAGTAGTTGTTTTTTCATCGTCCAGAATCCCCTCTGTAGGGGGACAGGACCGACCTAAGTCTGGCGGTGCACGGCCAGTGCCCCAGGCCCGGGCCCGCGCTGGGCCCAGATGCAGGCGCCCTCCCGGCGTGGTGGCCAGGGGGGCGGCCTCTGCACCTCCTCGCGGGCCCCGCGCAGGGGGGGGCCAGCCCCCTGGGCTGCGCGGGGGTGCTCGGACCTCGCCGCCCTGCGTTCGTGCCGAGTTCTCGTTCCGTGCGTCGGAGGAGGAAAAGAGGTGCCCATGCCTCTGCCCCTCGCCCGCTGTCCTCTTTTTCGGCCTCCTGGGAGGCCCTCGTCGCCACCGCTGGATTCGCCTCGAAATTCTGGTCGGAACGCACCCGGGAGAGGCCCGGGGAGTCGCGGTATCGGTATCTTTTGACTTCCCCAGTTCGGGGGCGAAGTCGCGCCACCTCACCGAGGAGAAGAGTGCCCCTAGCCCTAATAACCAAGTGTGGACGTCGTAGCCTCACCGAGGTCCCCCGTCTTCGCCTGAGGGATGATACATCTGGGCAGTTTGGTTTGGCGCATCTGCAGGAAAGGCCCCGTATCCTGAATGTGTTTGGCCATCCTGACTTCGCTTGTCTCCCGGCAGCCTCCATACTATCTGGCAATTCACCAGTCAAAGCTCCGATATAGGATTTGAAACCATATTACCACTGCAACCAGTCAGACTGATTACCCGAGTGCGTCTTGGGTTTCTCGAGCAACGTGGCATCCACCAGCGGAAAAGCTCCTAGATCTCCCGAAGTCTGCAAGAAAATTCTCCACTACGAACGTGTCCCAAAAACGTGAAACCAAGCTTCAGGTCGATCACTGCAATAAACTCTTGCCGCGCAGAACCTCTATCGCGGGCTGCGCCAGGAGTCCCGAGAATCACGCCACGGGCTCCGCTACCATGGGCAAATATGGATGGCACACGGTGAGGAGTCCTTTCTCTCAAGATCGGGCTTGAGCCAAAGTGGTTGCGGACCACCCCAGCTTCACATCTTCTCCCTCAGTGCAAACAACATGTCCTCCACCCCCTGAAGGGGTATTCGCAGGTAGGGTATCTGATCCCATCCTCAGAATGATCGCACATTTAACACACACCCTATTCATCTCCTAACATCACATTGCACGGCATCGAGCATGACCATTAGGCGATATTACACGTATGTTGATGTTCACATACACCTATACGTACGTATGGTCACAGGTCGATGTGTGTCCGTATATATGTGATCATACGTATAGATGTGTATCGTTTACAGACGCCTTTTTATATCTAGATATATGTATACATAGAACGTGTATACATATGCAGATAACTGGTACTACATAAATGACTACATATACCTTTGTGTATCCATGCTTTTCATATGTAATCATACGTATACGCACTCTCACACCTAAGTATAACACATATCTCTATATATATATACACATACATTCGAAAATACAGAACCGCCAGATGTGGGAGTCTCCCCCCAGTGCCTGGCGAGCCGCCCGCCAGATTGCCTCGTCATGGGCCCTTCAAGGGCCGCTCCTGGAAGCTCAGCTCCACGAAGGCCCTCCCCTGGAGCCTTGGCCCTGGGAGCACGCCCTTTGGCCCGCCCAGGAGTCCTCCTCGCCCAGCCCGCGAGTCTTGCAAGGGCGCGCGAGTCCAGGTCCGATTCCTCCAGTGGTCCGTGGGCGGGGCCAGCGCTGTCATGTGCTCTGCTCGGGGCGGGGAGGCGGGGGGGGGGTCGTTTGCCCGCGGGCCGGAGAGCCTGGCGGGTTGTGTGATGCTCATCGGCAGTCCTGCTGTGGGAGTGGCGCTTCCGAGGCGACGCGGGCGGCCCAACGGAGCGAGAGCTGAGACGGTGCGCGAGAGGCGTGCAGGCAGGGGCACTTGGCGCGCGGAGGGCGGGGATCCGCACCAGGTCGAGGCCATGGACCCGGTGGACGCCATGGTGCTGTTGAGCCAGTACTTCAGCGAGATGTCCAAGGTCATCGAGGCAAACGAAGGCGCGCTGAGTGTGCCATCCCTCGGGTGCTCGTCTCCACCGCTCTCGGTCGTCTTCCTGGTCTCCATCCCTGTCGCTGTGCGTCCGGATTGCCTATGCAGGCGATAGGGTCATCATGATTGTCCCGACATCGTGAGAGTTGGCAGTGGGAGTGGGGCGGGATTGGGCGTGCTTGGCAGAGCTGAATGGACACATTCTCCGGTGGCCTTCGGTCCATCCCGCCACCGCGCCTGGGTCGTGGAGCAGTGGCCTCTTGGAGGCCCACAACATCGGGAGGCATCTTGGAGGCCTCTTGTGGATCTCTCAGGGGCCTCTTGCATGTCTCGGGGCCTGCTTGGAGGGATGCAGCGGCGCGGCGGTTGCGCGCTTCCGTTGATGTGCAGATTGTAGATACCTCCGCCCGAGCAGTAGGGAGGCCGAGGCAAGAATGGGCGGAAAGCCTTGCGGGTTGTGCTCAGCAGCAGTTTGATACACACATGAACACATGATGGCGTTCACCAGTGAACCAGTTGTTTGGCGCAAATTCGTAGTTAATCGTGTAGATTCCCTTTCTTCCCTTCCTTGTCCTCCTGCTCCTCCTGCTCCTCCATTCTTCACTCCGCCTCCCCCCAGCCGCGCACGATGCAAATTAGGCGATCGCGAATGTGCCGCCGCTCCCGCAATGTGGAGAGACCTGGTGGGCAGTCTCTTCCTCCGCCCACGCGCTCCGGCGCATGGCATGACTGACCAGACTGACTGGGACCCCGTCAGTGGCTTCGGGTCTTCGTGCATTCTTTGGGGGCCCCTGGGCCCATCTTGCTGAAGCCTGGTCCCCCAGCAGTGCAGTGCACCGAGAGCCTCGGGACAGACCGCGCGGCAAATTCCCGGAGCGCCTGGGAATGCCCAGCCCGAGTGGGTAAGTGCGGCCCGGCGGAGGACTGAGCAGGCATTGTACCCGAGCGCACGCAGGGCCAACCGCCGCTGTGGTCTGGGGCAAGGAGCCAGCCACGCGTATCCCCAATTGGTGATGCAGTCGGATTCGCTTTCCCGTTGTCCAGGGGAGCTCGCGCGGGTGCCCCGGCGCTGCGGACTGGCTGCTGCCATGGCCCCCGCTGATGGGGCTTGCCGCGCCAACACACTCGGGACGGAAGTTTTCCGCCTCCGAGTGGCCCCGCCTCTTCCCCCCTCCGCGGCCGCCCTGTCCGTCCTCTTCCCCCTCCTGCACGCTGGCCAATTCGCTTTTCGGTGCCCCTGTTCAGCTTCATCGCTGTCGCAGCCATACTGCCTCGCCGCCGACGAAGAAAGTGTGCTTAGGGCTTCCGTGCATGAAGGAGCTGACAGACAGTCACGTGCACGCTTGTTCGAATCGAGGGTGTGTCGATTGGTGGGGGTGCATGTTGGGTGGCATGTGTTTGCTCTCCCTATTGATGAAGTGTGTTGCTCATTGTGCTGCGTAGATGTGCACGCTGGTCCGATTGGTACGCTTTTGGTGCGTCTGTTCAAGTTTTTGACGCTTCGCCTTGAGCTGTCTTGAGGCGATATTTCGAGCCTCTTCGGCCGTCGTAGAGCGTTCGAAGCCACACACACAAAAAACAGAACGCTGAGATCCTCCACAAACCATAGGAAATGATGTGACTTCTTCCTCTGGGGCTCTCTGAGGGCACTCTGGAGGCATTTCGGAGCTCCCCGGGGCGTCTTGTGGCGCTCTTGGGGCGTCTCGGACTCTCTGGTACTCCGTTGGAGCTCCCTCCAGGCGTCCTTGGGACGCACAAGGGGGTCCTCAAACGCGCGCCCAGCAGTTCCGGCATCCAAGACCTGGACCTGCCTGACATTGGCCGGGGTATTTTACCCTCCCGAGACCCACATGGGCCGCCACGCGCGCGCGGAGTATACAGTTAACAAGGCAGAGACCGGATATTCTAGCACACCCTTGGCCCGCTGGGACGGCGACTTGTGTGTTTGTGTGGCTCCCGCGCCCCGCAATCCGCTCGTGGCCGCATCCTGTGCTCGTCGGGCCAGGTAGCACCAAGGTGTATGTGCATGTGAGCCCTGACCGCCTTGAACAGGAAGGGTCCGGTTCGGGCCGGTTCGGGCCGGTTCGGCGGCGGGCCGGTTCGGTTGCACCAGTTCGGTTTTCGGCGCCGGTCCGGTTTGAGCCGGTCCGGTTTGGCGACGTCCGGTCGGTTCTGCCGGTTCGGGTCGGGCGGCGGTCCGGTTTTGGGCGGTTCGGTTCGGGGGTCGTCGACCTCCGGGGGGGTCGTCGACCCTCGGGGGGGTCGTCGACCGGCGGGGGGGGGATCGCCGTTGAACAAAAAGCGAGGAGGAGGCCAGCGCCACCCCCCTCGTGGCCGAGGCCACCCACCCCGTGGGAGCTTCCGAGGGAGCCTCCGAGGGAGCCTCCGAGGGAGCCCCGAGGGGCCCGAAAGGGGGGGGGGGGCACGGGGTGGGTGGCCCCGGCCACGGGGGGGGTGGCCGGGGCCACGCGGGGGGTGGCCCCGGCCACGGGGGGGGGTGGCCACGGGGGGTGGCCACGGGGGGGGTGGCCGGGGCCACGGAGGGGGTGGCCGGGGCCACGGGGGGGGTGGCCCTGGCCACGGGGGGGGTGGCCACGGGGGGGGGTGGCGGGTGGACTGCTGGTGGGGTGGTTCCCGAGGCGGCCCCCTGCCCTCGCGCGGGGGGGCCGCCGATGGGGCCCGCCCTCCCGCGGTCCGCCGCGCGCCCGACCCCTCCCCGCCCCCTCCCGGTCGTCGTCGTCGTCGTCGTCGTCGTCGCCGCCGCCGCCGTCGTCGCCGTCGCCGTCGCCGTCGCCGTCGCGCGCGGCGCCCGCCAGGGGAGGAGGAGGAGGAAGGCGGAGGAGGAGGAGGCGGAGGAGGAGGAAGGACGGAGGAGGAGGAGGAGGAGGAGGAGGAGGAGGAGGAGGAGGAGGAGGAGGAGGAGGAGGTAGGACGGAGGAGGAAGCGGAGGAGGAGGAGGAGGAAGAAGGAGGGAGGAGGCGGAGGAGGTGGAAGAGGACCCCGAGGGTCTTCAAGGGTTCCGCGGGTCTCCAAGGGGTCCGAGGGTATCCAAGGATTTGCCTGGGGGGCCGGTTCGGTTCCAGCCGGTTCGGTTTGGGCGTCCGGGCCGGTTTCGCCTCGCCAGTTCGGTTCGACGCGGCCGGTCCGGTTCTGACCGGTTCGGTTTGGAGTCCGGTTCGCGCGGTTCGGTTCGTTCGGCCGCCGGTTCCCGGTTACCAGTTCGGTTCAGACCCTTCCTGCTTGAAGCAATCGCACTAACAGGACACCAGTGCACGTCGAACGTATTCTATCTGACCGCGTTCCGACTAGTGGCAAACAGTTCAGTTTGTGTGCATGCCAGATTGGTTTGGAACGATCATGAGCAACGCCGTCCGTGTGTGTGTGTGTGTCTGTGTGCAGAACAAGCAATGGAGGGAGCCAGTGTTTGTAAAAGATCCGCTCAGGCATCGTGCTGGAGTTCATTGGTGATGCTATCTTCGCCCTGTTCGGCGCGCCTGTCAAGAACGAGGAGCCAGCTTGGGCAGCCGCGGACATCGAACAAGCATCGGGCTGGAGCAAAGCAACCCAATGGCGAGATACCGAACGCCGGGAGCCGCCGGATGTCGAAGGGCGCCTCGCAAGCGCTGCAAGGCAAGAGTAAGCAGCTACCGAGTCGCACAAGGCGGCCTCTTGGAAGCTCGTGTTTTGCCACATGCACCTGTGGGCATGATCCAGGCAAACAGCGGAGAATAATAAAACAACGTCTTGCTTCTCCGAAGGCCTCCAGAAGCCTGCTCCGTGCCCTGGGGACCGTCCGGACAAAGAAATGACGGGGCCCCCGGGACCGTCAAGGCACTACGACGACGGCACGACCCGCGACGCAGGACCCGTCTGGGGCATGGTGTCGGCTGTTCCGTGAAAAATATCACAGCGGCGGAGTTCTTCGGAAGTCTCGAGACGGTGCATCCACGGGTGAGTCAGACAGAGAGACGACGTGAGTTGGCAGTTCTGGGGCTCGGGTCGTTCTCCGAGGATGTCTCGGGCGATTGCGGCCTTCAGAGCCCCAAGGCCTTGCGTGGACGGACCGTGCGGTGAGGCCGTTTCAGCGATTTCGAGGTCACCGCACGGTCTGTCACCGCACCGTTTTGGGGACCCCCTGCTGATGCCAGCGGCGCGAACGGGGGGGTGCCGCGAGGGAGTTCGCCTTTGAAAAGGCGGGGGTCTTGGAAGGCATGGGACGTCCTGGAAGGGTCCCGAGGCCTCTAGGAAGGCTTCTTAGAAGCCGTGAGGGCTTCTGAGAGGGCCCCCGCCTTCCAGAAACCGGCCCTCTTCGCGTTCCCCCCCCTGTGCGCGCCGCCCACCGCGTTCCAGGCATCCGAAGTGGGGTTTGTTGTTGACACATTGCAGCCCCCCAGAGGTTTAGACACATTTCCGGGTACTGGATCGTTGTTCGACGGTCCGGGCCTAGTAAGGGCCCTTGGAGGCCGAAAATGGGAAGAACAAAGAATCGAAGGTGACGCGAGTTTAAATGTCTCCCATGGTTGTCCCTCAGTTTTCCCGTGGTTGTCCTGCGACTGTCTCGCGGTTGCCTTGTGCTTGTCTCGTAGTTGTTCTTTGGTTGTCCCGTGGTTGTTTCGTGGTTGTCCCGTGGTTGTCGATCGATACATAGTCCGACCGACAGATTGGAAGACCAATGCGTTTTCAGTCAGATCAATAAGCAATTGGATAGGGGTATTGCTAGATTGGCAGATAGGGAGATCGATAAAAGATAGTGAGATCAATTAATCGCCCCGATCGATGCATGGGTTGATAGTGTTATCGATTGTTCGTGAGATCGATAGGTGAGATCGATGGTTTCGGCTCGACTGCGATTCCGAGAGTGCGCAGCTTGATCCGATGTTCGTTACGATTTGATCAGACTTGCCGACTCGATGCTGATTGGTTATGGCGTCAATGCCCAATGTCCCTTCTGTCGTCGTCGCTCTCCTGGGCTTTCCTGGGGGGCTCTCGTCGCTCTTGTGTGGGGGGGGGGGGGCTCGTCGCTACGGCTGGATTCGCCCCCGAGTCCTGATGAGAGCGCGCCCGGGAGAGGTCCAGGGAGACGCAGTGTCGGTCTAGGCCTCCTAGATGGGATCGGAGTACCCATCGGTCATTGACAGTAGGTATTTGTGGATTCCCATATTCCAATCTACTTTAAGCGCCTTCCTACTTCAATGATCGAGTGGCTTCACCTTTTTCGTCCTCCCAAGGGGGCGGACGGAACCCAATCTTTGTTCAACGCCTTCATACGTCATGCTTCTACATTCTACCTATTTCTACCGACCGAGGGTTAGGTGGGGTCGGAGGATCGCGCGGCATCGGCGATGCATCGGCGATGCGGCTCGATGTGGGGCCCTAGTTTTCTCCGCCCCGACGTCGCCGCAAGTGCATCACGGATGCATCGGCGAAGTGGCTAGGTCTTTCGACCCTATATATTCGGACCCCATCGAGGAAGCCTCTAGTCGTGAACGTGTTGGTGCAGTTTATTTCCGACAATTGCCGAGCAGCAGCATAGCAGCATGGTGTTGTTCGGATTGCGCAATGCGAATAGCAGCGTGATAGGCGGCCATGCGTAGAGTTCACGAGCGAGATTGTTGTGCCGATTGGTGTCATTGCTGAGGAGATTGGAGAGTTGGCGGGATTGTCAATTCCCTTCTAGGGCTCTTGTTGACTCCTCCAACTCGATGCGATTCGATTCCGATCGATTCCGATTCCGATTCGAGCCGATTTCGGATTCTGATTCGAATTTCGGTTTCTCAGTGGAGGCTTTACCAGCCTGCCGAGATCCGCCGAGTCGACTTTTCCCGAATTCTGCCGATCCAGTTCAGTTCGATCGACGATCCGACATCGATTCGATTCTGGTCTCTCCTGCCCTTTGATGCCCAGGACCACGCGTCTTCTGCAGTGAGGGCAACGCTCAAGATGCTCCACTGCCTGAGGCCGCAGGGGATGCACGTAAGCAGAGCCCAGCACGGAGCTCCCGAGCGATTCGGAGCGGCCCCTGGCCCCAGTTCTAAGGCAAGGCAAATGCGAGGGGCACGACCATGATGATGAGGATCGAGAAAGAACACTTGCATGACCATAAATTGTGGTAGCCACGCGTGGATTTATTGAGTCGGCGCTGGGAACCCCTGGCAGCGCCTCCGGCGACGCTTATGGCGCGCTCCGCGCGCCAGGGAAGGGGGTGTCCAGCGCCGATCCAAGAAATTCGCGTGGAGCTCCGAAAGTTTATATCCATGCCGTTGGTGTTTCCCCCTAGGCCCTAGACGAGAAGGACCACGGAGGACAATGATGAGGACAGCAAGAAGGGCCAGGACGCTGATGGTGATGATGCGGAGGAGCACGAGGAGCGGAACATGAGCGAGATGCGATGGGTGACCATGATGAGTTAGGCAGGCAAGGGTGGAGACGATGGCAACAGCAACAGCAGCAGTAGTAGTGCAACAGGGTGAGGCAGATGATCAACGGGAGAAGGGAGGGATAGAGGAGGGAAGGGAGGGACGCACTGGGGGGAGGGAGGAGAGGGAGGAGGGGGAGGGAGGGGGAGAGGCAAGGAGGGAGGGAGGCAGCGTCTGCGTGGCCAGTCAGCCGAGTAAATAGTCCTTCCACCGGAAGCGCTTGGTGAGCCGATGGTCAGCGGAGAACAGCATATTAATATCTTGGCATCGCTGGGACGTGAATTTTTCCTTCGGCGAGGACCATCGCGGAGCATCCTTGATCATCTTGCGAAAAAACCACGCACGAAACCGAACAAAACATAGGAAATGGACGTCCGAGCGATGGCCAGATATCAGCATGAAGTGATCGGGTCCTGGAGGAAGCAGTTCCTGGAGGTGTTTCATCTTTTTCGAGCTCCTGGGCCCCCCCCCAAAACGTGACTCAGGATGATTGGTCATGGGGGACGGCTCTGGGGTCCAGGATACCTGTCCACCCAGAGCCATTCCTTTGGGAAACTGAGCCGACAGGGTGGTACTCCTGGAGTCTGGGGAGCCTCGTGGGAGCCTCCGTGGGTTCTCTTTGGGGCACCTTTGGGCCTCTTTTGGGTTTCTTGAGCCCTTCTGCGCTCTCTTGGGGCCTGTTGGGATCTCTAGAGGCCTTCTGGAGGCTCTGGTTGGGCTCCTCTTTGGCAGTCTTTTTGGCCTCGTGGGCTCTCTTGGAGGCTTTGGGGCTGCCCGTGGCCGTCTTGGGGCCTCTTGGGGTCGTCTTGAGCTGTCTGGCCGAAGAGCAGACACTTGCATTCGGTGTCTCAAGGGTTTTTACCCCTCGAGGCCTCATCGGCATCTTCTTAGAGTCCTCTTAGGCCGTCTTGGGGCCTCGCGCACTTCAAGGTTGGAGTCTGGCAAAGCCTTTGGGGCGAGCGGTAGTCCTAGGGTTCAGGCTCTGAGCGAACGACATAGCGCTGCGCGTCGCGGGCGCCATCTTGGAGTGGGCAGGGACCCAGCACTCAAGGTCACGTGTTTGTCTCCATCCTCCCTCCCTCCCTCCCTCCCTCCACCCTCTCGAGGCGAGCTGCAGGTGCCCATGCGTTGGATAACTCGCACGCGTCTCACGTGGCAGAGGAAACGCCACGGCAAACCATGGCCCATCAAGAGCGGCGAGGTCATACGCACGAGCTTCGCCAGGCGCTACACCGAGCGACACCCCACCGCTCTACGCGCCCTCTCCCGCGCAGCCCACCAGTGGGGCGTGGGCGTGTCGGGCGCCTGCGATGCTATGGCACATTGGCGCGGCACGGTGGAGGCATTGGCCGCCTGGGGTGCCATCCCCGCCGCGCTGGCGCTGTACGTGGAGCTGGCGAACATGTTCGGCAGCGTGGAGTGGGACACGATGCGGTCTTCGGTTGACCCTGCGAATTTCCCTGACATCGCCGCGTAGACGTCCTGGCACCAGGAGGGGCCCTCGGAGACGTTTCTTCCCTCGGGCGAGACCTTCACCACGGACCGCGGCGCAGAGCAGGGCGACGGTTTTGGCACGGTGCAGGCGGGGTTCATTCTCGCCGCCACTCGCGCCCCCCGCACTGGCCCGCCCGCTGCGGGAACCGCTGCCGCTTCGGGAGCTTGCGAGCAGTGGTTTATCAACGACGGCCAGGCTTTCGTCCGCCCGCACACGCCGGACCCCTTCCGACACAGCCTCGACGACGCCAGCCTCGCGTTTTTCGGCGGCACCCGCGGGACTGCCGTTGCCAGAGTTGCGACAAACTCTTGCCGTCTCCTCTGCCCTGATAGCGGCGCCGCAATGACACCAGGGGCACGGCATGCGTTCGGACCATCTGCAAAGTGCTTGCCCGGGAAGGACCCGCCCTCGCACTCGGCACGCACTTCGGCAGCTCTGCCGCGCTCGACGACCAGGTCTCGGCCGTGCTGACCAAGGCCCGCGACACGCGCCTCGCCCTGCGAGAGGTTGGGTGCGCCACGACGGAGCTGGTGCTCGCGCGACTATGCGCCCATGTGTCGGAGCTCTCTAACCAGCTCCGGCTCAACAGGAACGGTGGCGGAAGAGCACCTGCAGCAGTTCGACAACGACCTCCGCGAAGGCGTGCAACTCGCCGCGGGCGGCGAGCGTCTCGTCGCGTGTCCCTGGCCACTTTCGTGGCCAGCCTTGTTCGCTCGAGGCCTCACGTGCGGGAGATGGCCACGCACCTTGCCGAGCGCGGCCTGGGGAGGCGGGGCAATCATGGCCGAGGGCCCCTACGCTCGGACGACGCCGCGGCCCGCCTTGTTCGCGGCCTGCCGCCCAGTGGGCTCCCTCGTCGAGGGCCGCCTAGGAAGACGAAGGACGCTGGGCTGCACTCCTCGACCCGCGCGCGGGGCGCCGCACCCCAAGGGCGCCGCGGCCGCCCCCGACGAGCAAGACCAACACGACCTCCGCAAGCGGCGCGCGGACGCTGGGGCCGCTGCGGCGCTGCGGCGGCTCGACGACATCGAGTGTCCCGACTGCGATCACTCACTGGAACCTCTAAGAGCAATGGCCCTGTGATGGACAGCCGAGATTTCGTCGAGTCCATGCCCCTCCGCGTCGGGAGACTGCCGGGCCCGGTCCCGTGCCGTATTTGCGGCCAGGCGATCCTTCACTGGGCTGAGTCGCGCGCTCTCTGCTGCAGTCGCGCGGAATCGACTCGGGGCACAACGCTGTGTCGCGCCAGGTGGCGCCCCCAGAGTCTGCGACCCTGGCGCAGAGCTCGAGGCGACCGCGCCCCAGGACTATTGCCATCCCCTGCGCTCTCGCGACTCAACAATCGCGGAGGCTTGGGTGCTCCCATGGGGAGTGGCGGTGCCAACGGCTGGCCGTGGCCATCGGCGTGGAGCTGTGGTACCGCGCCGCCAGGCAGGTGCAGGCGCGTTGGCCTGACCAGGAGGAGGGCGCCATCTGGGCGTCACCTTCCGCCCACCCGCGCCTCTGACGCCCCTCCACTCCTCCGCCCGCCCCCGCGCACGCGCTTAACGGCGAGGCTCGGTGGTTCACGCCTCGCGGCCGTTCCCCCCGGCGTCCCCGCCCACTGCGCGCTTGCTTGCTTGCTCTCCGCCCCTTCTCCTCTTCCTGCTGTTCCTGTTGTTTTCTCCCCCTCTCCCCTTCTGGGCCTGGTCAGCCCGTTCGTTCCACGCTTCGCATTTTAGTCGTACTGGTGGTGCCCTAGCTTTCGCTCGGCCTTGGGGCCGATACATCCATAGCCTGTCTTCCGCATCGGGCTGGATACGACACAGGCGAAATTCACATCACTCGCCAAACGGTTGTCCTCCATCCTTCCTCCTCCCGCTCCTTGTTGTCTCCTCCTCCTCCTCCTCCTCTTCCTCCTCCTCCTCTTTGGCAGACAGGCGTCTTGCCTTCTTGTGCGCTTGCGACGCTCTCTCCCCCTTCTCGTGGTTGGGTCAAGGGTTTTCTGCCCGCAGGCATGGGAAGCGTCAGCGAGGGAACGGGATCCTCCACCAGATGTAATGTTTTCTTTGTCTCTCTAGATCTACATATGTTTAAACATATATGCGTATATTTATTTCCCCCAAAAAAACTGCCCCAAAAAACGGCACGAATATTGAACTGTCTGAAGTTCGCGCGGATGTCTTGGATCGGCGCTGGGCCCCCCCTCCCAGGGCTCGGAGCGCGTCAGGGGCGGCGTTTTCCCTCGCCGCCCCTGGCCTCCATCGCCATGGTCAGGCTTCCAGAGGCCCCCACGAGGCACCTGCAGGCTTCAAGAGGCTCGCGGTGTCAGACCGTCCAAAAACCTGAGCCGAAACGCCCAAGATGCTCCTGGTCGCCCAGACAAACACGATCCACGAGTTTCTATTCTCGAACATCGGTTTTCCAAGGATTCCGATGCCCCGATGTTGCTTCATCCTTGCCTCGCTCTCTTGTTCCCCCTCCTGTGGCCTGCCTCCTCGTTCCCTTCGTCGCTCCCCCCCTTTGTCCCTCCCCGTGCCAGCGCGCGCGCAACTGGTTGGTGCGAGGGGAGGGGGTGGCGGCACTTTGGAAACGCAGGGGGGCTTTCGAGAGGCCGTATAATTCTCTCATGCACCCCACTGGAACTAGGAAGGTACCCCTTGCCTCTTCAGTATGCCGCCGTCACCCTCGCCCCACACCGCCGCGCGTGTTGTTGAATCGCTTCGCTCATGCCGCCAGCCCATATTGTATCAGTGTTGCTATACATTGGCGTGCTCGTGGTGATCGAGGAGGAGCAGGAGGAGTAGGAGGAGGGGGAGGAGCAGGCGGAGGAAGAGGAGGAGGAGGAGGAGGAGGAGGAGGAGGAGGAGGAGGAGGAAGAGAGGAGGATGAGGTTGAGGAGGAGGCCTCTCGATGGCTTCTTGTGGCATCTGTGGGGCCTCTTGAGAGGGCTCTCGCGTGCGTGTTTTTTTTGTTCTTTGGTCACGGGGCTTCCGCCGCTGCATGGTGCGACCCCCATCTCCGCCAGCTTGCTTCCACTCTGCGTTAAGCGCCTTCCTGCTTCCATGATCGAGTGGCTTCGCCTTTGCCGTCCTCCTTGGGGCCACCTTGTGCGCCCTCTTCGGGGGGCCCTCGGGCACCCAGCCTGCTCGCAACGCCCTCATGCTTCATGCTTCTGCCCACCTGTTCCAACCGATGGGCTGGAGGGGCCCGGCGAAGGCCGATGAGCTGGAGGAGCCGCCACCCGCAACTCACAGCACGCCCGAGGTGGGGCGAGGGAGCCGTGGCGGAGGCGGGAACCTCACCGAGCCCTCTTGAGATAGCCAGGGCTGTCGGGGCCCCGCTGTGGAGGCTGGCGAGAGGAGGGGCGAGCGGAAGAGAGAGAGAGAGAGAGAGAGAGATGGAGTGATGGAGTGATGGAGGCGGGAGGCGGGAGGGGCAGGGAGGGAGGAGGCGGAGGTATCGAGTGAGGGCAGGAGGAGGAGGAGCGACTAGTGCAAGCGGGAGTGGGCGGAGGAGGAGCTCCCCCTCCATGGGGCATCCCCCCCGATGCGCCCCGCTTGAGCGCTCTTCTCCGCCAGGGCCATCAATGCCTGGTCCGCCAGCCACGACTTCCCGCAGTTGCAGGACGGGATCCCGCTGCTGTTTGGGCCTGCCTCGGCACCAGCGGTGAGGTGGGAGGGAGGGAGGGAGGGAGGGAGGGAGGGAGGGAGGGAGGATTATCGAGATGCTTTAAAGATATCTGCCGTTTGGGGGCCTCTGGGAACCTCCTTCGGAGAGCGGCCAGCACGGCGGGCTTGCACTGCTTGTTGGATTCTGGGAGCGTGGCCGGAAGCCCCCAACACAGGCAGTGCCAGTGCCAGATTCGTTTAGGTCATGTTTCCAGCATGTCTGTTGGTCTCGCGCGTCCTTTCCTTGATTGCCGCCTTAACGAGAGGTGGACGCAAGGAGCAGGGCCGCAATGAGGGGCAAGAGTCCTGCGGGAACGGGTCCGGAGTGTTTCGGCCGCGCGGGGTTGCCCGGGGCCCTCCGTGGGCCGTGGGACTTTCGAGCATACGCGGCAGAAGACGCTATCCGAAAAGCCCAGGGATCCAGAACTCGTTGCCCTCGGGGCTCGCCCAACTTCACGCCAAGAGGGACGGGAGAAGTGTGTGTGTGGGGGGGGTCGAAGTCTGCCGCGCGCCGCCCGGCCTCGGCTCCACCAGGGCGCCTTCTTCGGCACGCGTGGTCGACGCTCGGCGCCCCGTGGCGCTAGGAGAGCCAGCCGGTTCGCTACCCTCCCCCTTCGTCGACCCCCGGTCATCGCCCCCTCGATCCTCCTCGATCCTCTTTAGCCTTGATCACCAGAAAGAATTTCGAGCGCCCAGAAAAGTACCGAAACTCGAGGGTTTTCACGTGTCGGGCCCTGGGAGACACTTGCCCGACACTGTTTCGACACTGTTTCGATACTCTTTTGACACTTTTCCGGGTGCTCGAAATTATTTCTGGGATGGGGTCCTCATGTAAGATGGGAACAGCATAACGCTAACCCTGAACGACCTGTTCGCCCACCCCGACGACAGCCAAAGCCACTGACTACCCCAGCCCCTTCGCCCCCGCCCCCCCTGGCCAGACATCGGGCTCTTATGAGGGGGCTGCATGCTACCAGCACCAGGAAGTCAGGAGAACATGTTTGGTTTGAGATGGCAGAATCCGATGATGTTCAGCTCAGTTTTGATTGGCTTTCCCAGACCTTAGCTTTGGAGACCCACAGGCATGAGAAACATGATACATCTTAGCCAGCGTGGACCCCAAACAGTGCGTGATTGCACTGTGGAGGTGGCAGCCACGCAGTGTAAGCCATGCGATGGAGGCTGTGTCATGCAGGCTGTGTGGCGTGAGCTGCGGAGGTGAAGCTCGTGCGGCATCGGCCACGTGGGGCCAGCTGCACCGTGTGAGGTACGCGGCAGGCACCGGAGGTGGCACTCCGTGGAGTAATCCCTGCGATGCAGGCTGTGCTGTGGCAGCTGTGCGGCGCTCAGGCCGTGCGGTGGAAGCTGCGCCGTGCAGGCTCAAGGAGCGCACGGGGCGCCCGCGAGCGGCCCCCCCGAGTCGGCGCGGGCGGCGCGGGCGGCGCGGCCCCAAGGAGAGCACACCCAGCGCATGTGGCGCCCACGAGGCGAACCACGAGGCGGCCACGGGCGGCAGCGCGGAGCTGCCTCGGGGAGCTCGCCGAGCGCACAGAGAGCCCGCGGAGCGCCCCCGAGGCTGCGCGGGCGGCAGCGCTGCGAGAGCTTGGGAGCCCCATCCGATTCCTGAATGACGCCGGGGCAAGAGCCCCTGTGTGCACGCACTGCTTGGGGAGTCGGGCAGTGGCATGACGCTGACGCGAACTGTAAGGATGAGCACGCACCATTCCCAAGGGGTACCCTGGTACCCACACCTCCTCGGCCCATGCTCAGCTAAGCCTTTTACCTCACATGTTTTCACGTGGGCGTCCAGTTGGCTTGCGCCCAGACCGCACCTCCTTGCGGTAGCGTTGTGCCGTGTCGGCGCGGCTGCGACCCTCTGGTTCGCCGATGGCTTTGGGGACCCGTGGGGCACCTCGTGAGGTCGAGTGCCGATGCTACGTTGTGCCCTCGGGTTTCTTCTCTGGCCGCCTGCGGCAGACCCCGCCACCGCGTCAGCGCGGCGTCCCCTCAGCGATGCGTGAAGGAGGTTGAGATGACGACCGCCTCAGTTCAGTGCTCCGTTTGGATGGGCGCGGGTCCTGAAGGCCCCCCTCCTGTCCGCAGCCTCGGGGACCTATTCGAAATTCATTGGGCCACCGGGGGGGCCTCTTAGGGGCTCTGTTGGGGGCCCGTCGAGGGGTCTCGGCGGAGTCTTGGGCGTGATGGCGGTGCCCTGGGCTTCTTGGCTTGCGATGGTGTTGCAATGAGAAACGCGCGACGCTCCCACGCCAACAAGATCGGCGGACGTCCTGGGGTCTACGGATTGGACTTCTTGTGGAAGGTTCCGTGTGGACTGGCCTCCACTGCACGCCGAGCGCGGGCCCACTTTTGGACGATGCTCCTTCGGTGCTGCACCGTAGGCAGCTTGGCCCGAAGAGCCCCTTGGGGGGGGGGGGGGGGGGGCGAAGCGCGTAGCCTCGGCTTTCTTTTCGCTCGAGGCTCGATGCGAAGCGGGTGCAGAGTGCACAGTTGTCGGCGGCGAGCGAGGGGGGGAGGTGAGGAGGAGAAGGCCTCCTCGGGAGGTTCGGAAGCCCCTCCCCAGCCTTCTGAGAAGCTTTCCGAGCCTCCCCCGACGACACAGCATTTCAAAAGCCCCTCAGAGGGTGCGCGGGCGTCTGAGAAGTCCCGCCGCCCTCCGAGAAGGCCTCCTCCCTCTCACTTTTTCCCCCCTCGCTCGCCGCCGAAGGTGGCGACCACCCCCTTCTCGAGACCCCTCCGCTGCCCGCGCCCCTGCAGATCCGGTGCGGCGTCCACACCGGCACCTGCCTGGTGGGCAACATCGGGCTCCAGTCGCGCATCAAGCGACCACCGGGGGGCCGCGGGCACCTCTCGCGGGGTCGCCGTCGTCGCGAAGTCGTCGAGGCGAGAGGTTCCCTCGACGCGAGGTCGTCGAGGCGGCGCGAAGTCGTCGTCGTCGCGGAGTCGTCGAGGCGGAGTCGTCGCGAAATCGTCGGCGGGTCCCTTCTTTGGCAACTAGGGGCCGTCGAGGGCAGTCGTCAGCGTCTTTGTCGCGAAGGCATCGTCGTCGGCGTCGTCGTCGTTGTCGCCTCCCCCTGCCCCATCGGAGAGCTGTGGCAGCAGCTCCTGGGAGAGGCGGCGCCTCACAGCACCTGCCCCTGCGCCTGACAGGTGCATCCTGCTCTTCTGCTCTTTCATTCCCCCCGCCGTTGGCAACCGTCCTGTCTGGACAGTCGCCACGGGAGCGTGGCTGGGCACCCGACTGCGCCGCCCGAGGCCCTGGGAACTCTGAAGCACCCTAGCGAGTCCCCCCCCCCAAAAAAAAAAATGCATCCTCCTCTTCTGCTCCCGCCCACTGGGAGGGGCCTCGCCTCGGCCGCCTGCGGGCTTTGCCGCGGGTGCTCCTGGTCCCGGGCGTCCCCTGCTCTGTCGCGCCACCTCGGAGGCCCGGTGGGGCCCCCTTGGGCCTCGCGATGGGGTGCGCATAATGGGGGCACCGTCCCTGCCAGGGGTGGCCTTGCCAGGTCGTGGGGCTCTTCCCTGGCACTCCTGGGGGCACCGTGGGCCAGGGAGGAGGAGGAGGAAGAAGAAGAAGAAGAAGCAGAAGAAGACGAATAATAATAATAGTAATAATAATAATAGTAACAATAATAAAAATAATACTAAGAAGAAGAAGCATAAGCAGAAACATAATAATAATAATACGAATAATAACATTAAGAATAATAACATTAATAATAGCAATAAGAATAATAATAATAATAAGAATAATACGAATAATAATAAGAATAATCAGAAGAAGACGAATAATAACAATAATAATACAAGAATAATAAGAAGAATAAACATAATAATAAGAAGAATAATAAGAGGAGGAGAAGGAGGAGGAGGAGGAGGAGGAGGAGGAGGAGGAGGAGGAGGAGCGGCGTGCGATGACCGTCCCGGCCGGGCGCAGCTTGGAAGATCGGCACGGACGGTGCCAAGGAGAGGTCCGGTTCGGCCCGCCTCGGGCGGGTATGATCCCAGACATCCTGAGTCCGGTTTCGGGGGTGCACCGACGCCGCGGCCCGGCTGCTGCCACGGCCCCCGCTGCCGTTGCTGGCCTCAGTGTGGAATTCTTCCGCGTCGAAGTGCCCTCCGCCTCCTCCCGCCCTCCGCGGCCGCCCTGTCTGTCTTCTCCCCCCCGTCCTGCATGCCGGCCAAGTCGCGTCTCGGTCGCCCCGATCGCTCACCGCTGGTGCAGATCTTCTGCCTCGCCGCCAACGAAAAAAAGAGTCCTGGTTCGGGCTCCAGAGGTCCAAATGCTCAGGCCGGCTCTCGGCCTTACGAAAATGCTGCCCAGGTCGAGATCTCCTACGCCAGGGGAGGGGCGGAGAGGTCCAGGGGTCCACGTCTGGGGGTGTGTCCAGATTTCTGGGATGCTTGCTGGGATTGCGAGGCAGCGTGTCCAGTTGCGCTGCCGCGCGCTACCGCCACCGCGCCTAGCGGAGGGGTGGCTGCATGGGTGGCGGCCTCACGAAGCGCCATGGTCTGCTCGTAGTCCATTCAACAGTGTTCTGATACCTTGCTTCGGTATGTTAGTAGATCATTCCAGACAGCCATGCATCAAAGCATAGGTGTTATGTTCGAACGACAATGGGCCTTGTTGCGTGTTTTCGGGTAGTTCTTCGTACTAAGGCTGGTGTTGTTTGCGTTGGACGTTTTCGAAACCGTGAAGACAGCTGCTTTCTCGAACGACCCCTCCCGCACCACTCGAGTGAGTATCGGCGTGGGCCGTTCGCTTGGAAAGCCAAACATCTAAGACCCGGTGGGTAGACAAGCACAGGACCGCATGTCAACATCAGGGTGGATGATGTTCAACCATGGCATCGTAGCAGCCCAGATCGCAAGGGGCTGGATGGTGGAGCTTTGATAAGTTTGAGCAGGCCGGGATGGTTTGGCGGTTACACAGCGAGGAAGAGGCACCCAACACGTATGTAGCATTCTCCCATCAACGTTGAACACGTGTCTTTCTTTCCCTCTCTCTCTCCGCCTCTAGTCATCCTCAAGCCTCCTCCAGCAAAGTAGAAAGAGTGGAAGATGAGCAGGTCCTAATGTGGTTATGTTGGTCTTGATGAGGGTTTGGGGGGGAGGAGGAGGCTTTAGAGTCAGAGGCCGGGTTCATCGCAGATCTTGGGAAAGCGAAAAAGGAGAAGATTGAGAGGTGGGTGGGCAGGCTCTGGGGCTTTAGGCATTTTAGGATGGGGGCGGAGGAAGAATAGGAGGAAAGTGGAAACAAACTGTGGCTATGGTTCGACCACCAGCTCAACATCCCGACTTCCAACATCCAGCCTCTGACTCTCCAGTCTCACCTCCACCTTTCGACCTCCAGCGTCCACCAGCTCAGCGCTCCGACTTGCAACGTCCAGCATTCGATTCTTTACTCTCACCTCCACCTATGGACTGCCAGTCTCTCTACAAGCTCAGCATACCTACCACCAGGATGCGGCATCCGACCTTCCACGTCCACCTCCACGTATCGACCTCCAGCCTCCACCAGCTCAGCATTCCGACCTACAGCACCCAGCGTCCGAATTTCCTTTTCCACTTCCACCTATTGACTTCCAGCCTCTACAAGCTCAGCATACCTACCTCCAGCATGTGGCATCCGACTTTCCACCTCCACCTTCACTTATCGACCTCCCGCCTCCACCAGCTCACCACTCCGACCTCCAGCATCCAGCATCCGACTTTCCACCTATACCTCCACCTATAGGCTTCCAGCTTCCACCAGCTCACCATCATGACCTCAGGCATCCAGCATCCGACGTTCCACTCCCACATCCACCTATTGACCTCCAGCCTCCACCAACTCAGCATGCCGATGTACAGCTGGCGGCGTCCGACTTTCCATGTCCATTCCCACCCACCGGTCTTCAGCATTTCCCAGCTCAACACTCCGACCTACAGCCTTGAACGCCCGACTTCGCACCCCCAGTTCCACCATCACCTATCGACCTCCAACGCCCACCAGCTCAGCATTCTGACATCCAACATCCAACATTGGGCTTCCCACCCGCGCTTCCACCTATCCCAGCCTCAAGCTCAGTATACTTGTCTTCAGCATGCGGCATCTGACTTTCCACCTCCACCTCAACCTATCGACCTCCAGCCTCCACCAGCTCACCACTCCGACCTTCAGCATCCAGTATCCGACTTTCCACTTCCACCTCCACGTATCGACCTCCAGCTTCCACAAGCTCACAGCCATGACCCCCAGCATCCAGCTTTCGAGTTTCCATTCCCACACCCACCCATCGACCTCCAGCCTCTACCAGCTCAGCTTTCCGGCATCCACCATCCAGCATCCGACGTTCCAGTTCCTCCTGCACCTGTCGACCGCAAACCTCCACCAAGTCAGCATTCCGACCTACAGCAAACGGCGTCCAATTGTCCATGTCCATTTCCACCCAACGTCCGCCTCCCGGGCCTGAATGGCGTTAGCCACGGCGTTCCCTGGTCCCTTTCCCCCCCCCTCCTCCCATGGCGTTCCCCCCACCCACCCACCCACCCCAAGCCTGAATGGCGCCAGCCCCCCCCCTCCTCCCTCCCGGGCCTGAATGGCATTAGCTTCCCCCCCCGACAGAGCGAAGCCCCCCCCCTTTCCTCCCTCCCGGGCCTGAATGGCGTCAGCCCTCCCCCCTCTCCTCCCTCCCGGGCCTGAATGGCGTCAGTTCCCCCCCCCCTGGGCCTGAACGGCGTCAGCCCCTTCCCCCCTCCTCCCTCCCAAGCCTGAATGGCGTCAGCCCCCCTCCCCCCCTTCCTTCCCGGGCCTGAATGGCGTCAGCCCCCCCCCCCCCCCGCCGATAGAGCGAAGCTCCCACCCCTCCTCCCCCTCCCCTCCTGGGCCTGAATGGCGTCAGTTCCCCCCCCTCCTCCCTCCCTGAATGGCGTCAGCCCCCCCCCCCGCGTCAGCCCCCCCCCCTCCTCCCTCCCGGGCCTGAATGGCGTCACCCCCCTCCCCCCCTCCTCCCTCCCGGGCCTGAATGGCGTCAGCCCCCCCCCCCCCCCCCGACAGAGCGAAGCTTGAGCGAGCTCAAGCCCACGCTCTTCAGAAACTCACACGCCGGATCGGCTGATTTTAACGGGGGAGTGCTATAGTGCGATGTCCGCTTGCCCGCTGAATTTAACAGGATTCATGTTCTACAAGTACTTTGCTTGCTCGCGTTTTGCTGACCTTTCCTAAAGGTCCGATGCTTCGTTTTGATGTGCTACCTAGTTTTTCCAAGGACATTGGTCTCCTGTGTGGCCTCCCATATTTGTTTGCACATATATCGTTCGCGGTAGATGCGGCTTGTTGCCATGTGTCAAGGGCAGCAAAGTGGGCGTCGAAATCCAGGTCGGGGCCACTGTGATAAGTGAGCGGTGCACCCGAGCACCCATACTCTGGCACAACCTCGCTGTTGCCCCGGTTCCGCAGCTCACATAGGTTCCGTGAGCTTACTCACGAGCTGCCCGCATTGGGAGGGGGTGCGCTTGCTTGCTTATCCTCCTGGATAGCCAGTAAGGCTGGACGCGAGAGAGATGTGTCCATGTTCGCGTGAAAGCCGCTCGGCCACGGAGGGTACCGTGCACCTCTGAGCCAGCGATGCGGGCCGGCCTCCTGCTCGAGGCCGTTCTCCTCCTCAGCTTCCCCGGGCTGCCTCGCCGCTGGAGCGCAGCATGACCTCGGCGTCCAGGCGGCGGCTGTGCCCGCGGCTGCCGGCCCTCGGGCAGCCGCAGCGGCATGCGGACGCGCCGCGGCCGCGCGCGGGAGGGTCGGCCCGTTTCGCGTGCACTCCGCGCCGCGTGCATCGAGCAGCGGCGAAGCGTCCTGGCGTGTCTATGGCCCTACCAAACAGTGTTCTAAGAACCTCTTGTGGCTTCCACGAAGTGTCCTTAAAACATTTCTGGTGGGGTCTGTCTTGTTTTCACACATCGGGTTTATGTTCTGAGAACACTGTTTTTGCTCTTCGAACACTTCTGGGTTCTAAGAACACTTCGTGGCAGGACTACAGGAATGCCGGGACGGTCGGTCCCTGCTCAAGCGCATGCAGCGCAGGCCGCCTCAGCGGCGCACCAGGTTGCCACTTTCCTGGTCGGTTCGGGTCGCAAGGCCCGGTGCCCGAGGGCCGTGCGGGGAGGGGCGGCGGGCCGCAGGGGCACTTTGCGCCCCGCGCGCTCTCGCCGCGTGCGCGCGCGGGCAGCGGGGCCTGGCCAGCGACACCCCACCCCTTCTCCTTCTCCTCCTCCTCCTCCTCCTCCTCCTCCTCCTCCTCCTCCTCCTCCCCCTCCTCCTCCTCCCCCTCCTCCTCCCCCTCCTCCCCCCCCCTCCTCCTCCTCCTCCTCTCCTCCTTTTCCTCTTCCTTCTCCTCCTCCTCCTCCCCCTCCTCCTCCTCCTCCTCCTCCTCCTCCTCCTCCTCCTCCTCTCTCTATTCACCCCCTCCCGCCCCGAGAAAAGCAGGGGAGTGGGGAGGGGAAAGAGATGGCGAGGGCGGGGCGGGACGGCGGCAGGGGCGAGTGGGAGGGAATGCGCGTCTGTGCGCGTGCAAAGTGCGTGCGAGCATGATTGTGCTTGTGTGTGCGTGTGTGTCTGCCTCTCTCCCTCTCTCTTTCCGTCCCTCGAGGTACGGCGTGGTCGGAGACAACTCCACCATACCGCCGCGCCTGGAGGAGCAGACCCGCGAGCGCTGGCGGGGCGCGGACTGCACCTCATGCGCGCATCTGCGCGCACGTGCGTGCCCGAGTGTGCACACGTGTGCGCACGTGAGCACGCGCACGCACACGTGCGAGCACGCGTGCGTGCGCACATGCATGCTCACATCGCGCCAGGTCCCGGCGAGGGGTGCAGACATATATGAGTGGCCCGAAAGGGCTTCGATCGGGTCCCCCACGCCCTCCAGGGACAGGGATCGATCCTTCTGGCAGGTCTGGGATGACGACAAATCGCTCCAGAGCGGTCCGGAACGCTATGGGGGCATTCTGGAGCGTTCCGACGCAGCCGCGGTTCCCGATACATTTTCCAGACCTGGCAGCCGCCAGCTGCCCTAGATTCTCGTATTTACTTCATTGGAGTGTGTACAGTCGGCCCAGATTAGTAGGTCGACCTTGCCGAATCAGGGGTACCCTTGTGTCCTGTGTCTCGCGACCCGTGCTTCCTACATTCCTGTGGCAATGTGGCCCTCGGAAGGGTCTTGTGTCCTCTCGCGTGTCCTGTCCAATCGAGTCCGGCCGGTCCTCCGAGCCTCGTCAGGCCGTGGCAGCGGGAGCCGCCCGTAACACGCCCAGCATTTATCCACAGCGACGACGCAACAGGAGGCCCTTGTCAAGGGAGGGATACATCCCAAGATTGTTCATCTCCTTGAGACAATCAGTGTACGGGATAAGGATGATCTCGAGACTGGTTACCGCAGAGAGGGATCCGTAGCGCATCACGTCCCGACCCATCCTCATCTAGCCGCGCATCGGTAGGACATTCAGGCCAGGATTTGCACAAAGACATTCAGCGCCCTGATCAAGACCAAAGCGTAGGTTGTTCGTCGTTTTCGGCCTCTGGGGACCTCGGCCGTTTGGGCACCCTGGGTCATCAACAACTTATGTGGCATGGTCCGTAGCAATTTGGGTTCAAGCAGCAAAGGTTTGCTCAAAAGCTCTTCACTTCACAAAGAAACGCGTCCGAACGTAGGACCAAGACAATGAGCCCCACTGTGATTGCACTCGCTTGCGCCCTCTTCGGGTCGCCCGTATTCTCGTACAGGCCGTCGTCGTTTTTCGATGATGAGGGGAAGGTGCTCAAGGTGCACAGCCACAACTCGAGTAGCCCGACTCCAGGCCATCCAGAGGGTGTGACATTGTACTTGAAGAGTATTCAGCCGGGTGACGCCCTCCTTAAGAGTCTCAGTGACTTCATCTCCACGCCCACCTTCAAGGCTCAGCGGATCGAGACGGGTGGCTTCGGTGAAATAACTGTCCAGATCCCGGGCATGACTTGCTATACGGACAGCTTTGGCTTCGTCTCCATTGCAGGGAACCACTTTTTCCTTTACGTCAGGCGTGATGGCTCGGAGGACAGTCTGTCGGGGAAGCTGTGGGCCATCAAGGGCGTCATGAAGGTCGTGTCAAAAGAGGAGGGGGCGGTGGTCCTCCACTTCCCGTCGAAGGTCGAGGTTGCGTGTCCCGAGAGCAGTCTGATGTACCCCGGTCCTCAGGCTTATTCTGCCATGAGCCCCATGGCCGACAGCTTTGCCTGGCGCCACGCTGGGCAGCTCGGTGCGGGTGACCACGGCGCCTTCGTCTACAAGACAAAGGCGGAGTGCTTCCGCTTGGACATGGACGGCACGGGCACCATGCCGTGCGCCGAGCGGGCGCCGTTTCGGGATATGTACAACGGCCCCCCGAAGCAGAAGAAGCGTGTCTTGGTCGTCATCGACGTGCAGGGCGGGTACGATGCCGCAATCGTAGCGAACGCGTCAGGCAAAGGTGGGCTCACTTACATCAATCAGGAACACGACGTGGACCAAAGCTACGCGTTGGGCGCATGGAACGCCAACCACACCATGAAGCCTGTCACGAAGTTCGAGCCTGGCAAAAAAACAGATTTCGTACAACAAGGGTTGGAACACTGGATTGCCAACGGCTGTCATCGGACCAGTGGTGAACCGCATCAACGAATTGGTTGAGACAGTGGATTGGGACCTCGTCTTGTACACGCATGACTATCTCGATCCCGAGGCAAAAGGCGTGTTCCCCCTCGATAACAAACCGTGGTCGGACCCGAACAAGGAGGTTGCGCTCGTGCCGTACGGCGAATTCCTCACGCTTGCGGCCAAGGGAGCAGGGACAGACACGCACGACCGGTTCATGCACAACCCCCATTGCGCCAGACACGGCCCAGGTATTTTCAAAGTCGGGACGAAGAAGGTCTCAGAGGAGGAACAGGTACCCATACCTCTACCCTTCCCTCGTTTTCCCTTTTTTGGGCCTCCTGGGAGGCCCTCGTCGCCACCGCTGGATTCGCTTCGAAATCCTGGTCAGAACGCACACCAGGAGAGGTCCGGGGGGTAGCGGTATCGGTACCTTTTGGTTTCCCCAAGGTCATGTGTTTCCGGAAGCAGGTGGACGATGCCTTCTCCGATGATTTGGCAGAGCGTGGGCCGAAAAACGTGGACCCGGATGACGATGGGAGGCAGAACCCAATGGGGCATCTGTTGCTCTCGCAGCTCACCGAGGCGGGTTACGGGCCCGAGCACGCTGAGTTGAGCTTCACTGGCGTGGTGACGAGTCGGTGCGTCCAGTCCTCCCTTGTCCACGCCTGCAACGTAGGCTACAAGACGGAGCTCATCACAAGCGCGTGCGCTGACACAAGCGAAAGTGATCACGCGAAGGGGTTGGAGGCGGTGCGGACCGGTTGTCCGTCAGCCAAGATTTCGGAGTGATATTGGTTGTGCTCGAGGTGGTAGGCGAATGCAGACACACTCTAATGGACCAAAAGCACTTTTGATAGGGGCAAAAACGAACCATCTGGATGGAATAAGCAACGCCCCTGGGGAAGAGGGTCGAGACTTTCTACAGGCCCCGCACTCAGCAGCAACAGTACATCGGATCTCGGGGTGCATGTCCACCGCCAGGGACCCGACCGTCCTGGACCTGAGGGAGGCGGTGGATGCGGACGCCTCCCTTGCGGGGCCCCCCGGGGCCCCGCATGCATCACATCCACCGCGGCCTGGGGTCCTGGGAGACCGGCTTCCCAGGCGGTGGATGTGGTGCATCTTCAACAACAATGCAGCATCGTGAAGCGTCTCGACCAGAGCCCCGTACCCCATCTCTCTGCGCCATGTTTCGAGCCCGGTCGATCTCTGCGAGGGCACCGGGGGGCCCGAAACCGGGCGCGGAGGAACTCACGACTCGAAAAAATGAGACGCCAGGATCGCAGGGAATCGGGCTCGGCCGACAGGGGGGCGATGACTCGGGGGGGAGATCATGGGCCGGGGCCACGATGTCTCCCCATCTTTCATGGCGCCCCTCCTTCTTCAATCGCGTCGCTCATTCCGCCTGCCAAGACTATTCTGTCGCTGGCATTTGCCCGCGTGTTCGTTGCCATTGAGGCGCTGATGGGTGGTGGTAGTGTGCCGGAAGTGTTGCGTGATCAGTCTCAGGCAGAGGGCTCGAAATGGCTACTCGTGTCCCCGCTCTTGCGCCCCTCTTGGACTCCCCTTGAGGCCCTCTTGAGCCGTCTTGGGAGCTTCCTATGGGCTCATTGCAGCATGGTTGGCTCTTGCTTGCGTGCTCGCAGAGGCATTTTTGAAGCCTCGTCGGGCCTCTTGGAGGTATTTTGGGGGCATCTCGGGGCCTCTTCGGAGGGGTCTCGGGGGCCTTTTGGAGATTCTTGGGGCCCTCTTGGGAGCTTTCTGGCGGCGTGTGGGGGCAATTCTTTAGGAAAAGGTTTGAAGTTTCAGTTCGGGTTCTCCCTCTTGAGACCCTCCTGGTGGGATTGGAGGCTTCTTAAGACGCCTCTGGGGCCATCTTGGGGGCCTCTTGGGCCGTCATGGGCGCGTCTTGGCTAGAATTGTGTCAATCTGGGAGGCTGCATGGGCCGTTTTAGACGGTCGGAGGGCGGACAAGCGGTAACGCAAACGTATGATATGAATTCTGGCCTTTTGGAGGCCCCTTGGATTTGTATTAGGTAATTTGAGAGGGCACTTTCTGCCGCTACTTGCGGGGGGGGGGAGTTCAAAGCCCCTTGCCCCCCCAAAAGAAAACAGGGAGGGGGGGAAGGAACTTCTCCACCCCCTCTGAAAATGATTCAGGAGGTTTAGAGCGACGACGTTGCCGCCGCCAGCAAACGACGCAGACGCGAACGACGACGACGACGACGACGACGCACGGCGCACGACGCACGACGCACGACGGACCAAGCACGACGCATCACGCGCGACGCACGACCACGACCACGCCGACGCCGACGCCGACCACGACGCCGACGCCGACAAAGACGACGACGAATACGTCGACGAGCAGTGTAGAGTAGGGTTAGGGTAGAGAAGAGTCGAGCATGGTGAGACAAGGTAAGGTAGAATAGAACAGTTTAGAAAAGAGAAGAGTAGGGAGATGTAGATTAGATTGGGCCAGGGTCGAGTCGATGAGAGAAGAGTAGGGTCGATGAGTAGGGTCGAGCAGGAATCAACTAGAGTAGAGCAGAGCTGAGAAGAGTCGGAGCATATCAGGAGCAAAGTAGAGCTGAGTGGAGTAGAGTATAATATGCTAGAGTACGGTGGGTTAGAATAGGGTAGGGTAGGGTGGAGTGTGTTAGAGCACGGTAGAGTAGAATAGGGTAGGTTAGGGTAGAGTAAGGTAGAGTAGAGTAAGGTAGAGTAGAGGGGAGCGGAGTAGAGTTGAGTAGGGCAATGTCAAGTAAGGTAGAGCACAGTCGGGCTGGCAGGAGCCTGAGAGAGCTGGATCGAGTCCCGGTAGCATTAGGTCAGAACCAGTGTTTGGCGCGGGCGTTGGCGACAGCTGCGCCGCCGCCGCCGCTGACGTTGTCGCCGTCGTCGGCGTAGGCGTCGGGGGGAGTATCTGGATCCCCCGATACATTTTGCGGTGGGGGGGCTCGTTCTCCCCACAGGAGGGGGGGGGGGGCGGGCCCCCCCTCCCCTGTTTTTTGCGGGGGGGGAGGGGGCTTCGTGGGGGAAGGTGGGGGGTGGGGGCCTGGTTTCTGACCCCCCCCCAAGGATCTCTCTAAAGGGGGGAGAGGGGGGTGGCCCCGTGGTCTCCGACCCCACCTTGTTAAAATGTCGCAGGCCATCGGCGGTGGATCGCGCTGCGCTCACCCGACCGCTCGTCGGAGGATACTTTGAACCCTGGCGGGGGCGTACGGAGGCTATCGAGGAACCTGCCACCCGTGGCCCCGACTCGAATGACCTCTTCGGGCTCCCTCGGGTTCTTTCGGGGCGCTCCCGGGGCGCTTTGAGGGGCCTTGAAGACAGCCCGCGGGAACTCCGGCAGCTGCACAGACCACCGCCAGAACTTGCTCGGGGTCCGCACGGGGGACCCCGAAGGGCGGCCACGCGCGCGCGCGCGAAGTCTGACCGCCAAGTCTTGTTGACGGGGATCTCTGCACCCCGCTGACCCGATGGACCGGCGAGTTTCAATACGTCCCCTGGTTCCCCACCGTCTGCGCACAGGCGTCGGCCCATACAGACGGCCTTGATTAGCAGGTCGACCCTGCCAAGTCAAGGGTATCCTTGTATCCTGTCTTCAGGGACGCGTGTCTGTTGTGTAGCCGTGGGGGTCAGAGTTCGGTGGTTTCTATAGAATGGAGGAAATCGAGGAAGTTGCAGGGTCATTTCGCTCCACCATCCAACTTCTTGGTATGCGAACTACATGCAATATTCATGTGTTTTTCGTTGCAACTTGCATGTTTGTCTTAGAAGCAGCACGATCTGATCCACGTTTGCCTGCGATTCGCATTTGTTGTGCGCGTGCGAGCCACCCGTTTCTATTTGCAACTGCGGCGCGCTTGCTACGAGACGCGAGCGTGTCGGTTGAGTTCGGGGCAGCGTCTCGTTGAGAGTCGGCGCGCGCCGCCCCCTCGCTCGATGCCTCTGCCGCCAACGGCGGTAGGGGCATCATTGTCGATGCGCCTCTCGCTGGTGCGACTCTTGTCTTCTGCGTCCGCCCTGAATGACAGTGGCATTGGTGCTTCGACTGTCTACCCCGCCCTTGCGTCTGACATCCGCTAGCTGTATCGCAATTGACGCGCCAGTTGTGTAATCTGTTCGTGAATTGTCTGCGGGCGATCCTCGCTGCTCGCGGCGTCGGCACTGGTTTGTGTGGTTCGTGGTCAAGTTTTGCGATGGGGGCCGCGGGTCTCAGCAGAGGCCCGCGTTAGTTGCGCGGAAAGTTATCGTTTGTTTGCCGTGGGCGCGCGCCCCACCCAACGCTTGGTCGCTCCTGTTTGTTTGTGCCCCGTCGCTTTAGCAGGGCAGCGACGCGGGGCGCGATGCTTTGTTTTCGTCGCGCAATTGCGCCGCACTTGCATCATTGTAGCCGTGTTGTTCCCGCGGAGCCGCCGTATGCGGCGCGCAGGGTGGCGGCACCAGTTGAGTTTTGATTCGTTTGACAAATGGCAATCCCTTGTGTCCCGCGTCGGTGCCCTGACCGCTGAGCTACGCGACCTCGCAAAAAACTAGCTCCCTCGCATTATGCCTCCCTGTTCCCTCGTTCATCCCCGCCCCCCGTCTTCATGTACCCAGTACCCCAGTTCGTCTCATTATTTAGCCCCCCCCGTTTCAACCAACGTTTCCTATGTGTAACACTTCCCCAAACAGATCTTACAACATGTCCCAGGCAGTCCTTGCAACGTGTCTCAAACAGTGCTTGCAGCTTTTCCAAAAACAGTGCCTGCAGCGTCCTCGGCAACAGTGCTTGCCAGTGTTCCCCTCTCAGTGCTTGCAGCGGCTCTTCAAACAGTGCTTGAATCGTCCAGGCTGTGCTTGCAACGTCTCACTAGTGCCTTTCAGTGCTTGCAGTGTCCTGCGGGGCGTGGAACGTCTTACAGCGTGCGCAGTGTCTCTGCAACCCAGCGGTGGAAACAATGCCCCCGTGGCGCTCTCAGAAGGACTCACCGTTAACATCGTTATAACCACCATCGTCACCATCGTCATCATCACCGTCTTCCGTCTCCTCCTTCTCCTCCCCCATTCCCCCCCCGTTCCTTCTTTTCCGTTGCATCATCCGTATCCTCATCCTCTTCCTGCTCCTCCTGCTCCTCCCCCCCTCCTCCTCCTCTTCCTCCTCCTCCCCCTCAGTCTCAAACTCTTTATTGGAATCCTCACCCTCCTCCTCATCCTCCTCCTCCGTCACATGCCCCCCCGCCAGCAGTCATCAATCAGGCACATGTTGATGCCTACCAAAGTGGGCATAGTCTATATTGGCGCAGTGTCCGAGCCAGTGCTTGCAATTCTACTACAAAACGTCGTTGGTACTATGTTCGGCGCAGTGCTTGCAGCGTTTCCCCATGCAGTGCTTGCAACCTCTCCTCAAACAGTGTTTGCTACGTCTCGGCATGGGGTTCGGTATGGGCAGTGGACAACGACCATGCTCAGATGATACGTTCAATGTTGATGTGGTGATGTGACGATGTGATGGTATTGCCGTTTTGGCTCAAACCGAGGAGATCCTGCTTCCAGCTTGCAGTGCTTGAGGCCCCCTGCCCTGTGTTGAGGCTTCACTTTCTGTGTCGCACCCAGCATGGACCAACACATCGAGGATGTGCCGATGCCGTTGGCGATCGGGGGTTTGGTTGCAGGCGGCCCTCCAGATGCAAACGGCGATGATCACATTGCCGTGCCGCCGCCTCTGGCGCTTCCAGCGCCAGCGCCCCCTGCCCGCCTCGATCTCAAGAGAAGGACGCCCGAGCTCATGAGCCACGCTCGTTCCAAGAAGATGTTGTTGTGCGCCCAGAGCCGCGAGTCGAAGCTCCGCCAAGACTTTGAACAGCTCAAAGGGGACATGCACACGGCTTGTACGTTGATCCCTGCATGCGCCCAATTGTTCGGGCGGCCCGTGAAACACGTCGGCAAGATCAAAAAGGACGACCTCCGACCAGCACGTTTCACTTTCTTGAGCAGGATTGTCTTTGCCAGACGCCTGGGCACGCTGAACATTTGCATCGACATTCGGCGGTTGGTGTGCGCCGCAGCCCGCGTGATCAAGGCCAGACAGGATGATGGCGTGGAGCACGTCCTCCGCGGCGGTGAGAAGGCTTTGCAGCATCCAGGTGCCAGCAATCGGTTCGTCCACATGTCATATGCTCATTTGTGGGACGAGGTCAACTGCAAGTTCGCAGCATATCCGAAGATGGGGTGCCGCCGCAGGAAGACAACCACGAGCATTCAGACTATCTGCCAGCGAGGTTGCGCCAGGCTGACCCTGGCCAACCACATCAACGACGAGAGCGCGATCAGCCGATCGTTCTGCGAGCAGATCCTTGTCAACCCGATGAAGGTGAGCGGCACTTCAGCCAATGCGATCCTACCCGCTGTGTTGAAGGCAATCCCGCGGCCATTCCAGTTCAACGCCGTGGAGAATATTGATCGGTTGTTGCGTTCGTTCTCGTCCTTCACGATGTCTCTGACTGGTGACAAGGCGTCTGGGAACATCCTCTTGATGAAACAATTCTGTCACCAATGGGAAACGATGGTGCTTCCGCGCAGCAGTGGTCGGCTTCTTGCGTTCCCAGAGACGTGTGGCGTGCACTTAGAACATCGCACAAAATTGCAAGTTGTACCGCTCAAGCACCACACAATGCGCCTCTTCAGCTTAGCCAACTTGCTTCGCCTTGACGGTGTGCGGACCAGC
Source organism: Prorocentrum cordatum (assembly GCA_963575745.1). Classification (NCBI taxonomy): domain Eukaryota; class Dinophyceae; order Prorocentrales; family Prorocentraceae; genus Prorocentrum; species Prorocentrum cordatum. The sequence continues at coordinate 42,691 of CAUYUJ010018108.1, read as the reverse complement.
ATATGCGAGTCGATCGAAGTGTTGGTGCAGAAGATGCTCAAGCGACGGGTCCTCGGCCCGCCGCCAGACGGCATTGCCTGCCCGCTGTCCAAGTGCTTCAATGTTCTCTTCCGCCCAGATGCGGACCACCACAAGCGCGCCAACGGCAAGGTGTCTCGCAGGGTGCAGGACCTGGGTGAATGGATGAGAATGGTCAACGGGGATCTCCACGGAGATTGGGTGCATTATTGCTGGGACGAGTCAACTGGCAGGCCGTGTTGCAGGGACGCCGACACTTGCTACGACAGAACAGTTCGTTCGGTCACGAATGCGCTGTATGGCGGCGGGGACCCTATTCCAGCAGAAAGCAGATGGACGCACACCTTGGTCAATATGAAACAGTTGCTGCTGAGGCGAATCGTGTGCAATATCGGCGTGAAGGCGTTCCCGTGTTCGATCAGAAAACCTGGCGCCGCCAGCGAGATGCCGCAATCCGCCGACGGCGAGGCATGTCAATCGCACGTCGCTGAGGTGAATGCGTCGCGGCTGTCACGGGTGGGCGTGTATTTTGATGACCCCAAGACTGGCCTTGCTCACGGTTTCCGTGAGACACATCATCGACAGGCGTTTGTTGTACCCACTTTTGGGCGACCCATGGCCCGCGGATGACGACGCCCGCAGCAAATTCGAGTGTCTCCTGGACCCAGATGATATGATTGCCTGCGGCTGCTCCCGCCACCGTGCCAGCCCAGCCGCGTCGGTGGTTTTTGCGCTAGGGGGCGCGTGCGTTTTACAAGTGACGCGTTTGGTTTTTCAAACTACGATAATACCTCTGCAGCCATGACGGCCACCACTGGTGATTGTTATGACGGCAGGGGTATTGCATGTGACGAAGACGGCGGGGATGATGATGATGATGATGATGATGATGGATGATGATGATGGCTTCTGCTGCTGCGAAAACGGTAACCGCGGCGATGACGATGGTGATTCTCCCGCGAGGGAGGCGCCGAAACAGTAGCACGTGACACTTAGTCACTTCGGCTGCTTCAGGAAAACGACGACGGTGACGACGATGGGGGGGAGAAAGGGGAGGAGGAGGAGGAGGAGGAGGAGGAGGAGGATGGGGAGGAGGAGGGGGAGGAAGAGGAGGAGGAGGGAGAGGAAGAAGCAACGAAGTAGACATTCGCCCGTTTCGCCCGAGACATTCTCTGACGCATGCGGCATTGAAATCTAAGGCCTGGCCATCGGAACGTCGCACAGGGCGCGGGGGGGGCGGGGAGGGGAGGGGGGCGGCGGGGGGGGGGCAAGGAGAGAAGAGTTGTCATATGCGGCCCGTCCGTCTTTACTTTTCCAGGGGCCGAAGTTATTATTAGGTGGTGTCTCAGGCGAAACACGTATGCAGCACTGGCGGTGTCAACGCACATTGGCGTTACAATAATGCCACGTTCTTCTGCAATATTGGAGTTCATCTCGGGTCGGTTTGAAATAGACGCCTGAACACTGGCCTTTGGAACTGTTATTTGTTTCCACGGGCCTAGGCGACGCGGTCCCCGTGTTCGTCCGCCTCGAACGGCCGATTCGTCACACATGACGGCGCTGGCGCCTGCCCCGCCCTCGGCGCCTCTCCCGCTCAGACGCGGCGGAGGTGCCGCGCGTGACGCTTCCGAGACGTGATGTCGAAATGTGCCATTGGTGTCACATGTGACAAGGCGTGTCCCCTCCCCCTACGCAACTTCCCGATGTGGCGAGGATGTCTCAGGCGATGCGCCCATTTCCAGGGGGGGCACGCGGGCGCGCGGAAGCGCGTGCAGAGGGGGGTAGAAGACTACCATCAACCGCACCAGACAGCACGACATCGCGGCCCAAGTGCCAGCGGTGGCGGATAGTTTGCTCGGCCACTGTTTGTCAGAGTTATTGCATGTACTTGAATCGTGGCTTCATGGCGGCGAGAGGGATCCGCTGGTTATCCTCGATGCAGTCCAGGCGCCGATGAGGGACCCTGGCTATGCGCGCTTCGCGCGTTCATGCATCCTTCGCCTGAGTTCTGCGATCAGCCGAAGGTGGGATCTTCGGTACTCGAGCTGGCCGCACCCGCTCTTCACGCTTTGCAGCGCCCGCTCATCGGAAGAGCAGCGCAGGGATGTTGCGCGGCGACTGCTCGATGCATCGCGCGAGGAGCTCGGCGTGTACGCGTACGGCGTGAAGCACCGCTTCAACACCGTGCCTCTGCTGATGAGTGAGGCGTGCAGGAAAACATTGCTGGCTGATTTTCGCACGTTCGGATTCTCCACCGACGTCATCGAGAGGCTCAACGCGGAGATTCAGGCTGGTCGAGTGCATCGTGCGCCAGGTCGCGTCTTCGGCGGGGCGTCCAGGGAGCAGCTGCTGCAGCAGGCACTCGCCGTGCACAAGAAATGCGGTGGCGTCGACCCGTTGAGCATGAAGCGAGATGCAGCCCTGAAGTCGTCGGACCTTCGAGTGCAGGTGCAGCCACTCATTGCCGCTGCTCGGCCTGAGTTTCTTCCAATTGCAGGTGGGCCCGATGGCGCTGCTGCGAGCGCCGCGGCGCCTGAGCCCGTGGCCGTCGACCGCCCCGTGGAGATCGCGCTGGCGAACGCCTCCATCCTGCCGGGCGCGAGGGCGGTGGGGGCTGGCGGGGCCGATGGCGGCGGCGGGCCACCTGGCGACGGCGACGGCGGCGGACCTCTGCCACCCCGTCGGCGCGGATTGAGCCCGTACATGCTGGAATTGAACAAGACGTTGGCGAGTCTGAAGAGGGCGAAGGGCTCCGCCTTGACGCCCGAGGAGCTGAGCACGGCTCGCAGCAGGTTCAGGGAACAGTGGCAGCTCATGAATCATGACGCTCACCACGAGGCCTTCGAGGATTGGCAGAACACGCCTGCAGAGATGGTGCCCGCTGATGCCCAGGCGCCCGCGCATGCCACTTCCTGGGGTCGAGGTTGCCGCTCGTCCCCGATCTCCTGCGAGGAGTTCTACGAGTGGCATCAATTGCACGGTTGGCCGACCAAGGACATGCGGGTGTACAATTTTGCAAACTTCACGGTGGCATGGGAGGAGGAGGGAGAGGAGGAGTAGGAGGAGCACGTGGAGGAGTAGGAGGGGGGGGGGAGGGGGATCGAGGCTGGATGGGAGGGAGGAGGAGGAGGAGAAAGAGGAGAAGGAGGAAGAGTAAGAGAAGGATCAGCAGATCGCATTCGGATGCTTCCGCCTAGCAGGAAGACTTCGAGTGCGATGCTGCCGACGACCTGGTCGTCCGCGCTGAGCCCATCCCTGACCTTCCAGACTTCAGCCTGTGGGGCTGCGGCAGGAACGCTCGGCCTGTTCCTCGGGCAACGGTGCCAAACGTTCAGCAGTTCCATTTGATAGAACATGGCATTCACAACCTCATGGCACGTTTAACGAGACCCGCCGCCGATGTCGGCGACGTGATGATCATGGTGGAGGGCCACTCACTGGAGAACCCAGCCAGCCGAATGCGCTTCGTGGGTATCATTTCGGGCACGTTTTACAATCCGAAGGTGATGCGTCCGCTAATATGTAACCGCCCCCCCTAAGCCCATCCAGAAACGACCGCTGCCCATCCAGAAATCTGATGTGCCCGACGTCCGCTAGTGCATCCCCGTCAGCCCATCCACTAACGACCAATCCCATCCAGAGACGATATTGCCAATGCCCCAGCCCATCAGAAACGACATGAGACATGCACCCCTGTCAGCCCATCCATGAACGACCGACATCCGAACGAGTTGCCTTGGCCACGGAATTCCACGGGGGGAGTCAAATTGTAATAAAAGGGGTTCTGAGCACGCTCTGAAGGCTCTCGAGGCGGCAGTCTGCGCGCCGTTTTTTTTTTTGGGGGGGGGGCTATCGGGGGGGCGCCGCCTGTGACGCCGTCTTGCGACCAACTTGGGTTCTTGGGGCAGCATAGCATCACAATATCACGGTCTTGGGATCCTCCTCATCTCCCTCCTCCTCCTCCTCCTCCTCCTCCTCCTCGCCCATCCTCGCCCATCCTCCTCATCCTCCTCCTCCGTCTCCTCCCCCTCCTCCTCTTCCTCCCCCCCCTCCTCCTCCTCTTCCCCCCCGCCCAAGAGCACCCTCAGGCTCTCAGGAGAGCCGCGGTAGACACCAGTCTCCATGATGAATCATGCCGCTCCCTCTTGGTGACCACCCATGGCACACGGTTCGGGGGGCGGGGGGGCGAGATTGAAGCCAAGACGCCGCCTAAGAAACCCTTTCCCTCCCTCCCCATCCTCCTTCTCCGCCTCATCCTCCTTAAGGGCGCCGTGCGCTGTGCTCCTAGGTTGCCCATCGACCCAAGGTGTTTGATATCGCACCGAACACGTTCCAAGTGAGAGCGAATGCCCACAGCGACGTGCTACACACGCCGTGTCTTGTGGAGATCGATGTTCAGAACTGTAGGAGCGCTGGTCGATTTCGTTGTATTGGCTATGAATCTTCAGATCACTTTGTACTGAAGTTGGTTCGGAACCTGATCGACATGGATTTGTACTTAGTGGATTACGACGTGGATGTCGATGTTGATAACAGTCTGAAGTGGAGCAGGATCTCAGCTGTGCACATGCAGGGTGAGCTGTGGAGGGCGGGGATGACGCGCCCGTTCGGGTACCAGAGCCCCAGCAGCCGTGGGCCTTCTGCGTCCGACCTGGGGAGGCTGAACACCAGCGACCCCTTCGAGACGCCTCCTGGGCGCGGTGTTGGGCGCGGCGCTGGGCGCGGCGCTGGGCGCGGCGCTGGGCGCGGCGGCCGCCGCGGAGGGGGCGCAGGCAGAGGCCGCGGCCACGGAGCCGTAGATGGCGAGGGTCTCGGCGGCGGCCCCGACGCCCACGGCGACGTCGACGACGTTGACATGCCGCCGTTGGTCGACGACTTGCTACCAGCTGGCGCGGCGATTGGCGAGGAGATGGACATGCTGGAACACGAGGCCGAGGATGCCGACCTCGACGGCATGGAGGAGCTGGGCGACACGTTCGGCTTGGAGGACGGCGTCATCGAGGGGCACCCCCCAGGACTGGTCGGCGAGGGCGGCGGGGACTTGGACGAGCATGGCGATGCTCGCGGTGCTGAGCTTCTTGGGGTACCAGCTGAAGTACCCGATGAGATCGCAGCTGGAGCGGCAGACGGCGCTGCTGACGTCGGCCTGGAGCCTGAGCCTGGCGAGGCCGAGGAGCCGCCCGCGCCTGCGGCGCCGCTCCCGCCGCCGCCGCCAGGGCCGCATGATCTCGTTGGCCCGACGCCGAGTGGATACTTCCACATGGATGGTCGCCAGGTGTTGCGCATTTTGCGCGGTCATCCTGCCGACAGCGTGACAGTGAATTGCTATCATACTGGCCTTCGGCGCATCCCGCCACCGCGCCTGAGTTGTCGGTCGGGGGCATATGTCGGCAGTATGCCCCGCCCTCCGATGCGCCTCGCCAGCGGAACAAGTACCACTTGAAGCATCTCTGCACTATGCCTCAAGTGGTACCGAATACGTGTCACTTGGGACATGGCCGTTGCATGCCTCAAGTTGTACCGACCAAGTACCACTCGGAGCATGTCGCCAATCTGCCTCAAGTGGTACCGAGCAACATACCACTTGAAGCATGTTGGCAATATGCCTCAAGTGGTACCGAGTAGGTAGCACTTGAGGCATGCCCGTTGTATGCCTCAAGTGGGACCGATGAAGTACCACTTGGGGCATGCCGTCAGTATGCTTCCAGTGGTACCGATCACGTACCACGTGATGCATAGTGACGCGCCTGCACGCGGGTGGACCAGAGATATTTTACAAGTTGGGCGCTGGTCCCCTGGATGATTCCTCGGGGTTGAAGCCTGAAATTCAAGGGGTGCGGCAGAAAGCCCGACGGCACGCCCACTCCGTGCCTCGAGGCACGGTGGCGGGTATGCATGCTGGCTGCAGGCTGTGCATCGGCGAGAGTCGGTGCCCATCGGACGAGGTCTTGAAGACCTGGCTGTTCGAGGTGCCAGCAGCAGCCCCTGGCGCGTCCGCCGAGGAGCGGCGAGAGCTCATGCAGCGGCACGCGCAGCTGGCCAAGGACAGGTGGTACGTGAACAAGAAGGCCAAAGCCAAAGCTGCACCTGCGCCTCCTGGTGAAAACATCAAAGAACCCCCATCAGGTCTTCCAGAAACGGTGGCCCATCCAGAAACGATTCTCCGATGTCGCCAGCCGTCCAGCCTCGGAACTGCAGATATTGAACTGTCAGCCCAGCCGCTGGGACCCGAAGAACAGCGGTCGAGCCAGCTCATCCAGAGGCGATGCCAGCCCAGCCCATTCAGAGGCAATGCCAGTTGCCAACCTATCCAGAAACGATGCCAGCCAAACCCATCCAGAAGCGATGTCAGCCTGCCCTGGCCCACCCCGAAGCGACATCACCAGCCCATCCAGAAACGGCGTTCATCTATCCAGGAACGATGCTCCATGGAGGGGTTAGTTTCCAGAAGCCAAGTGGGCGCGCGCAGTGACAATGAGGGATTCGCAGTGCCACTCATGCTTCGGTGTGCGTCTCTGTTCGCACAAATTGGGCTTGCATGTTCTGAATGCGTATGTCCGCATGTATGCATGTTTGTGCATGTGGATACATGTAGCTATATGTATGTATGTGTATGTGTGTATGTCTGTAGGTGATGCTGTTTGCATGTATGTGTGTGTATATGCATGTGCATGTAGATGTGTATGTGCGTGTAGGTGTGTTCATCTACGTCCCGACCCATCCTCATCTAGCCGCGCATCGGTAGGACATTCAGGCCAGGATTTGCACAAAGACATTCAGCGCCCTGATCAAGACCAAAGCGTAGGTTGTTCGTCGTTTTCGGCCTCTGGGGACCTCGGCCGTTTGGGCACCCTGGGTCATCAACAACTTATGTGGCATGGTCCGTAGCAATTTGGGTTCAAACAGCAAAGGTTTGCTCAAAAACTCTTCACTTCACAAAGAAACGCGTCCGAACGTAGGACCAAGACAATGAGCCCCACTGTGATTGCACTCGCTTGCGCCCTCTTCGGGTCGCCCGTATTCTCGTACAGGCCGTCGTCGTTTTTCGATGATGAGGGGAAGGTGCTCAAGGTGCACAGCCACAACTCGAGTAGCCCGACTCCAGGCCATCCAGAGGGTGTGACATTGTACTTGAAGAGTATTCAGCCGGGTGACGCCCTCCTTAAGAGTCTCAGTGACTTCATCTCCACGCCCACCTTCAAGGCTCAGCGGATCGAGACGGGTGGCTTCGGTGAAATAACTGTCCAGATCCCGGGCATGACTTGCTATACGGACAGCTTTGGCTTCGTCTCCATTGCAGGGAACCACTTTTTCCTTTACGTCAGGCGTGATGGCTCGGAGGACAGTCTGTCGGGGAAGCTGTGGGCCATCAAGGGCGTCATGAAGGTCGTGTCAAAAGAGGAGGGGGCGGTGGTCCTCCACTTCCCGTCGAAGGTCGAGGTTGCGTGTCCCGAGAGCAGTCTGATGTACCCCGGTCCTCAGGCTTATTCTGCCATGAGCCCCATGGCCGACAGCTTTGCCTGGCGCCACGCTGGGCAGCTCGGTGCGGGTGACCACGGCGCCTTCGTCTACAAGACAAAGGCGGAGTGCTTCCGCTTGGACATGGACGGCACGGGCACCATGCCGTGCGCCGAGCGGGCGCCGTTTCGGGATATGTACAACGGCCCCCCGAAGCAGAAGAAGCGTGTCTTGGTCGTCATCGACGTGCAGGGCGGGTACGATGCCGCAATCGTAGCGAACGCGTCAGGCAAAGGTGGGCTCACTTACATCAATCAGGAACACGACGTGGACCAAAGCTACGCGTTGGGCGCATGGAACGCCAACCACACCATGAAGCCTGTCACGAAGTTCGAGCCTGGCAAAAAACAGATTTCGTACAACAAGGGTTGGAACACTGGATTGCCAACGGCTGTCATCGGACCAGTGGTGAACCGCATCAACGAATTGGTTGAGACAGTGGATTGGGACCTCGTCTTGTACACGCATGACTATCTCGATCCCGAGGCAAAAGGCGTGTTCCCCCTCGATAACAAACCGTGGTCGGACCCGAACAAGGAGGTTGCGCTCGTGCCGTACGGCGAATTCCTCACGCTTGCGGCCAAGGGAGCAGGGACAGACACGCACGACCGGTTCATGCACAACCCCCATTGCGCCAGACACGGCCCAGGTATTTTCAAAGTCGGGACGAAGAAGGTCTCAGAGGAGGAACAGGTACCCATACCTCTACCCTTCCCTCGTTTTCCCTTTTTTGGGCCTCCTGGGAGGCCCTCGTCGCCACCGCTGGATTCGCTTCGAAATCCTGGTCAGAACGCACACCAGGAGAGGTCCGGGGGGTAGCGGTATCGGTACCTTTTGGTTTCCCCAAGGTCATGTGTTTCCGGAAGCAGGTGGACGATGCCTTCTCCGATGATTTGGCAGAGCGTGGGCCGAAAAACGTGGACCCGGATGACGATGGGAGGCAGAACCCAATGGGGCATCTGTTGCTCTCGCAGCTCACCGAGGCGGGTTACGGGCCCGAGCACGCTGAGTTGAGCTTCACTGGCGTGGTGACGAGTCGGTGCGTCCAGTCCTCCCTTGTCCACGCCTGCAACGTAGGCTACAAGACGGAGCTCATCACAAGCGCGTGCGCTGACACAAGCGAAAGTGATCACGCGAAGGGGTTGGAGGCGGTGCGGACCGGTTGTCCGTCAGCCAAGATTTCGGAGTGATATTGGTTGTGCTCGAGGTGGTAGGCGAATGCAGACACACTCTAATGGACCAAAAGCACTTTTGATAGGGGCAAAAACGAACCATCTGGATGGAATAAGCAACGCCCCTGGGGAAGAGGGTCGAGACTTTCTACAGGCCCCGCACTCAGCAGCAACAGTACATCGGATCTCGGGGTGCATGTCCACCGCCAGGGACCCGACCGTCCTGGACCTGAGGGAGGCGGTGGATGCGGACGCCTCCCTTGCGGGGCCCCCCGGGGCCCCGCATGCATCACATCCACCGCGGCCTGGGGTCCTGGGAGACCGGCTTCCCAGGCGGTGGATGTGGTGCATCTTCAACAACAATGCAGCATCGTGAAGCGTCTCGACCAGAGCCCCGTACCCCATCTCTCTGCGCCATGTTTCGAGCCCGGTCGATCTCTGCGAGGGCACCGGGGGGCCCGAAACCGGGCGCGGAGGAACTCACGACTCGAAAAAATGAGACGCCAGGATCGCAGGGAATCGGGCTCGGCCGACAGGGGGGCGATGACTCGGGGGGGAGATCATGGGCCGGGGCCACGATGTCTCCCCATCTTTCATGGCGCCCCTCCTTCTTCAATCGCGTCGCTCATTCCGCCTGCCAAGACTATTCTGTCGCTGGCATTTGCCCGCGTGTTCGTTGCCATTGAGGCGCTGATGGGTGGTGGTAGTGTGCCGGAAGTGTTGCGTGATCAGTCTCAGGCAGAGGGCTCGAAATGGCTACTCGTGTCCCCGCTCTTGCGCCCCTCTTGGACTCCCCTTGAGGCCCTCTTGAGCCGTCTTGGGAGCTTCCTATGGGCTCATTGCAGCATGGTTGGCTCTTGCTTGCGTGCTCGCAGAGGCATTTTTGAAGCCTCGTCGGGCCTCTTGGAGGTATTTTGGGGGCATCTCGGGGCCTCTTCGGAGGGGTCTCGGGGGCCTTTTGGAGATTCTTGGGGCCCTCTTGGGAGCTTTCTGGCGGCGTGTGGGGGCAATTCTTTAGGAAAAGGTTTGAAGTTTCAGTTCGGGTTCTCCCTCTTGAGACCCTCCTGGTGGGATTGGAGGCTTCTTAAGACGCCTCTGGGGCCATCTTGGGGGCCTCTTGGGCCGTCATGGGCGCGTCTTGGCTAGAATTGTGTCAATCTGGGAGGCTGCATGGGCCGTTTTAGACGGTCGGAGGGCGGACAAGCGGTAACGCAAACGTATGATATGAATTCTGGCCTTTTGGAGGCCCCTTGGATTTGTATTAGGTAATTTGAGAGGGCACTTTCTGCCGCTACTTGCGGGGGGGGGGAGTTCAAAGCCCCTTGCCCCCCCAAAAGAAAACAGGGAGGGGGGGAAGGAACTTCTCCACCCCCTCTGAAAATGATTCAGGAGGTTTAGAGCGACGACGTTGCCGCCGCCAGCAAACGACGCAGACGCGAACGACGACGACGACGACGACGACGCACGGCGCACGACGCACGACGCACGACGGACCAAGCACGACGCATCACGCGCGACGCACGACCACGACCACGCCGACGCCGACGCCGACCACGACGCCGACGCCGACAAAGACGACGACGAATACGTCGACGAGCAGTGTAGAGTAGGGTTAGGGTAGAGAAGAGTCGAGCATGGTGAGACAAGGTAAGGTAGAATAGAACAGTTTAGAAAAGAGAAGAGTAGGGAGATGTAGATTAGATTGGGCCAGGGTCGAGTCGATGAGAGAAGAGTAGGGTCGATGAGTAGGGTCGAGCAGGAATCAACTAGAGTAGAGCAGAGCTGAGAAGAGTCGGAGCATATCAGGAGCAAAGTAGAGCTGAGTGGAGTAGAGTATAATATGCTAGAGTACGGTGGGTTAGAATAGGGTAGGGTAGGGTGGAGTGTGTTAGAGCACGGTAGAGTAGAATAGGGTAGGTTAGGGTAGAGTAAGGTAGAGTAGAGTAAGGTAGAGTAGAGGGGAGCGGAGTAGAGTTGAGTAGGGCAATGTCAAGTAAGGTAGAGCACAGTCGGGCTGGCAGGAGCCTGAGAGAGCTGGATCGAGTCCCGGTAGCATTAGGTCAGAACCAGTGTTTGGCGCGGGCGTTGGCGACAGCTGCGCCGCCGCCGCCGCTGACGTTGTCGCCGTCGTCGGCGTAGGCGTCGGGGGGAGTATCTGGATCCCCCGATACATTTTGCGGTGGGGGGGCTCGTTCTCCCCACAGGAGGGGGGGGGGGGCGGGCCCCCCCTCCCCTGTTTTTTGCGGGGGGGGAGGGGGCTTCGTGGGGGAAGGTGGGGGGTGGGGGCCTGGTTTCTGACCCCCCCCCCAAGGATCTCTCTAAAGGGGGGGAGAGGGGGGTGGCCCCGTGGTCTCCGACCCCACCTTGTTAAAATGTCGCAGGCCATCGGCGGTGGATCGCGCTGCGCTCACCCGACCGCTCGTCGGAGGATACTTTGAACCCTGGCGGGGGCGTACGGAGGCTATCGAGGAACCTGCCACCCGTGGCCCCGACTCGAATGACCTCTTCGGGCTCCCTCGGGTTCTTTCGGGGCGCTCCCGGGGCGCTTTGAGGGGCCTTGAAGACAGCCCGCGGGAACTCCGGCAGCTGCACAGACCACCGCCAGAACTTGCTCGGGGTCCGCACGGGGGACCCCGAAGGGCGGCCACGCGCGCGCGCGCGAAGTCTGACCGCCAAGTCTTGTTGACGGGGATCTCTGCACCCCGCTGACCCGATGGACCGGCGAGTTTCAATACGTCCCCTGGTTCCCCACCGTCTGCGCACAGGCGTCGGCCCATACAGACGGCCTTGATTAGCAGGTCGACCCTGCCAAGTCAAGGGTATCCTTGTATCCTGTCTTCAGGGACGCGTGTCTGTTGTGTAGCCGTGGGGGTCAGAGTTCGGTGGTTTCTATAGAATGGAGGAAATCGAGGAAGTTGCAGGGTCATTTCGCTCCACCATCCAACTTCTTGGTATGCGAACTACATGCAATATTCATGTGTTTTTCGTTGCAACTTGCATGTTTGTCTTAGAAGCAGCACGATCTGATCCACGTTTGCCTGCGATTCGCATTTGTTGTGCGCGTGCGAGCCACCCGTTTCTATTTGCAACTGCGGCGCGCTTGCTACGAGACGCGAGCGTGTCGGTTGAGTTCGGGGCAGCGTCTCGTTGAGAGTCGGCGCGCGCCGCCCCCTCGCTCGATGCCTCTGCCGCCAACGGCGGTAGGGGCATCATTGTCGATGCGCCTCTCGCTGGTGCGACTCTTGTCTTCTGCGTCCGCCCTGAATGACAGTGGCATTGGTGCTTCGACTGTCTACCCCGCCCTTGCGTCTGACATCCGCTAGCTGTATCGCAATTGACGCGCCAGTTGTGTAATCTGTTCGTGAATTGTCTGCGGGCGATCCTCGCTGCTCGCGGCGTCGGCACTGGTTTGTGTGGTTCGTGGTCAAGTTTTGCGATGGGGGCCGCGGGTCTCAGCAGAGGCCCGCGTTAGTTGCGCGGAAAGTTATCGTTTGTTTGCCGTGGGCGCGCGCCCCACCCAACGCTTGGTCGCTCCTGTTTGTTTGTGCCCCGTCGCTTTAGCAGGGCAGCGACGCGGGGCGCGATGCTTTGTTTTCGTCGCGCAATTGCGCCGCACTTGCATCATTGTAGCCGTGTTGTTCCCGCGGAGCCGCCGTATGCGGCGCGCAGGGTGGCGGCACCAGTTGAGTTTTGATTCGTTTGACAAATGGCAATCCCTTGTGTCCCGCGTCGGTGCCCTGACCGCTGAGCTACGCGACCTCGCAAAAAACTAGCTCCCTCGCATTATGCCTCCCTGTTCCCTCGTTCATCCCCGCCCCCCGTCTTCATGTACCCAGTACCCCAGTTCGTCTCATTATTTAGCCCCCCCCGTTTCAACCAACGTTTCCTATGTGTAACACTTCCCCAAACAGATCTTACAACATGTCCCAGGCAGTCCTTGCAACGTGTCTCAAACAGTGCTTGCAGCTTTTCCAAAAACAGTGCCTGCAGCGTCCTCGGCAACAGTGCTTGCCAGTGTTCCCCTCTCAGTGCTTGCAGCGGCTCTTCAAACAGTGCTTGAATCGTCCAGGCTGTGCTTGCAACGTCTCACTAGTGCCTTTCAGTGCTTGCAGTGTCCTGCGGGGCGTGGAACGTCTTACAGCGTGCGCAGTGTCTCTGCAACCCAGCGGTGGAAACAATGCCCCCGTGGCGCTCTCAGAAGGACTCACCGTTAACATCGTTATAACCACCATCGTCACCATCGTCATCATCACCGTCTTCCGTCTCCTCCTTCTCCTCCCCCATTCCCCCCCGTTCCTTCTTTTCCGTTGCATCATCCGTATCCTCATCCTCTTCCTGCTCCTCCTGCTCCTCCCCCCCTCCTCCTCCTCTTCCTCCTCCTCCCCCTCAGTCTCAAACTCTTTATTGGAATCCTCACCCTCCTCCTCATCCTCCTCCTCCGTCACATGCCCCCCCGCCAGCAGTCATCAATCAGGCACATGTTGATGCCTACCAAAGTGGGCATAGTCTATATTGGCGCAGTGTCCGAGCCAGTGCTTGCAATTCTACTACAAAACGTCGTTGGTACTATGTTCGGCGCAGTGCTTGCAGCGTTTCCCCATGCAGTGCTTGCAACCTCTCCTCAAACAGTGTTTGCTACGTCTCGGCATGGGGTTCGGTATGGGCAGTGGACAACGACCATGCTCAGATGATACGTTCAATGTTGATGTGGTGATGTGACGATGTGATGGTATTGCCGTTTTGGCTCAAACCGAGGAGATCCTGCTTCCAGCTTGCAGTGCTTGAGGCCCCCTGCCCTGTGTTGAGGCTTCACTTTCTGTGTCGCACCCAGCATGGACCAACACATCGAGGATGTGCCGATGCCGTTGGCGATCGGGGGTTTGGTTGCAGGCGGCCCTCCAGATGCAGACGGCGATGATCACATTGCCGTGCCGCCGCCTCTGGCGCTTCCAGCGCCAGCGCCCCCTGCCCGCCTCGATCTCAAGAGAAGGACGCCCGAGCTCATGAGCCACGCTCGTTCCAAGAAGATGTTGTTGTGCGCCCAGAGCCGCGAGTCGAAGCTCCGCCAAGACTTTGAACAGCTCAAAGGGGACATGCACACGGCTTGTACGTTGATCCCTGCATGCGCCCAATTGTTCGGGCGGCCCGTGAAACACGTCGGCAAGATCAAAAAGGACGGCCTCCGACCAGCACGTTTCACTTTCTTGAGCAGGATTGTCTTTGCCAGACGCCTGGGCACGCTGAACATTGGCATCGACATTCGGCGGTTGGTGTGCGCCGCAGCCCGCGTGATCAAGGCCAGACAGGATGATGGCGTGGAGCACGTCCTCCGCGGCGATGAGAAGGCTTTGCAGCATCCAGGTGCCAGCAATCGGTTCGTCCACATGTCATATGCTCATTTGTGGGACGAGGTCAACTGCAAGTTCGCAGCATATCCGAAGATGGGGTGCCGCCGCAGGAAGACAACCACGAGCATTCAGACTATCTGCCAGCGAGGTTGCGCCAGGCTGACCTTGGCCAACCACATCAACGACGAGAGCGCGATCAGCCGATCGTTCTGCGAGCAGATCCTTGTCAACCCGATGAAGGTGAGCGGCACTTCAGCCAATGCGATCCTACCCGCTGTGTTGAATCCCGCGGCCATTCCAGTTCAACGCCGTGGAGAATATTGATCGGTTGTTGCGTTCGTTCTCGTCCTTCACGATGTCTCTGACTGGTGACAAGGCGTCTGGGAACATCCTCTTGATGAAACAATTCTGTCACCAATGGGAAACGATGGTGCTTCCGCGCAGCAGTGGTCGGCTTCTTGTGTTCCCAGAGACGTGTGGCGTGCACTTAGAACATCGCACAAAATTGCAAGTTGTACCGCTCAAGCACCACACAATGCGCCTCTTCAGCTTAGCCAACTTGCTTCGCCTTGGCGGTGTGCGGACCAGCATATGCGAGTCGATCGAAGTGCTGGTGCAGAAGATGCTCAAGCGACGGGTCCTCGGCCCGCCGCCAGACGGCATTGCCTGCCCGCTGTCCAAGTGCATCAATGTTCTCTTCCGCCCAGATGCGGACCACCACAAGCGCGCCAACGGCAAGGTGTCTCGCAGGGTGCAGGACCTGGGTGAATTGATGAGAATGGTCACCGGGGATCTCCACGGAGATTGGGTGCATTATTGCTGGGACGAGTCAACTGGCAGGCCGCGTTGCAGGGACGCCGACACTTGCTACGACAGAACAGTTCGTTCGGTCACGAATGCGCTGTATGGCGGCGGGGACCCTATTCCAGCAGAAAGCAGATGGACGCACACCTTGGTCAATATGAAACAGTTGCTGCTGAGGCGAATCGTGTACAATATCGGCGTGAAGGCGTTCCCGTGTTCGATCAGAAAACCTGGCGCCGCCAGCGAGATGCCGCAATCCGCCGACGGCGAGGCATGTCAATCGCACGTCGCTGAGGTGAATGCGTCGCGGCTGTCACGGGTGGGCGTGTATTTTGATGACCCCAAGACTTTTCCAGAGCTGGCCTTGCTCACGGTTTCCGTGGACATCATCGACAGGCGTTTGTTGTACCCACTTTTGGGCGACCCATGGCCCGCGGATGACGACACCCGCAGCAAATTCGAGTGTCTCCTGGACCCAGATGATATGATTGCCTGCGGCTGCTCCCGCCACCGTGCCAGCCCAGCCGCGTCGGTGGTTTTTGCGCTAGGGGGCGCGTGCGTTTTACAAGTGACGCGTTTGGTTTTTCAAACTACGATAATACCTCTGCAGCCATGACGGCCACCACTGGTGATTGTTATGACGGCAGGGGTATTGCATGTGACGAAGACGGCGGGGATGATGATGATGATGATGATGATGATGATGATGATGATGATGGCTTCTGCTGCTGCGAAAACGGTAACCGCGGCGATGACGATGGTGATTCTCCCGCGAGGGAGGCGCCGAAACAGTAGCACGTGACACTTAGTCACTTCGGCTGCTTCAGGAAAACGACGACGGTGACGACGACGGGGGGGAGAAAGGGGAGGAGGAGGAGGAGGAGGAGGAGGAGGAGGATGGGGAGGAGGAGGGGGAGGAAGAGGAGGAGGAGGGAGAGGAAGAAGCAACGAAGTAGACATTCGCCCGTTTCGCCCGAGAC
Organism: Prorocentrum cordatum; assembly: GCA_963575745.1. Lineage (NCBI taxonomy): Eukaryota > Dinophyceae > Prorocentrales > Prorocentraceae > Prorocentrum > Prorocentrum cordatum. Next base: position 26,851 of record CAUYUJ010018108.1, on the reverse strand, counting down.
ATTCTCTGACGCATGCGGCATTGAAATCTAAGGCCTGGCCATCGGAACGTCGCACAGGGCGCGGGGGGGGCGGGGAGGGGAGGGGGGCGGCGGGGGGGGGGCAAGGAGAGAAGAGTTGTCATATGCGGCCCGTCCGTCTTTACTTTTCCAGGGGCCGAAGTTATTATTAGGTGGTGTCTCAGGCGAAACACGTATGCAGCACTGGCGGTGTCAACGCACATTGGCGTTACAATAATGCCACGTTCTTCTGCAATATTGGAGTTCATCTCGGGTCGGTTTGAAATAGACGCCTGAACACTGGCCTTTGGAACTGTTATTTGTTTCCACGGGCCTCGGCGACGCGGTCCCCGTGTTCGTCCGCCTCGAACGGCCGATTCGTCACACATGACGGCGCTGGCGCCTGCCCCGCCCTCGGCGCCTCTCCCGCTCAGGCGCGGCGGAGGTACCGCGCGCGACGCTTCCGAGACGTGATGTCGAAATGTGCCATTGGTGTCACATGTGACAAGGCGTGTCCCCTCCCCCTACGCAACTTCCCGATGTGGCGAGGATGTCTCAGGCGATGCGCCCATTTCCAGGGGGGGCACGCGGGCGCGCGGAAGCGCGTGCAGAGGGGGGTAGAAGACTACCATCAACCGCACCAGACAGCACGACATCGCGGCCCAAGTGCCAGCGGTGGCGGATAGTTTGCTCGGCCACTGTTTGTCAGAGTTATTGCATGTACTGGAATCGTGGCTTCATGGCGGCGAGAGGGATCCGCTGGTTATCCTCGATGCAGTCCAGGCGCCGATGAGGGACCCTGGCTATGCGCGCTTCGCGCGTTCATGCATCCTTCGCCTGAGTTCTGCGATCAGCCGAAGGTGGGATCTTCGGTACTCGAGCTGGCCGCACCCGCTCTTCACGCTTTGCAGCGCCCACTCATCGGAAGAGCAGCGCAGGGATGTTGCGCGGCGACTGCTCGATGCATCGCGCGAGGAGCTCGGCGTGTACGCGTACGGCGTGAAGCACCGCTTCAACACCGTGCCTCTGCTGATGAGTGAGGCGTGCAGGAAAACATTGCTGGCTGATTTTCGCACGTTCGGATTCTCCACCGACATCATCGAGAGGCTCAACGCGGAGATTCAGGCTGGTCGAGTGCATCGTGCGCCAGGTCGCGTCTTCGGCGGGGCGTCCAGGGAGCAGCTGCTGCAGCAGGCACTCGCCGTGCACAAGAAATGCGGTGGCGTCGACCCGTTGAGCACGAAGCGAGATGCAGCCCTGAAGTCGTCGGACCTTCGAGTGCAGGTGCAGCCACTCATTGCCGCTGCTCGGCCTGAGTTTCTTCCAATTGCAGGTGGGCCCGATGGCGCTGCTGCGAGCGCCGCGGCGCCTGAGCCCGTGGCCGTCGACCGCCCCGTGGAGATCGTGCTGGCGAACGCCTCCATCCTGCCGGGCGCGAGGGCGGTGGGGGCTGGCGGGGCCGATGGCGGCGGCGGGCCACCTGGCGACGGCGACGGCGGCGGACCTCTGCCACCCCGTCGGCGCGGATTGAGCCCGTACATGCTGGAATTGAACAAGACGTTGGCGAGTCTGAAGAGGGCGGAGGGCTCCGCCTTGACGCCCGAGGAGCTGAGCACGGCTCGCAGCAGGTTCAGGGAACAGTGGCAGCTCATGAATCATGACGCTCACCACGAGGCCTTCGGGGATTGGCAGAACACGCCTGCAGAGATGGTGCCCGCTGATGCCCAGGCGCCCGCGTATGCCACTTCCTGGGGTCGAGGTTGCCGCTCGTCCCCGATCTCCTGCGAGGAGTTCTACGAGTGGCATCAATTGCACGGTTGGCCGACCAAGGACATGCGGGTGTACAATTTTGCAAACTTCACGGTGGCATGGGAGGAGGAGGGAGAGGAGGAGTAGGAGGAGCACGTGGAGGAGTAGGAGGGGGGGGGGAGGGGGATCGAGGCTGGATGGGAGGGAGGAGGAGGAGGAGAAAGAGGAGAAGGAGGAAGAGTAAGAGAAGGATCAGCAGATCGCATTCGGATGCTTCCGCCTAGCAGGAAGACTTCGAGTGCGATGCTGCCGACGACCTGGTCGTCCGCGCTGAGCCCATCCCTGACCTTCCAGACTTCAGCCTGTGGGGCTGCGGCAGGAACGCTCGGCCTGTTCCTCGGGCAACGGTGCCAAACGTTCAGCAGTTCCATTTGATAGAACATGGCATTCACAACCTCATGGCACGTTTAACGAGACCCGCCGCCGATGTCGGCGACGTGATGATCATGGTGGAGGGCCACTCACTGGAGAACCCAGCCAGCCGAATGCGCTTCGTGGGTATCATTTCGGGCACGTTTTACAATCCGAAGGTGATGCGTCCGCTAATATGTAACCGCCCTCCCTAAGCCCATCCAGAAACGACCACTGCCCATCCAGAAATCTGATGTGCCCGACGTCCGCTAGTGCATCCCCGTCAGCCCATCCACTAACGACCAATCCCATCCAGAGACGATATTGCCAATGCCCCAGCCCATCAGAAACGACATGAGACATGCACCCCTGTCAGCCTATCCATGAACGACCGACATCCGAACGAGTTGCCTTGGCCACGGAATTCCACGGGGGGAGTCAAATTGTAATAAAAGGGGTTCTGAGCACGCTCTGAAGGCTCTCGAGGCGGCAGTCTGCGCGCCGTTTTTTTTTTTGGGGGGGGGGCTATCGGGGGGGCGCCGCCTGTGACGCCGTCTTGCGACCAACTTGGGTTCTTGGGGCAGCATAGCATCACAATATCACGGTCTTGGGATCCTCCTCATCTCCCTCCTCCTCCTCCTCCTCCTCCTCCTCCTCGCCCATCCTCGCCCATCCTCCTCATCCTCCTCCTCCGTCTCCTCCCCCTCCTCCTCTTCCTCCCCCCCCTCCTCCTCCTCTTCCCCCCCGCCCAAGAGCACCCTCAGGCTCTCAGGAGAGCCGCGGTAGACACCAGTCTCCATGATGAATCATGCCGCTCCCTCTTGGTGACCACCCATGGCACACGGTTCGGGGGGCGGGGGGGCGAGATTGAAGCCAAGACGCCGCCTAAGAAACCCTTTCCCTCCCTCCCCATCCTCCTTCTCCGCCTCATCCTCCTTAAGGGCGCCGTGCGCTGTGCTCCTAGGTTGCCCATCGACCCAAGGTGTTTGATATCGCACCGAACACGTTCCAAGTGAGAGCGAATGCCCACAGCGACGTGCTACACACGCCGTGTCTTGTGGAGATCGATGTTCAGAACTGTAGGAGCGCTGGTCGATTTCGTTGTATTGGCTATGAATCTTCAGATCACTTTGTACTGAAGTTGGTTCGGAACCTGATCGACATGGATTTGTACTTAGTGGATTACGACGTGGATGTCGATGTTGATAACAGTCTGAAGTGGAGCAGGATCTCAGCTGTGCACTTGCAGGGTGAGCTGTGGAGGGCGGGGATGACGCGCCCGTTCGGGCACCAGAGCCCCAGCAGCCGTGGGCCTTCTGCGTCCGACCTGGGGAGGCTGAACACCAGCGACCCCTTCGAGACGCCTCCTGGGCGCGGTGTTGGGCGCGGCGCTGGGCGCGGCGCTGGGCGCGGCGCTGGGCGCGGCGGCCGCCGCGGAGGGGGCGCAGGCAGAGGCCGCGGCCACGGAGCCGTAGATGGCGAGGGTCTCGGCGGCGGCCCCGACGCCCACGGCGACGTCGACGACGTTGACATGCCGCCGTTGGTCGACGACTTGCTACCAGCTGGCGCGGCGATTGGCGAGGAGATGGACATGCTGGAACACGAGGCCGAGGATGCCGACCTCGACGGCATGGAGGAGCTGGGCGACACGTTCGGCTTGGAGGACGGCGTCATCGAGGGGCACCCCCCAGGACTGGTCGGCGAGGACGGCGGGGACTTGGACGAGCATGACGATGCTCGCGGTGCTGAGCTTCTTGGGGTACCAGCTGAAGTACCCGATGAGATCGCAGCTGGAGCGGCAGACGGCGCTGCTGACGTCGGCCTGGAGCCTGAGCCTGGCGAGGCCGAGGAGCCGCCCGCGCCTGCGGCGCCGCTCCCGCCGCCGCCGCCAGGGCCGCATGATCTCGTTGGCCCGACGCCGAGTGGATACTTCCACATGGATGGTCGCCAGGTGTTGCGCATTTTGCGCGGTCATCCTGCCGACAGCGTGACAGTGAATTGCTATCATACTGGCCTTCGGCGCATCCCGCCACCGCGCCTGAGTTGTCGGTCGGGGGCATATGTCGGCAGTATGCCCCGCCCTCCGATGCGCCTCGCCAGCGGAACAAGTACCACTTGAAGCATCTCTGCACTATGCCTCAAGTGGTACCGAATACGTGTCACTTGGGACATGGCCGTTGCATGCCTCAAGTTG
>CAUYUJ010018108.1:0-17500 GCA_963575745.1 Prorocentrum cordatum | reverse complement strand
GTGATGGGGGAGGGCGCATTGTCTGGTTCTCTGTGTGTACGTTCGCGTTTCGTGCGTTCTCGGGATTCGCTGCCAGCGCGAGCCAGCGCTGCGGGAGGGGGGGGGGGTGGGGGGGGCGGGGGGGGGGGGGGGGGGGGGGGGGGGGGCGAAGAGAAAGAGAGAAGAGGAGGAGGAGGAGGGGAGGAGGAGGAGGAGAGGGGAGAAGGCGAGGAGGAGAAGGGGATGGGAGGAGGAGGAGAGGAAGGAGGAGGAGGTAGGAGGCGGAGGGGGAGGAGGAGGGGAGGGAGGATGCGGGGGTGGAGAGTAGGAGGAGTGAGGAGGAGAAGGAGAAGCAGGAGGACGAGGAGGGAGGAGGAGGAGGAGGGAGGAGGAGGAGGTCGGGAGGGAGGAGGAGAGGGAGGAGGAGGAGGAGAAGGAGGGGGAGGAGGAGCGCTAAAGTTTCATGAATCACGAGCCGCGCCCCCTTCAAGCACTTTCATCCCCAGAGGTTGCCACAACTTGATGTTTTCCGGAGACCGCAAGCACGCGCCGCCGAGCGACGCGGCCTCTCTCGCCGCCCAGCTTGGCGCTGCCCGAGGCGCAACGGGCTTGCAGATGCGCTCGTAGTCCGTGGCACACTTGCTCGCTGAGTTTGGGACTCTGTAGCGGTGGCGCGACGCGAAGCCCCTGTTGGCGATCGCGTTCGGCCTGGAGAATCAGAACCACTTGGCGCCGAGACGAAACGTTGGTAGACGGTTTACGTTGCATGCAGACTGACTGTTCGTGTCGATTTGGCAGGGTAATTCGTCGCGCGGTCATCTGGGACATACGCGAGGGCGGGATGGAGCGGGTGGCGGTGGTGGAGGGGTGAAGAGTGGGTGGGTGGGTGGGTGGGTGAGTGGAGAGGGGGGTAGGGTGAGGGGGCGGCGCGCCGTGGGGTTGGGCTGTGGTGGGGTGATGTGCGGGTGGGAGGGAGGGGGGAAAGGGGTGGCTGGGTGGGCGGGGTGGGGGTGGGGCGAGGCGGGAAGGGGCGGGGGGTGGTGAAGGGGGGGGCGTAGGGGTGCGGGGAAGGTGGAGGGGGGGGAGGGGGGCGGAGGGGTGGCGCGAGGTGAGAGGGGCCTGGCTGCGGAGCGAAGGTGGGCACGCGCGTCGGCGGGGGCGAAGTCGGTTCGCCGCTCGCCTGGGCGCCCGGCAGTTTGGATGGGGGAGCGAAGTTGCGAGTAGAAAGTGGAGGAGGGAGCGAAGTTGGCGGGGGCGAGCGAAACGGCGGAGCGAAGTCTGAAGCCCGAAGTTGGATGGTGGAGCGAAGCGGCAGCGCCAACGCAACTTCGCGCGAACGCAACTCGCCAACTCAACTCGTCAACGTAACTCACCAACTCAACTCATCAACGCAACTCACCAACTCAACTCACCAACGCAACTCACCAACTCAACTCGCCAACTCAACTCGCCAACGCAACTCGCCAACTCAACTCGCCAACGCAACTCACCAACTCAACTCGCCAACGCAACTCGCCAACGCAACTCGCGCGGGTGCACTAAAGGATTTCTATTGGGAAGGCCATCCAGGCCACCGCGAACTCAACTCGCCAACTCAACTCGCCAACTCAACTCGCCAACGCAACTCACCAACTCAACTCGCCAACGCAACTCGCCAACTCAACTCGCCAACGCAACTCGCCAACTCAACTCGCCAACTCAACTCGCCAACGCAACTCGCCAACTCAACTCGCCAACGCAACCCACCAACGCAACTCCCCAACGCAACTCCCCAACGCAACTCGCCAACGCAACTCGCCAACGCAACTCGCCAACGCAACTCGCCAACGCAACTTTGCGGACCAACTCGCGAACGCAACTTCGGTCTGGCGCTGCCGAGCGAAATGGCTCCTTCACTTCGCCCCCTCTGAGGTGGCCCCCGCCCTCGCTCCGCGGCCGCGCCCCCCCCCCTCTCCCCCCTCCATCCACCTCCCCCAATTCCTGAGGCGCCCTTGAGCACCCCCTCTCACCGCCCTCCTCCCCTCCGCAACCCTCTGAGGTACCCATGAGGCAGCTTGTCGTCGCGGTGCGCATCCGATTTTCCGCTCCCCCACACTTAACCCCTCCCCCCCCCCTCCCCTCCCCTCCCCCGCTCCTGCAAGGCAGCGTTGCCGCCTGCGTGCCGTGCCATCCGAACTTGTGGAAATTGCACAGGGCCGATTCCGCCATCGTAAACATTGCAAAGTATCCACGCCCTCCCCCGCGCGCGCACGCGCTGCCTCCCCCTCTTCCGCAAACGGCCGTTGAATCGCAAATATTGCAAACCGTTTCGCGCGCTTCGCGCGCGAAACGGTCGTGAACCGTACGTATTGCGCGAAGCACCTCAGGGCCCACGCAATTGCTATTTGTTTAATTGTAAGCTCCCCTGCCGCTCCCTCCTCCCATCTCCACCACCCTCTGGGGCGCTCGAGGCAGCTTGCCGTCTCGGTGCGTATCCAACCCTTGCCCCCCCCCCCCCGCCGTAACCCCACCCTTGTTTTCCCTCTCTCTCCGCCCCTGCCAGGCAGCTTTACCGCCTGCGCGCGCCGTGCCATCCGAAACTTTGCAAAGTAACTCAAGGTTTTTTTCTGCCATCAAAAATATTGCAAAGTACCCCCCACCCACCCACCACCACCACCACCACCACCACAAACGCACGCGCGCCCTCCCCCTCTGTCTTAAACGACCGTGAATAGTAAATATTGCAAACCGTTTCGCGCGCTGCGCGCGCGAAACGATCATATGTCGTAAGTATTATGCGAAGCACCTCAGGGCCCAGGCATTTTGTTTTCTTCATATGCGCAAGCTCCCCCGCCGCTCCCTCCCCCGCCTCCCTCGCCATTGTTTGGAAACGAGAGTTCGCCTGTGCGGGCGGCCCAAAACTACGCGATCGGCCTTCGTTGGTAACGTCGCACGCGTAGCAATTTACCGTCGCCCCCCGCCGCCGTTGCCCCCGCCGTCTGCCATTTCGCACGGGGTCCGCAACGTTCCACCGCATCGAGCGAGTTGTTGTTCAAAACTGTTTTCCGTTCTCCCCAGCAATATAGCCACGTACCGAAGCATCGTCAATCATCATCATCATCATCATCATCCACCGTCCCGGAGCGTTGGTCGGCGCGTCGGCACCATCATCTTTACCAGGGCAGTGGTGTGCGTTTACTGTATGTCGATATCGCATTGGTGTCTTAGTGTCCCAGACTAATCGAGTCGTCCCTTCTCGCGCGGGGTCGGGCCTCTTACCATATCGTCTCAGAGTTTTCTGCGTTTCCGTGACGATTCCTCGTAGCCGCCCGTTGTTCCCCGTGAAGTCCCATTGCCGCCCCCCCCTGCGGTCTGCTATGGTTCCCAAGATACCCTTATTACTCGCATTATGTTTATTCGTTCCCGCATGCTTCCCCATGGTAGTTGTCCCCATGTTGGCTGCACCGTGCGATTAATTAGGCTTTACTGTCGTATATTTGGTATAGTAGTAACAGTATAGTAGAAATAACAGTAGTAGAAGAAACAACAGTAGTAGTAGTAGTAGTAGTAGTAGTAGTAGTAGTAGTAGTAGTAGCGATGGTCGTAGTAGTAGTAATGTGTTACTGTATTGGTCTGTGCATGGTATGTCATGTGCGGTACCCTGTGCATGTCATGGTCGTGTGCATGCCATGTCATGGTCGCATGCGTTTGTCATGTTGTAATGCCGCGTGCAGTGCACAGTCTTGACGTTGGGCCCGTGAGGGAAAGGGGGGAGGGATGGAGGGGTGAAGGAGTGAGAACTCGAAAAGAGGATACTTATGACTTATGACAAGGTGGTCCTGGCCTGCCAGAGCTCCCAGGCTCGAGCTTTCCTTTCGCAGGTGCTCCAGGGAGCTTCGGTTGACTGCTCCACGCTTCACCACGTTTTACGCTCCACGATGGCGGCGCCAGCTGCAGCGGCTGCGGCGGACGCGGCGCCAGCTCCAGCAGCAGCGGCGCCAGCGAGGCCACTTCCTATGCATCGGTGGGTGATGCCTCGCCACCAGCTGACGTCGGCGATCAGCGAGGAGACTGCTACCGTTTGGGCAGCACCTGGCGAGCGCATGGCCAAGGTGCCAGAGGGAGTGCAACAGCAGTGCCCACGCCCCACGCCTAGTTGCAGCTGCTGCTGTAGGTATTGCCTGCCAGCCGCATCATCGCACTTCGAACTTCAGCTCGAAGTATGGTGATACGACTGGCAGGTCCCCTGTTTGTTGTTTTCCACCTTCTGTCTCCACCATGTGACTGCTGAAGACGTGGCGCGCGTCATGTCGGCGCTTCGGGTGGTGACCATCAGGGAGATCACCACCCGCGGTGGGATCATCATCCCTGGGATCGTGAAGCTCAGGGCGAAGCACGTGCTCCCTTCGCCGCAGAAAACGGTGAAGGATCGCACGTTTAAAGTTTCTGGGCGAGGAGGAGGGTGAGGCGGTGGATGATGATGATGATGAGGAGGAGGAGAAGGAGGATAAGGAGGATGTGGAGGAAGAAGAGGAGGAGGGGGAGGAGGTCGCGTGATAGCTGATAGCAACGGCATCCCAGATCCGCGGCAGGGAGTGCACGATCCCAAGCAAGAGCGCCCACTTGCGCGTCAAGGCGATTGCGCACCAGGATATCAGCACGATTTCGCGCGAGCAGCCCGACGCGGAGGTGGCGCAGGGCGCCGCAGATCCAGATGAGGAGACCTCGTCTTCAGAGAGCGAGTGAGCTGGATGGTGTAGGCGGTGGCAATGTGTTGTCGAGCTGTTGGCTCGCGGATGCGGTTCAGCCTTCCCCAATCAGCTTCAGTCGTGTCCTCCTCGGCGCCTCCTCAACTAAAGCGTGCTACCATAGCATGTCATGTTCATGTTTCTCAATCGTGTCACGTCGTTCTATCTGCTCCGCCTTGCTCCTCAATGCGAAGTGCCTCGCAAAGTGCTGACGGCATCCGCTCCAGGCTCGCTGCAGCGCCGCCCAGCCACCTGACAGCTTCACAGGAGGCATCGGTTTGAGCTCAGACGAGCTGTTTAAGTGTTTGATGAAGCCCGAGCGAGAATGTTCTTTCGCTGTGTGAGCCTAGGAGGGCGCGGGAGCGAGGGGGCGAGGAGAGGCCGAGGAGCGAGGAGCATTGAGGAGATGGGTTCTGTTTTGCTAGCTGCCGTCCGCCGCCCAGAGTTGATGTGCATTGTGTGATGCCCACTGTCTGGGGTTCGCAATATGTGAGGTCAATCGTTTCGGGTGAATTGTTTCGGCGCCGCTCTTACTTGGTGGTCCGAACGGTTTCGTCGCTGCTCTTATTTGGTGGTCCACGCTGCTAGTGTTTGGGGTTGTCACTGGCACTTTATACTCATAGCGTTTGGGGTCAATGCTGTTCCAGCACGGTGTTCGCGCCGTTACTGCTTAAGGTCACGCTGCTACTGTTTGGGGTCCACTCTTGCATTTGCTACTCATACTGTTTGGGGCCATTGCTTCTCCAATGTGGCGTTCACGCTAATACTGTTTGGGGTCGCCGCTGGTACTGGTTGGGTTCAATGCTGGCAATGTCTGGGGTCTGTTTAGGGCCCGTGCGACCAAACCGAACTAGGTTTAATGATGTGCAGGGTGGCCTGGCAACGAAGTACCTGGTACCCTAATGGTTTCGCAACTGATCTCCCAACTCGTAGCCCATGTTTACGGCTTAGATGTGGGCGTGTTGTGTCAGTTATTCGGCATTGCATTGTCCATCTAGCTTGCCTAAACTCGCGCATGGCATCTTCTTCGATGGGCTTTGAGCTTGTTGGGAGCCTTCAGCTCGTGGCCACTCTTCCAGACCAGCCCGTTGGATTCGAGAAGCGCATCGACATCGAGATTCCAGCAACGCTATTGCTTGTCGGGGGAAAGGTTGATGAGCCAGAACACGTTCCTATGGAAGTGCCCTCTGCAATCGTGGAATCGGGCTGGACTGGGAGAGTCGACAACAGCGTCGAGAGCAGTTCGAGGTATTCGGAACTCGTGACTGCAGGCCGCCTTGACCCTGCTGGGCCTGACGTCCCGACCCTTCCTCAAGTAGGACCGTTGCGATTCGATGCGAATCTGTGTTTTTCTCGTCCCGTTGCGAAGGAGCCTGAGTATCGTCCCGAGCCTGCCCAGCGGCTGCATGAGGAGTGTGCTAAGACTGATAGCGAACGATCTGATTCGCCGCAGCGGCCCTGTCAGAACCTGAGTGACGATGTCGTGCAGGTAGAGGACAGCCCTGTCAAGGAGACGCGTGAAGGCTTCAGATTCCTCACAATTCCTCCTTCGTGTTCGGCTGAACGGCTTGAGACACCGATCAAGTTTTCGAGCTCAGGCGCGGCCCCGTCGAAGGAAGGGTGCAGCGACATGATTTTGGCTCGGTTTGCGGACGGTGGCGATCTGCCGTGCGATCCGAAGAGCCCGTCGCCTCTGCCTTTGCCTAAGAAGCGCCGCTGGACATTGCCCGGGAATGCACCCGAGGCGAATCAGCAGCAAGAGTCTTCCGAATGCCCCTTCAGAATGGTCGGCCATCAGCTAAGGGGCGCGGCGTCTCTGCTCGCGGAGTTTAGTTAGCAACTCAGCTGCATGCTGGGTACCAGCGTCGCCTGCTTTTTTTCTGCGGCATGGGGAGGTGGGAAGGCGGCGGACGATGAGCATCGCGAGCACGATCGTCGTATATAGCATTTAGCGATTAGGGTCAGGGGTGGGACGAGGGCAGGACGCGTGCTCACGTTCCAGTTCCGAGCTTCTCGCCATTGCCGCTGCTGGCACAGCAGTCGTTTGCGGCCAATTAGATTGGGTGGGCTGTTTGGGGATCGTTCAGCGTTCAGCGCAGGCTCGGTTGAGCACGTGATTGTCTTCCTCCTCCTCCTCCTCCTCCTACCTGCCTGTGATCCGCCGCAGAACGAACACCCCCAAAGATCAACCAAACGAGCGCCTCCAAAAACCCGCCACACCGAGCGCCCCCCCCCCCCCCACGGATCCGCCACCCGCCGCGGAACGAGCACCCCCAGAGATCCACGAAAACAATCACCCCCAAAGATCAGCCAACACGAGCACCCCAACCATATCAGCCAAACCGAGCGCGCTACCGAACGCGCACCCCCAACCATCCACCATCAAGAGCACCCCCAACGACCCGCCAAAACGAGCACCCCCAAGGGTCCGCCACCCCCCACGGAAAGAGCACCCTCAACGACCCGCCACTACAAACACCATCAACGGCCAACCACAACGAGCACCACCACACATCCTCCAAACCGAGCACCTCCCAAATATCAGCCATCCGCCACGGAACGAGGACCTCAAAGATCAGCCAAAACAAACACCCCCATCGACCCGCCAAAACGAGCACCCCCAGGGACCCGCCAAAACGAGCACCCCCACGTATCAGCTAAAACGAGCACTCTCAAGGATCAGACATCCGCCGCGGAACGAGCACCTCCAACGATCTGCCAAGCCAAGCACCCCCAAAGATCCGCCAACACGAGCACCCCCAACGATCACCCAACACGAACACTCCCAAAGCCCTGCCAAACCGATCACCCCCAAGGATCCGCCATCCGCCGCGTAACGAACACCCCCAACGATCAGCCAAAACAAACACACCCGAAGATCCGCCACCACAAGCACCCCCCCAGAGATCAGCCAAACCGACACCCCACGGCGCGCGCGGTGGGGGGCGGGGGGGGGGCCTAGAAAATATGTTCAAGCCATCACAGAAGGAAACAGAAAACAGTCTAACTTCTAACACGCCCCAACGTGCGAGGCACGGTGGTGGATGTTATTCATATCATTCTCAAAGGTCTTTGCCAATATGCCGTCGCCCTGAGCGGCCGCCTATTAGCAACGAAACGTGCCGTGCCAAGCTCGCTCTCATCATCTTCGCGCGGCGGCGACGGTGGGCGCCCCCGCGGTGGGGGCGAGCCTGGCACAGCACGCGTTGTTGCTAATAGGTCGCCGCAACTCGGCGCGGTTGTTGTTAACCCTCTGGGCGCCTTGTTCGGGCCAGCTTGACGCCTGCTTGGTTTTCCCTCGGAGCTCACTAAGGGCTCTTTCGAAGATGGCCTAAAGGTGCCTCCCTCCCGAGGAGGAGAGAACCCGCCCCACGGATGCCTGAGCAGGATGCAGGTGATCTTAGCCACGCAGTCACATGTTTGAGCCAGAATGGCAAGTTCAAGCGTGACCGTGTTGGTGGCGAAGGCCCCCTCTTCGGGTCTATCACCATCACCGTCGCCAGCGCCATAATCATGCGCATTACCAACGCCATAACACAATGCACGCCATCACTGCCACGTTTTTGTTTTTTTTTTTTTTTTATTTTTTTTTTTTTTTTTTTTTTTTTTTTTTTTTTTTTTTTTTTTTTTTTTGTTTTTTTTTTATTTTTTTTTGTTTTTTTTTTTTTTTTTTTTTTTTTTTTTTTTTTATTTTGTTTTTTTTTTTTTTTTTTTTTTTTTTTTTTTTTTTTTTTTTTTTTTTTTTTTTTTGTTTTTTTTTTTTTTTTTGTTTTTTTTTTTTTTTTTTTTTGTTTTTTTTTTTTTTTTTGTTACTTAAACCGGAGTTTGCCTAAGTCGCGCTGTATTGGATTGTGCTGTACTGTGTGGGGTCCATGCGCTACTGTTTGGGGTCGATGGTCTATGTTGCTACTGTTTAGGGTCCACGCTATATTTGTTTGGGGTCCATGATGCTACTGTTTGGGGTCCAAGCTGCATATGTTTGGGTTGACGTCGCTAAAGCTTGGGGCTAATGATGATGAGTCGGATGGCAATGGCGATGAGAGTCGAATGAGTATGTAATAGTTGGGGGTCCAAGAGCGAGAGCCGACGTTCTCAGCGTTGATGGAAGTCCAACTGATGCAATCGAGGCTCGCGAAGTTCTTGCATAGTGACGCTTGACCGAGCGTTGTCCGCCAATTGTAGTTCTGCTCGGCATGTGCGATGACAAAACGGAGAGCCAGTCAGCGATTGGCGGTTTCGGCGTGGAGGATGCATTATGGTTGAATGAGGCCGATGCTGGCTCCTCGGTGGCAGAGCAGGTTGAGATGAAGAGTGAGCCGCCCACGCCGGTGCCTTGCAAGTCAGCCGTGCATCTGCCGGATGTGATTTCACCCAGGACGCCCGCGGCGCCCCCGCCTCCCAGCGCTTGCAAGCGCCCGAAGGCCGAGAAGAGGCAGTCGCCGTCTGCTTCTTCGAGGGGTGACGCATGCGCCGTAGCGGACGCGGTGCAGCCCCAGCGGCAAGGACGGCTCAGCAGGAAAGCTGCAATCGACCTCCAGGAGGCGTTGGAGTCAGGCATCTCGATCGCACGCCCGCGGGACACCGACGACAGCGTGATCCAGCGGGAGCAGGCCCTCGGCGGTGTCGATGATGATGGCTCGACAATTCACAGGTGGTCCATCGATGCGAAGTTGCCGAGCGGCGTCGTGCGTGGTGGTTTGAGTCGGATACGGGGCACGCTCAATGACGTCCATTGCGTTCGACTGGCCACGATGGAGTGGTTCGACGCCTACATCCCAAGCACCATGCAATCTCTCATGCGCCGCCTCACGGACTACGAGGGCGACTGCGTCGGCGGGGTCGACCTCGAGTTGGAGATTGCCTACAAGCAGCTCGCCAGTCGCGCCGCCGCACTCATTCTGTTGCATAAGGGCCTGAAAGCTTACCTCGATACCCGCAAGTCGTCCGAGTTAGTTGCCACCCTGAAGCCATTCAACGTCATCAGGGCGTTCCTCAAGGCTATAGATCGGGACCTGGCCCCCGACCTGTCCGCCGTGCACGCCCACGCTGTCTTTGTCCAGACCTTCATCGATGGCAATAGCATTGTTGATGCACTTGCGACGTTGGACGCCAAGGATCTCGCGATCTCCCACGGGAAGATCCAGGAGTACTGGAAGACACTTGCGAGTGCCGACGATGATGAGAAAGGCGCCAACGCAAAGGACGAACAGCGCAGCTCAGACGAAGGCGACGACACAGGTACGAAGAGGAGGAAACGGAGGAAGGCGACGGCGAAGAAGGCGTCACAGAAGCAGGGGGGCTCACGTCATGTTCGATATCTGACTGGCCTTCGGCACATCCCGCCACCGTGCTTGGGTGGTCGGTCTGGGGCCGATGCCGTCTGTATGCCCAAGGGGTGCCGAACAAGTACCACTCGAGGCATGTCGGGGGTACGCCTCAAATGGTATCGAACAAATCTCACTTGAGGCATGCCGCATGCCCGCTGTGTGCATGCACGTGAGGCCTGTCGGGCGCATGCCTCAAATGGTACCAAGCAGATGCCACTTGAGGCATGTCGGCAGTATGCATGAAGCGGCACCGAACGCGTACCACTTGAGGCATGCCCGTTGTATGCGCCAAGCGGTACCACTCACGTACCACTGTAGGCATGCCGTCGGTATGCCTCAAATGGTACCCAACAAATTCCAATTGAAGCATGGCGGCGGTATGCTGTTTCGGTACCACTTGAAGCATGTCACATGTCCGTTGTATGCCTCATGTGGTACGTGTGCCTGGGGGAGGGCCAGAGACCGCATGGACGGTAGGTGGGATCTCGTGGCTGGCCTCTCGGGGGGCCTCTGGTAGGCAAGTGTGGGGCCTCTTGGGGGTCATGTTGGAGCGTCTTGGGACATCTGTTAGGCCTCTTGCTTGGGGCGTCCCCAAGGCCGTTCGGAAGCCTCCTGGGGCCTCCTTGGGGCCCCTTGGGGCCTCCTGGAAGGCGTCTTGGGGCGGAAAGCTAAGGTTTCCAGTTGCTGGTCACACTCCGAGACCCTCATTCCGCCTGTCTTGGGGGCCCCTTGGGTCGTCCTGGGCGGCTCTTGGACCGTCTTGGTCCTTGGTGCCCTTTGGGGCCGTCGTGGGGACGCCGTGGGGGCATCGTGGGCCGCCGTGTAACGATCTTGGGGGGCTCTTGGGCCGTCTTGGAGCGTCGGAAAGCCGAAACGGCGATGAGGGAACCAACATAGAAGAAACCAATGAAAATCAACGACTGGTGCCTGTTGGGCCCTCGTGGGCGGCATCTTGGGTCTTGGAGGCCTCTTCGGCAGTCGTGGGGCCATGTTGGGCGTCTTGGGGCGATATGTCGGCGACTCGGGGGCGTCTTGGACAATCCTCGGAAACCTCTCGGGGCCCTCTTGGCCAATCTCGGGGCCCTCTTGGGTCGGAACAAGTCACGCGAGAAGCTGCGCCAAGCCCCAGGGGGGGCACGCCAGCACGCGGTGAGCCCCGAGAGATGCTGCAATTTGGGCTCTGGCCCAGGCCCCCTTGGGGCTGGGGACTGAGGCTCAAGGGATGGGGCAAAGTACTTGGGGACACGCCCACTCCATGCCTCGAGGCACGGTGGCGGATGTTTCCCGAGCTGCTCAAGCCGCCGCCCGTCCACGTTTTCAAGACCTTGTCCGAATGCTTCAAGCAGGTCTTCTACAGGATCCCCGCGAAGGCGATTGCTGGGCCAACTGTTTGCGTCTGGGTCGGGGCGGCCTCGTCGGGCTGTGTTCTCTCGGCTCGCGCGTGGGGCGGGGGCCTCCCGAGGGGCCCAATAGGGTGGGGCGCAGGCAGGAGACGACGCAGGTGGAGGTGGAGGAGGGAGTAGACCCAAGTCGGGCACAGGGAGTTTAACGATATGCTTAGGAGAAGTCGCCAGTCTAAGCACCCCTGGTAAAAATGCGAACGTGGGCCTCATGAGGGTCTGTCCCTCATCGAGCGTCGGGCGCTGGCTGACGCGTTCGGATCAGGAGGTCCAGGGGCTGGTGGCTCATGGGCTTCAGGCCCGTCGGATTCTGTCTACTCGTGGGTCATGGGCGATGTTGTCTGGCTATGGGTTCTGGTTTGAACATTGCTTCAGGGTCGTCCAATGGTGTCTGACCTGGTAGTTGACGCGTCTGATTTGTCTGAACTGATCTTGGGTCATTGGCTTCAGGCCGAGGTCAGTCCCCGACAATATGTCCCCCCTTGCCCTTGCGAGGCGATGAAGGATGCGAAGTCTGTGGATGTGTTAATCAAGGAGATCGCGGCTGTGAGCGCCAAATGGGACGACGTGATGTGCGGGCAGACCGGCGCCCAGACTTTCTCCAACATGCTTCACAGTTGTTCGGTGATTTGGCAGAGCGCCTCCCACGATGATAGGAAGAAGCCAGAGGTTGCAAAAGTTCGGCTGGCGCGCCGAGACATCATCGCGGCGGCGCGCTCGGACGCTCCTCCGTTGTCGGACTTCGCCAGGGCCATGGCGGGCCTTCCCGAGACAGGGTACGAGGTGACGAGGTTGGCGATGGGCTGCGCTAAAGAGCTAGCGCAGGCGGGCATCGAGGATGAGATCGTGGAGCAGAAGTTCAGCGCGTCGGAGGAGTACTTCATCAAGTGCATGGGCCCCGCTATCGAGGATGGTGCGGCTTGGCTGATGAATGGCATCGAAGGCAGACGCGTGGACATGACTACCATGCGAAGGACGACTGCGCACGTGCAGTCGTACGTATCTGACCTCTTGGATTGCTCGACGAGGTGGTCGTCTGGTGCGTTGCGGGAGCACCTCCAAGATATGATGGACGGCTGCGAGAATTCTCTTCGAGTGTCGTGCTGGGCCAACTTCGTCATGGTGGCCGATGCTCGCGACGTTCTGGTGGACAAGCTGAGGTCGATCACAGATGCAAATGAGCCGAGTTCCGAGGGCAAGCAGGCCACTGCCGAGGAGTCTGGAGGCGGCGACGTCATTGTGAAGGGACAGCCCGTCGAGGAGGGCAACGTACCAGTCGTGTCTGGAGCTCCTCTCGCCCGCCACTTGCCTGCCGCGGCGCTTGCCGACATCAAGACGTTGTCGGAAAGAGTGGGCGAGTTCGGGACCGCGGCGATGGTAGTCGTTGATTGCGTTCAGAAGTGGATCGAAGTGTTGATCAAGAAGATTGGCGAGGATATCATCACGGCTGAGCTGCAATCCTTCTCAGTGCCATTGCCGCGCGAGGCGTCGGCGCAGCTGCAGCAGAACATCAAGGTTCTCCTTGATATGGCAAGCCACCTCATCGCCTGGGCGCAGGTCTGCGAGAGCGACTGCATGTCCCCTTCAGCCAGGTTCGAGCAGCTGACGCCCGATAGCAAGTATCCACTGCCTGCGGCAAGCCCCGCCACCGTGCCTGTCCAGCTGCCTGCGCGAGGAAGCACTGGTGTCCGCTGCCAGTGTTCCAACTTGAGACGCATTGCGTCTCCAATCTTGATGGTGGCGGTAATGATGGTGGTGGCGGTGATGCTGAAGATGACGATGATGATGATGATAATGATGATGATGCAATGATGATGGTGGTGATGATGATGATGATCATCATCATCATCATCATGATGACGATGGCAGGAGTGTCACATGCGACGAAGACGGTAAGGATGATTGCGGTGATCATTAAACAAACGATGGAGGTCCGTGACGGTAATGATGATGATACGGTATGGTGGTGATCTCCAGCGGGGCAAGCGCCGAAACTGTCATGCGTGACGCCTCGGCCGTTACGGGAGAACGGAGACGGCGATGATGATGAGACAGAGTAATATGAGACCCGTCGCATGTGACACGTTCCGTCTGCACTTCTCGGAAGCGTCGCGCGCGGCCCGTCTGCCGTTTCTGAGCGGACGAAGCCATCAAAGATGATGTTGGCGATGGCCTCGCTCGACATCGGTCCCGAAACCGTCTTGCGTGACATCTCGGCCGTTTCGGGGCGGACGAAGACGGCGTTGGTGATGAGGGGTAGGGGGGGAGGGGAAACTGGGGAGAAAAAAAAAAGCACATGCGGCACATGCGGCATGCGGCACCTTCCGTCTTCACGCCCCGAAGACCCCGATGCAAGTTTGAGGGGGTGTCTCGAGCGAGCCGCTCCGTTGCAAACAAAACTGATGGAACCAAATCAAATGGTATTTGAAATTTGAAGCATGTCGTAATGTTCTGCCGCTTTTGATGTCATCAGATGGCGCTTTGAACGGCGTCCTAGGTCCTAGACGCATCCCTTTACACGTCCCACGTTTCGAGGATGTCTCATGCGAAACTGCGCCTTTTAAAGTTTCGAGGGTTAGAGTTGGGTCCTCGATTTCAACGTCACCGTTGCCCGAGGATGTATCAGGCGCAACGCGCAACTTTAGCATGATGCATCTGAGGATACGGCCCCCTAGCGTGTGATCGGTGCGGGGATGTCTCCGACGACATTGTCGATCTTCGGGAGGAAGGCTCTCAAACGGGCCGAGACCCGTCTGCCGAGCCTTACCCCTCCTCAAGAGACCCGTGTAGGGAAAGCATGTCAGGGCCTTACCCGTGCCCAGTACGTGGCAGTCCTTCACGCCTCAACGTGCCAGGTGGCACGGCGGCGGGTCTGATGGGTTTGGTCTCGTTTGCAAAGGTGCACGTCAGACATGCGAATGATCAAGACATCGCCTCCAGGTTTAGCATGCGCGTTCTTGGTGAAGATATGGTCGACTCGATGGGAGATATCGTGCAATCATTGTTGGACGCATTCGGTGGCTTTGTTCGCTCTCTGGGCGAATCTGTGTATGAGAGCCACGTGCAGACGACCATCCAGCATTGGCTTGGTGAAGTCATCGTGTCAGACATGAAGCTAGCAGCTGTTGCGGAGACCACGTTGCTGGGACTAGACCTCGCTTCGGTCTTGCCGTGATTGTTGACCCATCCTTCCGTGGACACGGTGTGCAACCGTTCGTGTTTCGAGCTCGTTGGCGACGATACGGATGCCAAAGCTTTCCGCTCTGTCACTCATAACGCTGCCATGCGGATGCTCCGCAAATTCTGCAGCAAAGCTGAGGTTGAGCAGATCGAGGTTTCCGCGTTCAGCCTCCAGGACGGTTCTAAATGCACGTTGCGCACCGACGTGGTCTTCGCTGTCTTGTCGGCGATCTGCTCTACGAAAGACATTGCATGCGTGGCATGCTACTTGCATCGTGACCTCGTCGAGCCCCACGCCCAGGGAATGTGCATCTCCAGGAACATGCTGTTCGAGCGCCTGACATTCCTCCTTGGCCGCTTCTACACCGAGCTGGTGTCGCTCGAGGCCGTCGTCGTTGGCGAGGAGGCCCATGAGGTGGAGACGTTGGGGGTCGTGATGAGTACGCCGCTCTCTGAGATTCGGCAGTGGCGCAACCTCATGGCCCTCTTCAGCGGTCGGGTCACGAACGCCATCCTGGAGGCGTATTGCAGGGTGCTTCGCGCGGGCATCGAGACCTGCCAGAAGTCGATTCCAGATTGGGAGGCCGCCTTCGACGAGAATGGCGTGTTCATGGAGGCCGTCGCCAAACAGGAGGCCAACAACAAACTGAATAAGGTGATCGCTAGCCACAACGATGTCCAACGGACGGTGAGCGCCATGAACCAGGCAGCCGTGTTTCTCAAGGTCAATCCGAAGCTCAAGGAGAATGAGATCATGAAGAATGCTGTCGCGGTGGCGCTCACCACGATGCAGAAGGCGAACGTTGCTTCGATTTTCATCGCTGGCGTGGCGGAGATGTCGGTGCTCCGCACGAGCAGGGACGGCCACACGAGGGCAGCAGATTTCCTGGCCAAGCACAAAGCTGCAGCCCCTGCCCTGCCAGCCTCGTTCTGGGCTGGGTTTCAGAGCATCGCCGATCACGCCAGTTCAGCGGCAGCGGAGAGCGCGGAGGCCGCGAAGGCGGCCTGCGCGAGCTCTGCGAAGGCAGAGCCCGCGAATGCGCAGCCAGCCGAGGCGGAGGGCCAGGCGGCAAGCGCGGCGGCCAGGCCAGATGACGCCGCGGGCGCGGGGCGGCCCAAGGGCCTCAAGCGCCCCCGCCGCGGCAAGACAACGCCCTAGAAGCAGACTTCTCGAACCTGAGCTGGAGCTGTGGCTCGGAGCGGGGAGACATGTGACATGCTATGCTACGTCCTCCTACACTCTAGGAAACTAGGAGTTGCAGCTTGGAAGAGGTACCCATGGGCTTTTGGAAGAGCTACTAGGTAAAGGAGGGGTTGGAAGAGCTACTCTGTAAAGGAGGGGTTTTGGAAGAGCTACTAGGTAAGGGAGGGGTTGGAAGAGTGTTAGAGTTCAAAACACGCAATATATACGCACTAAGACGTCTTGGGCGAACTACTCGATAAGAGGGGGGTTAGGGGAATTGCCGTGTCGCGCCGAGACGGGGGTTTTGGAAGAGCTACTCCTTCGCAGAAGGGGGCTGGAAGAGAACACTGGGCGAACTAAGCCACTCGCGCCGAGTGGGTTGATGAGACCATTCGGCGAAGTACTCATTTGTGATCCTCGCATTTCCAGTCGCTGCGCGTCTCCGTAGAAGAGACGACATTGGTACTCATACTGTGTAGCTGTAGCGGGATAGGGCGAGGGTGCGAACAGAAGAGGCAGGCGTCCGACCGCTCAAGGCCGACTTAAGTCGGATCACAGATGGCCAGACTTACCCATTCGCCTCACATGCGTCCAACATGACATGTATACGAATCAGGTTGAAAACCGTTTGCAACAGCATTCAACATGATGCGTCAACGTATCAGACCTCGCCTCAAAAGGATGTGTGTGCATTTGTCCAGGGTGCAAGTCATGACCTGACATGTGTAATCCAAAATCTATGTATCGAAACACCAAAGATTCTACCATATGTATAATAAAATCTGGAACAAAAGAAATCATTATGATTCGCATGAGTAGCGCTGGCGAGTTGCGTTGGGGAGTTGCGTTGGGGATCGGTGTCTGTTTTGGGTGGTTCTATAGATCTGACCCCCCGCCACTACACAAGTTATTTGAGTGTATTTATTTGTGTGTCCCTGGGCTCCTTTATGGACAGAGGAGCGCGAACGGAGCTCCCGACCCCAACCCCGGTCGTGCCCCGTCCTGCGCCCCCGGCGTTCCCCCGAGCTCCGCGAGGTTTCTTGGGGCTCCTCTGCCCCAGGCATTGCTCGGGGGTCCTCGGGGTCCATCGGGTTTGCCAGGCAGTGCCAGTCAATGCAACGCAACGCCTCACGATGCCAAGCGACGCCGAGTGACTAAAAAAGCAGTGCTGAGCCATGCCAGGCACGGCCCAACAACGCCCAGCGGAGCATAACAATGCCAACCAGTGCAAAGCACTCCACATCCGTGCAAAGCAGCGCCACGCAATGCCCAGCAACGATTCCGGTCATGCCACGCAATGGAAAGCAACGCTCAGCAACGCCAAACACGGATTCCAAGTAATAGCCAGCAATACCATGCAAGTCAAAGCCAATGCCAAGCATTGCCTAGCAACGATTCGAAGCAACGCCGAATAAAACCAAGCAGCACCAAGCATCGGATTCAAGGAAAACCAAGCAACGCCACGCAATGCCAAGCAATGAGTTGCACTGCAATTTGCTTACAAGGTTTGTAACTGCTGTACATTGTTGTAGGAGAAGGAAGAACCCTAATTGGGGTCGCGGGGTCAGTCTTTTACAGCGTGGCTCCCCAGAGGTCTGGACCCCTTCCCAGGGACCGGCTTTTCATCCCGAGTGAGTTTTGTTGACGGTCCCCGTGGCCTGGTAATAGCCCCCTGGGGGCCGAACGTGGACAAACGCCTCCCGT
>CAUYUJ010018107.1:162603-214314 GCA_963575745.1 Prorocentrum cordatum | reverse complement strand
ACTACTACGACTTCTACTACTACTACTACTACTACTACTACTACTACTACTACGACTACGACTACTACTACTACTACTACTACTACTACTACTACTGCTGCTACTACTACTACTACTACTGCTACTACTACTCCTACTACTACTACTACTACGACTACTACTACTACTACCACCACTACTACTACTGCTACTACTACTACTACCACTGATACTACTACTACTACTACTACTACGACTACTGCTTCACCATGTGCTCCTCATCATCCTCCTACCCTTCCTTCTGCTCATCTGCCTGCTCATCCGCTTATCATACCTCCTCCTCCTCGTCCCCCTCCTCATCCGCCCCCACGTCCTCCGTATCGGTCCACTCTTCCTCAGCATATTCATCATGCGCCTTTTCCTCCTTCACCACCTCCTCATTATCATCCGCAGTCCTCCTCATCCTCCTCCTCCTCATCCTCCTCATCATCGTCGTCATCAGCATCGTCATCATCATCATCAGCACCATCGTTATCAGTATCAGCAGCATCACCATCATCATCATCAGCAGCATCATCAGCATCAACATCATCATCAGCATCCACAGCAGCACCGTCATCAGCATCAGCATCAGCATCAGCATCATCATCAGCATCGTCAGCATCATCGTCATCATTAGCATCATCATCAACAACATCATCATCATCCTCAGCATCCGCATCATCCTCGTCTTCATCGTCCGCTGCCTTGCTAACGTCCTCCTCCGCACCCTCCTGTCCCTGCCCGTCCTCCTCCTCCGCTGCCCCATCCTCCCCGTCCTCCTCTTCCTGCTCTTCCTCCTCCTCCTCCTCCTCCTCCTCTTCCTCCTCCCCCTCCTCCACCTGATCCCCATCCTCCTCATCCTCCTCAACCGTATCCTCCCCTTCGGTCTGCATCGTGCCAATATGAATAGGTTTGTCATTAGTCGTAGTAGTCGACGTCTTCTTATTATTAGTGGTCGCAACCTTGTGAATATTAGTATACGGTTTCGTCAACAGATCTTCCCGTTCCGCCTCCTCCTTCTCCTCCTCATCATCGTCCGCATCCTCATCGTCATCCTCCTCCTCCTCCTGCTGGTCCTCCGCCTCCTCATGCTCCGTCTGGGTCTCAACCGCCTCGTCTTCCTCATCATCCTCATCCACATCTTCCTCCTCCTCATCATCCTCCTCCTCCTACTCCTCCTCGTCCTCCTCCTCCTGCTCCTCCTCCTCTTTCTCCTCACGCCTGCTCCTTCTCGCTCTCCTCATTCTCCTCCTCCTCCTCTTCCTCCTCCTCCTGCTCATCGTCATCATCCTCACATTCC
The DNA here is from genome assembly GCA_963575745.1 of Prorocentrum cordatum. Taxonomy (NCBI): domain Eukaryota; class Dinophyceae; order Prorocentrales; family Prorocentraceae; genus Prorocentrum; species Prorocentrum cordatum. Next base: position 212,993 of record CAUYUJ010018107.1, on the reverse strand, counting down.
GCCTCCTCATCATCTTCCTCATCCTCCTTCTTTCTCCTCCTTGCCGACCTGCTCCTCCTGCTCCTCCTCTCCTCCTCTCCTCCTCCTCCCTCCTCTCCTCCGACCTCCTCCTCCACCTCGTCCCTCCCTCCCCTCCTAGTCCTCCTCCTCCTCCTCCTCCTCCTCCTCCTCTCCCTCCTCCTCGCTCCTCCTCCTCCTCCTCCTCCTCCTCCTCCCCTCCTATAACACCACGAATGCCCCTCCTCCTCCTCCGCTTCCTCCTTTCCCCTCCTCCTACGCATCCCCGCCCTCCCTCCCTCCGTTCCTTCCTCGTCCTCCTCCTCCCTCCTCATCCTCCTCCTCTTCCTCCGCCTTCCTCTCCTCCTCCTCATCCACTCCTCTACTCCTCCTCTTCATCATCAGTCTCGTTCGCATGCCCCTCCTCCTCCTCCTCCTCCTCCTCCTCCGCCTCCAGCTCTTCCTCCGCCTCCTCGTCCTCTGCATCATCATCGCCATCAGCATCATCATCGTAAGCATCAGCAGCATCATCATCATCATCAGCATCAGCATCAGCACCAGCATTAGCATCAGCATCAGCATCATCATCAGCATTATCATCAGCATCATCATCATCATCATCATCATCATCATCATCATCATCATCATCATCATCATCATCATCATCATCACCATCATCATCATCAGCAACATCATCTTCACCACCAGCATCATCAGCACCATCATCAACTTCAGCATCGTAATCATCAGCATCATCGGCATCAGCATCATCAGCATCATCATCAGCATCAGCATCCGCATCATCAGTATCATCACCAACATCATCAGCATCAGCATCATCATCAGTAACAGCATCAGCATCATCATCATCAGCATTATCAGCAGCGTCAGCATCAGCATCAGCATCATCAGCATCATCGTCAGTATCATCAGCATCATCAGCAGCATCATCAGCATCAGCATCAGCATCGTCACCATAACCAGCGTCGGTCGCATCATCATCATCATCAGCATCATCAGCAGCATCGTCATCAACAACATCATCAGCAGCAGCATCATCAGACTGATCAGTGTCAGTATCGTCATCACCACCATCACCAGCGTCAGCATCATCAGCAGCATCAGCAGCATCAGCAACATGAGCATCAGCAACATCATCACCACCAGCATCATCATACTCAGCAGCATCTTCAGCATCGTCATCATCATCAGCAGCATCATCAGCAGCAGCCTGATCATCATCAGCAGCAGCAGCCTCATCAACAGCATCAGCATAATAATCATCGTCACCGTCATCATCATCAGCAGCATCAACACCAGCATCATCCTCATCATCATCACCATCATCAGCATCACCAGCATCATCATCAGCATCAGCATCATCACTATCAGCATCATCACCATCAACATCATCATCATCATCAGCAGCAGCAGCATCATCATCAGCAGCATCATCTGCATCCTCAACAACACCAGCATCCACCTGCAACTTCTCCTCCTTCCCATCCTCCTCGTCCTCCGCCTGCTCCTCCTCCTCCTCCTCCTCCTCCTCCTCCTCCGCCTCCTCCTCCTCCGCCTGCTTCTCCTCCTCCTCCTCCTCCTCCGCCGCCTCCTCCTCCTCCTCCTCCCCTCCTCCTCTCAACCTTCCTTCCATCACCCTCCTCCTCCTGCTCTTCCCCCCCCTCCTCCTCCTCCTCCTCCTCCTCCTCCTCCCCCATCCTCCCCCTCCCGCCCTTCCTCCCTCCCTCCTTCCCGCCGCCACCCTCCTTCTTCCCCGCCGACACAACGACGACTACATTACGCGCAATGTGTCCGCCACATCCCTGAGCTCGCACGGCTCACCCGTCCTGTACCTTCGTGTCCGCCCCTACTTCTCCACGCCCTTCGTCCTCCACGCCCCTCCTCCCGTGTCCCCCATGTCCTGCCCCCTCGGGGTCAGAACTCCCCCAATTCCTGCCCCTCCCCCTCCCCATCCACCCTCCTACAGGAGGGCACCTCCCCTGGTCTCTCTCTCTCTCTCTCTCCTTCTCTCTCTTTCCTCCCCCCTCTCTCCCTGTGCAAATAACTGCAGGTATACATGGTCCCTGGCTCCGGGCCCACGGGCCCCCCCCCCTTCCCCCCAGATGGTATGGTCCCAGGATTCCTCGGGCCCCCCCCCCCCAGATGGTATGGTCCCAGAGACGACGACGACGACGACGACGACGGCGAAGACTACGACGACGGCGACGACGACGACGACGACGACGACCACGACGACGACGACGGCTGCGGCGGCGACGACGCCGGCGGCGGCGGCGACGACGACGATGACGACGATGACGACGGCGACGACGACGATGACGACGACGACGACGACGACGACGACGACCTCTGAACCACCACAGCACCACACCACATGCACAGGGGGGTTGAGGGGGGCACCGCAGCGCAGCACCACGCCACGCCCACCTCTGAACCACCACAGCACCACACCACATCCACAGGGGGGGGGGGGCACCGAAGCGCAGCACCACGCCACGCCCACAGGGGGGGGCCGGGGGGACCATCGCGCGGGGGGGGGGGGGGGGGCCCAATGGCATCAGCATTGGGGGAGGGGGGGGGGGCCCAAGCCCTGGACCATACATAAACACATGTCGATTCATCCCTATCGTTGTCTACGTTGTGTTCTCTCAGTCTCTCTCGCTCGACCGCGTCATCTTTCTCTCCCTCTCCCTCTCTCTCTATCTCTCTCTCTCTCTCTTATCTTTCTCTCTTCTCTCTCTCTCTCTCTAAAACTAACGAACGAACGAACGAACGAACTATGTCTTGCATATCTCGTCTGCTGTCTCTCTCTCTCTCTCTCTCTTTATCTCCCTCCCTCTCTCGTTCTCTCTCTCTCTCTCTTTCTTTCTTTCTCTATCTCTATCTCTCTCTTTATCTCTTTCACTATTTGTTTCTCTCTCTCTCTCTCTCTCTATATGTATATATATATATATATCCCTGCTTCGCTAAATGTCTGGAGTTCCACTTGTATGACCCCCAACCGCTTGTTTCTAGCAACATATGTTGTCCAATCTGGGTGGCACAAACGTGGTGCAAGAGATGTCGTGCAACGGGTAGTGTGCGGTACAATCGACATTGTGTAGCAGTGCTGTGGAATCTGGGCTGTGTAACCTGATGTGTGCCATCTACGGTGTGCAGCAACGTTGTAAGATTCGTGTGGCGCAATACTTGCAATGCAAGAACTGTGGTGCGACCTACGTTGAACAATACACGCGGTGCAATCTATACGATGCAGACTATGCGGTGAGATCTACGTGGTGCAAGATATGTTGTGCAACCAATGTGGTGCAATACGTCTGGTGCAATTAACACTGCCGAACTTGAAGTGGTCAACTCCACTGCCCGCGCAACCATCCCACACACCCACCCGCATCTTGGATTGCAAAACCCATGCAGCGGCGATTGCGATGACTGCTTGGCGCTGGTTGGCACGTCGCTGCGGCCGTGCTAGCGCGCAGGCTCAAGCGCAGAGCGGTCAACTAGTCTGGCGCTGCCGACGCGGCCGCGGTGTCGCTGACCGCTGAAGACTTCCAAATGCGTCTCGCAAGTCGCGCTGACGCACGGGCGCTTCAGTGCGAGTCGGTGGCTCGGGCGGGCGCGGTCTCATGGCGACGTATACAGCAGCACGCACGATGATGATAGTAGCGATGCTGGTGACGATGAGGTAACGACGGTGAGGCCAATGACGGCGCCGATGATGACCACGCCGATGACGAGCCCGCTTGGTCGCATGTGCTGAGCAGGTTGTAAGCCCAATAGGTGTTCGCACGAATTCGCAAGAGCGCGCGCGTAGACCTTTTCGAAAAGCCATATTGGAAAAACGATTAGCATGTATATGTGTTTGGGAATCTCCACCTCGAAATCCTTACGCAACCTACGGTTTCTGGAGGATGTCGGCATGCGCGCGCGACGCCGCGCGCAAGCGTGGACTTTGTCATAATGGTTTGCAGGGGATTGTTGAAAAATCCTGGTTTGGGCAAAAACGAGTGCGCGCGCACTGTATTACATATCAGGGATGAAAGGGGTGTCGATATCCGTTTAGTTGGGATGGTCTGATTTCATCGACGCCCCATGAAGACAACTACCCCACAACGAAAAACGCTCCAGTATGGAATGCCCAACGACGGAGCACACAAGGGTACATCTCCACAGCCAGGGTTGTACTACGGTGAGGAACCCTTGCTTAGCGTGTTCCCGCGTTGGCCCCCGCTACACGTTTTGCCCTGCAAGCTGATGGCGTGTCGCTCCGCTTCGCGGGGTGGGAGGCTGGGAAAGGTTCGGGAGGCTGACGCCTGGGGGCTGGAACGTGACTATGTAGCGCGACGCGCCGGGCATGGTGGGCAAGAACCAGCGGCGCGACACGCCACGAGAACGTTCCTGACCGTATTCTTCGATGCTACCTCCTGAGATCGGGGGAAACCAAGCGGCAATACCAATACCTCCTACTCTCCAGACCTCTCCCAGGCTGTCCTCTCGCCCAGGTTCCGAGGCGAAAACTGCCGTGGCGAACGAGGGCCTCCCAGGAGGCCCGAAGAGACGGAAACGAGGGCAGGGTAGTGGCACAAGTCGCCCCCCACGAGAGGGGGCGGGGCGCGGCGAAAGCGGTCTCCTGGTGCAGGGGGAGAGCTGCCAGTGCATCGAGGGATGCGCACAACGGCGAAGCCGAAAGCGGCCTGACGCGGCAACTCTCGCACGGCCGGAGCCAGAGGAGAGAAGAACATGCTTCAATAACACGAGGACCCTCCGCCGGCCAAACTCGAGAACGTTCGAGGGTGTAGCCTCTCCCAGGATGCACCAGAAGATCCAACAGACACAAGGAGAATGAGGATACCCTCCACGAAGCGACCTCGATCTTGTACCTCGGTCCGACCGTACCCCGCCCCCTCCCTGTCCCCCCCGCCCTTGTCGTCCGGAGAAAGAGAGCAACAGAAAGAGAGAGGGAGAGAGAGAAAGAGAGAGAGAGAGAGAGAACAAACAAAAAGCGAGGAGGAAAGGAGTGGGGAAGGGAGGGAGCTGAACTGCGGACGAGAGAGATTAGAAGGTGGGGGGCACGAAGGGCATGACCCTGACAGGCGGGCCGAGCGGGCGGATCGATCGTGAGTTCTGCGTGATTAGACAGGAAGTTTCAATCGAGAGAGCGATTCCTAAGCAAGTTTGAAGAAGTCCCCAGCGAACGCGCGATTCCTAAATGGCCAGAGCGCGGCGCCTGAGTAAATTGTGAGGAAGTCTCCGGCGGGAGTGCGATTCTTTACTAAATTACGGGGAAGTCTCAAGCGGGAGCGGGGGACCGGAGGAAACTTCGAGGACGTATCAAGCAGGAGCCGTTGTTGTTGTAAACCGGGGGCCAGGGGCACAGTTTGAGGAAGACTTTTCCTGAGTAAGACCCGGGTGCGAGCGCTGGGAAGGGCGCTTCAATCGAAAAATACAATGTGCACCGGAGGGGGATCAACAATAACTACTCCAGTAATGAGAGCTCAACAACCACATCAGCAGCAACAACAACAACTACCACAACAACAACCACCACCACAACAACAACAACAACAACGACAACAACAACAACAACAACAACAACAACAACAACACCAACAACAACAACAACAACAACAACAACAACAACAACAACAACAACAACAATAACAACAACAACAACAACAACAACAACAACAACAACAACAACAACAACAACAGCAACAACAACAGCAGCAGCAGCAACAAGAAGCACAACCACAACCATCACAGCAATAACAACAAACAAACGTTCCCCAACCCGGGTCCTCGCACCTCGCGCCCCCCTCCTGCTCGCCCGAATCGAGGCTGAGCCACCTCAGACCCACAGCCGGCTCAACAAGTCTTCCACTCCCCCCCTCCGAGATCGGCGGCGGGGCGCGGCGGAAAGCGGTCTCCTGGTGGAGGGGGACAGCTCCTCGAGCGCGGGCCCCAGCACGCCCCAGCCGTAAAGGACCACGCCCAGGACGAGGCCTCCAGCGCACCCGCCGCTGACGGCTGCGCCCTGGCCACGCCCTTCTCTCCTCGTCCTCCTCCAACTCCTCCAACTCCTCCAACTCCTCCTCCTCCTCCTCCTCCTTCTCCTCCTCCTCCTCTCCTCCTCCTCCTCCTCCTCCTCCTCTCAGCCGCATCAATCCCATTCCGCCCTCCTCAGCCGCCTCCTCCTCCTCCTCCCCCTTCTCCTCCTCCTCCTTTTCCTCCTCCTCCTCCTTCACCTCCTCCTCCTCCTCCTCATCCTCCTCCTTCGCCTCCTCCTCCTCCTCCTCCTTCGCCTTTGCCTCCTCCTCTGCCTCCTCCTCTTCCTCGTCCTCTTCCACCTCCATCCCTCCCTCATCCCTCCCTTCCTGCCTTCCTCCCTCCCTCTCTCTAACCCTCCCTCCCCTCCCGTAGCCGTTTGGGATGGAGTCCTATCGGGCTGGAGTCGACGGCGGCTTGCCGCCTTGGGGGAAGATCTTGGGCCCGGCCCGGTCTGCAAGGAAAACTGAGAACCTACGCCACAAGCAGAAATTGCAAATCGTAAAAAGGAAATGCTCTGGATGATGTGCCCAACCCTTGCGCAACGCGTGACCAAAATAGCTGGGTAGACTTGATAGGGGGTGATGGCATTGCGAAGAGGTGCAGTTCATTCGAGCCTTACTTCGGGGGCTCACAACCTGCGCAACTCACAGGACACCTATCGATGGATAAGGGCCCGATGGAGGTGATTAGTCAATTCCATGAAGGCTAGGACTACTGGGAGAAGGCGGATGGCAAGATTGAAAGATCGGTAGGGTGGGGGCAGCAGCTCTCGAAAGTGGCGAGGGTTTCGCAGATCGCAACCCCCATGGGGTGACGAGGTCTAATCTGAATCTGGGCAGGGCCCCGGCCATGCTGGTCCCCCAGTAGCCCTCGAAAGTGGCGACGGTTTCGCAGATCGCTGCCCCCCCGGGGTGCCGAGGTCTAATCTGAGTCTGCGTGTGGCCCCACTGTGCTGCCCCTCCCACCCCAGCAGCCCTCGAAACTGGCGACTGTTTCGCAGATCGCATCCCCGCGGGGTTGGCGAGGTCGGAGGCAGGCACGAGACAGGTACAAGACAAGGCAGGGAGAGAGAGACACAGAAAGAGAGAGAGAGAGATAGAAAGAGAGAGAGAGAGAGAACAAACAAAAAAAAACAGACAGAGACAGAGACAGAGAGGGACAATAAGGGAGGCGGGAAGGAGGAGGAGGATGAGGAGGAGGAGGAGGATGAGATGGAGGAGGAGGAGGAGGAGGATTTGAGATGGAAGGAGGAGGGGGGGTGTAGGAGGGGGGTAAGGAGGTAGGTAGGAGAGGAGGCGGGAAAGGGGACCGTGACCACAGTGCACCTGTTCAAAACGAACGAGAACCCAACAACGGTGCCTTGGGGGGGGGGGGGGGAAAACACGGTGGGCCTTATTGAACCCCACCTTCCTGCTGCCCTTTGTCGGGCCAGGGGCGATCCGTGAGGGCCCAGAGGCCCGAAGAACCGGACCTCCGGAGGGGAGCAGGCGGTGGGGTCCCTCGGCGCGGCCTCTGGCCGTGACGGGCTTGCAGGGCGTGGCAGGCGCAGCACTCTCTCGACAGCACAGGGGGTGCGCAGAGGCTCCTGCTCCTCCTCCTCCTCCTCCCTCCTCCTCCTCCTTCCTCCCTCCTCCTCCTCCCTCCTCCTCCTCCCCCTCCCTCCCCCATCCCCTCCTCCTCCTCCTCCTCCTCTCCTCCTCCTCCTCCTCCTCCTCCTCCTCCTCCTCCTTCTTCCTCCTCCTCCTCCTCCTCCTCCTCCTCTTCCTCCTCCTCCTCCTCCTCCTTCTCCCAGGGGGTGCGCAGAGGCTTGCCCCTCAGCGCGGCCTCTGCTCGTGACACCCTCGCAGGGGCGCTGCAGGAGTGGCACTTGCTCGACCCCACAGGGGGTGTGCAGGTGTTGTTGGGGGGGTCCCTGAGCGCGGTGTCTGTCCACGACACTGTCGCAAAGCTTCGGCCCACCGTTAGCAGGCGAGGCACTTGCTCGACGCCAGAGGGGGTGCGCAGGGGGTGTTCACGCTGAGCGTATCGAAATGAAGATGCAACGTAGATGCGAAACGATGAGACAAGCGTTAAACTCAGTATGTTGGGCTCCTCAGTAGCGTAATGGTCGCAGACTTCAACGTCCCACCGCCCGCGCGGAGCTCCAAAAGCTCATCTATATGCCGTTCCCAGACCCCGACGTCATGCATGACGCGACCCCCAAGAGGTCCAGACCCTTTCCTCGGGACCGACTTTTCATCCAGAGCTGTTTTTTTATACGGTCCAGAGGTCCAGTGAGGGCCCCCAGATGCCGAAATTGGCGAAAAACCGTCCGCCGTGCTTTTCTCATGACTCGATGGGGTTCCGGGCGTGTCCTCCTCCGAGTGGAGGCGGGGCGTTCGAGTCGCGGGATGGGCGCCTCGGCAAGTTGCAGAACTCCGGGGCGCATCTGGACCTGGCGCTCCCCAGCGACCCTGGGGCCCTCCCTGGACAGGGCGAGTCTTCGCCAGCGGCTGGCCCCGCCGTGGGCGCCGAGACGGGCAGCACGGGTGCCCCTCCCTCCTCCACCTCCTCCCTGCCTCCCTCCATTCCTCCCTCCCACCCACCCTCCTCCCCTCGTGCCCGTCGACCCATCCCACCCTCCTCCCCTCCCCCTTCCCCTCATCTCCTCCTCATCATCCTCCCTGCCCCCCCCCGCCCACCACTCATCCTCTCCTCCTGCTCCGCCTGGCCCTCCTCCTCCTCCTCCGCGAGGCCTCCCAGCATCGCCGTTCCGATGACGCGCTCCATGTTCCGCTTGCCCAGCGCCTGCTCCAGCCGCTTGACGACATCTGGCGCATCCGCAGCCCTCCTCTTCGGCGACTTGGCGGACGGCTTGAACACCGCCATCTGAGGCCCGGGAAAGAGGGAGGAGGAGGTGGAGGAGGAGGAGAAGGAGGCGGAGGTGGAGGGGCAAGAGGAGGAGGCGGGGCAAGAGGAGGAGGAGGAGGAGGAGGAGGAGGAGGAGGAGGAGGAGGAGGAGGGGCAAGAGGAGGAGGAGGGGCAAGAGGAGGAGGAGGAGGAGGAGGAGGAGGAGGAGGAGGAGGAGGAGGAGGAGAGGAGGGAGCAGGAGGAATGGAGGAGGAGGAGAGGAGGAGGAGGAGGAGGGTAGGAAGAGTAGGAAGGGGGAAGAGGAGGGGAGGGAGCACACGACCCGGGAGAGGCGCAGCGCGAGGATGGGGGGGCGATGGGAGGCGGGGGGTGGAGAGAGGGGGGAGGGGGGCATGGGGAGAAAACGGCGAGTGAATGGTGGAGGGGTAGCGAGGGGGGGGGACGGCGAGTGGATGGGGTGAGGTGGGGGTGGGGAAGGAGGAGGAGGAGGAGGAGAGGAGGAGAGGAGGAGGAGGAGGAGCAGTAGGAGGAGGAGGAGAGGAGGGAGGAGGGAGGAGGGAGGAGGGAGGAGGGAGAAGAGAGGAGGAGAGTGCGGAGGAGAGAGGGGAGGGGGCAAGCTAGGTGCGCTCGCGCCACGTCTGCCATCCTCGACCCAATCCCTCCCATCCGTGCCCGTTGCGCTGATGTTGTCTCTGTCCGCGGAGGCGTGTCATGGCCGACCTGGAGATCCAGCAGAAAAAACCTCCCGTGTTATGCGAAGTCGGAATAAGAGAAGCTGCAGACATAGAAGAATAATACTAATAAGAAGGAGGAGGAGGAGGAGGAGGGAGGAGGCGGAGAAGGAGGAGGAGGAGGAGGAGCAGGCGGGAGGGCAGGAGAGGAGAAGCATGGAGGAGGAGGAGGAGGAGGAGGAGGAGGAGGAGGAGGAGGAGGAGGAGATGGAGGAGATGGAGGAGGAGGGAGAGAGGAGGGAGGAGGAGGAAGAGGATGGGGAGGAAGAGGAGGTGGCGGGTGATAGGGGAAAGACAGGGAGAGGGCAGGGGAGGAAGAGGGAAGGGCAGCGCGGTGCAGATGTTCCACGATGCTCTCGGGCATTATGCTTGACTTCACGGGCTCCCGCGAGTCCGGATCGCTGCCGCTGCTCCCCTTGACCAGGCCCTCCGCAAGGGATCGCGCCCCGACCAGGGCCCCAAGGCGACCGCGGCCGCGCGGCGGCGAGGGCACCCGCCCCCCTCACCTGGGAAGCCCGAGGGGGCGAAGACGATATCGGATGGGCACCAGCTGTACGCCTGCACCGCCGATGGGCCCGGGATCGGCCCGGCTGGGATCGGCGCATGGAGGAAGGAGAAACTGCATGAACGCAGACTTCTGGCGGTCCGCGCCCCGAAAGCTTGCGGTTCTGTTGTTCTGTGGCTTTTCGGTGCATGGCGGGTGCCTCGTCGATACGACGGAGAGGGCATCGGAATCCGTGCACGTATCCCCAGGGGCGGGAGCCAACAAGAGAGGGGAGCATAACACACGCGGGGGAGGGGGGGGGGGGGCCAGCGGGGGAGCGCAGGGGAGGCGGCCCTGAGGGAGCCCCGAGGGGCCCCTGCGGTCCTCCTCCTCCTCCTCCTCCTCCTCCTCCTCCTCCTCCTCCTCCTCCTCCTCCTCCTCCTCCTCCTCCTCCTCCTCCTCCTCCTCCTCCTCCTCCTCGTCCTCTCCCTCCTCCTCCTCCTCCTCCTCCTCCTCCTCCTCCTCCTCCTCCAAGATCTGTTGCACTCAAGCGTGCCGCGCCGGCGGCCCCGGCGACACGCTATGCCGTGCAGGCCGCTGGCGTGTGGCTCCGCCTCACGAGACGGAAGGCCAGGGGGGGGCCAGCCCCGCGAGCGCTCTCGGCTCGAACCGCGGCTGTGCTGGAGCGCACCCCGGGGGCAGGCAGACCTCCAGAGCCGACGGACACCTCAAGGACCCAGATGAGAGGCACGAGAGGCAAGCTCAGGAGGAGGAGGAGGAGGAGGAGGAGAAGGAGGAGGAGGAGGAGGAGGAGGAGGAGGAGGGGAGAGGAGGAGGGGAGGAGGGGAGCTGTGTGCGGCACGGCCCTGCGTACTCGAGCCACCCCTCGCCGGCTGGCCCCCCGTGCCACTGCCGCCTCCAGGCCAGCCCCCACCCCACCGCTCGACGCTCGCCCTGCCCCTTCGAACCCCGCTCCTCCTCCTCCTCCTCCTCCTCCTCCCTCCTCCTCCTCCTCCTCCTCCCCTCCTCCTCCTCCTCCTCCTCCTCTCCTCCTCCTCCTCCTCCTCCTCCTCTTCCTCCTCCTCCTCCTCCGAGGGGAGCACGATCCGCCGCGTCGATGCTGAAAAAAACCCTGAGAGGGGGGTCAAAGAACTGGGAGCCCCTCCCCCCCAAAAAAACAAATCCCTGAGGGGGGGTCGGAAACCGGGGGGGACCCCCCCTCTCCCCGAACCTCCCCCCCTGCACACCCCACCCCACCCCTACCCCCCAAAAGAACCGAGAGTCCGAACACCCCCCTCCGAACCCCGAAACCCTCCCCCCAAAAGAACCAGGAGGTCCGAACCCCCCCCCTCCCCCGCCTGCCTGGGCCCCCCCAGGAGGTTTCGACCTCCCCCCCTCCCGAGGCCCTCCCAAAGGGTTTCGAAATCCCCCCTCCTACCCGCGGGCAGCCGCCGCCGCCGATGACGAGGAGGACGAGGACGAGGATGACGACGACGACGACGACGACGACGACGACGACGACGACGACGACGACGGCGGCGACGACGACGGCGGCGACGATCACAACGATGACGATGACGACGACGACGACGACGACGACGACGACGACGACGACGACGACGACGACGACGACGACGGCGGCGACGATCACGACGATGACGATGACGACGACGACGACGACGACGACGACGACGACGACGACGACGACGACGACGAACGCGACGACGACGACGATGACGACGACGACGATGACGACGGCGACGACAACAACGGCGACGACGACGACGACACGACGACGACGACGACGCCAACGACGACGACACGACGACGACGACGACGATGCCGACGGCAACGACCACGACGGCGACGACGACGACAACGACGACGAAACGACGACGACAACGACGACGACGACGACGACGCCAACCGCCAACAGACGACACGACGACGACGACGACCACGACGACGACAACGACGACGACACGACGACGACGACGACGACGACGACGACGACGACGACGACGACGACGACGACGACGACGACACGACGACGACGTCGACGACGACGACGCCGACGACGACGACGACTACGACGATGACGTCGACGACGTTGACTACGACGACGACGGGTGGATCCTATCGGACGGGTGGGGCGGGCGGACCCCATCGGGCTGGTCGGGTCGGGCGGGCGGCAAACTAAAGTCTGACGCGCATACAGCATGACTCATGACACATGAGAACCCTAACGAGCGGGTCGGGACGGGCGGACCCCAACGGGCGGGTCGGGCGGGCGGACCCTATCGGGCGGGTCGGGTAGGGCAGGCGGGACAAGAAAGCCTGATGCGAATACAATCTGCCTTCTCCTTCTCCTCCTCCTCCACTTCCTCCACCTCCTCCTCCTCCTCCTCCTCCTCCTCCTCCTCCTCATTCTCTTCCGCCTTCTCCTCCTCCTCCTCCTCCTCCTCCTCCTCCTCCTCCTCCTCCTTCTGCTTCTCCTTCTTCTTCTCATCACCCTCGTCTTCGTGTTCTCTCGCCCACTGCCGTTCCCTCCCCTGAACCACCGCCGCCCCCTCCCGCTGCTGTTCCTCCTCCTCCCCCGCTCCTCACCCTCCTCCTTCTGCACCGCGGGTGGACGGGCGCCAGCGCAGATCTGCGACGACGTCGTCGTCGTCGCCGACGTCGTCGTCCTCCTCCTCGTCGACGTCGTCGACGTCGTCGTTGTCGTCGTCGTCGAGGTCGTCTGCCGGCGGCGAGTAGGGGAAAGGGGGGGGTTCGAAACACCCGGGAGGGCCTGGAGAGGGGGGGGGTTCGAACCCCCCCCTGGCGCAAGAATGTGTCGTCGTCGTCGTCGTTGTCGTCGTCGTCGTCGTTGTCGTTGTCGTCGTAGTCGTCGTCGGCGGCTGCCGACGGCTAGGGGGGGGTAGGGGGAGGGGAGTTCGAACCCCCCCAGGGGGAGCCTGGGGAGGGGGTCGAATTCCTGCCCCCCCCCCTGGCGCAAGAATGTAATGTGTCGACACCGTCGTCGACGTGGTCGTCGTCGTCGTCGTCGTCGTCGTCGTCGTCGTCGTCGTCGTCGTCGTCGTCGTCGTCGTTGTCGGCGGCGGCGGCGGCGGCGGCGGCGGCGGCGGCTGTCGGCGGTGGGGGGGGGGTCGAAACCCCCCGGGAGGTCTCGGGAAGGGAAGGCGGAGGGGGCAGGGGAGAATCTGCACCCCCCCCCTCCTTTTTCCGGGGGAGGGGGGGGGCGGTTCCCGACCCCCCCCCCCACCTCCTCGTTTGCGGGAGGCGGGGGTTGGACCCCCCCCCCCCTGCCAGTGGCACCAGTAAGCGCTCGTTCCCTCCTCCTCCGCCTCCTGGCTCCTTCCTCCTCCTCCTCCTCCCTCCTCCTCCTCCTCCTCCTCCTCCTCCTCTTCCTCCTCCTCCTCCTCCTCCTCCTCCTCCTCCTGGCTCCTTCCACCTCCTCTTCCTCGCGGACTCCTCCCTCGTCGCCTTGGCCGCGGCGGCACCCGCAGCGGCGGCGGCGGCGGCGGCACGAGCGGCAGGCGAGGCGGCAACGGCCAGCGGCGCGGACCCTGCAGCAGGAGCGGCAGCGGATAGGCGGCTGCAGCCGAGGCGCCCTGCAGTACCGTCAACCCGTATAATAAGGATGCGGGGAAAGGATGCAAGGGCCTTGGGAGCCCATCTCGAAGCTTTTCGAGCGGGGCGCGGCCAACGAAACTGGCCAAGGATGGATTGAGAAGGCACGGATGCGAGGGTGCCCTTGGGAAGGGTGCCCATACTTACTACGCATGTTGACTGCACCACTGCAGGTGCGACCGCGGTGCTTTCTTTTCTCGACCCACGCCCAAGAAACACAAAAAAACGGTCTTAACTCAACTTTCGCCAACGCTCTGGCAGCTAAAGCAGGCCGGAAGGAACGGCTGCGGCGGCACCCGTGGATCACCCTGTAGGGCCAGCGCCGAAGTAACGGATCTGGCCAGCATCGGGCTGCAGGCGCGACCGCGGTGGTGCAACGCCAGCGTGGCGCAGAGCCACCGCATGTGGTTCATCGGCCACTCGCCATCGCTCGGACGTCTATTCCCGGTGTGTGCTTCGATTTCGTGCGTGTTTTCTGTTGCTCCATGACGCAGGATGTTCCTCCATGGTCCTCGCCGAGAAGAAAGCACACGTCCGAGCGGTGCCAAGGCCATGGCAGCAAGGCGCTGGTCTAGTGCGCGATATGCGGACGCTACGCCGACGGCCCGCGCGTGGTAGGCCTCCGCGCAGAGTGCAGCGGCGGAGCGTCCGACAAGCCAAGCCGCGGCGCTGCGCCGCCTGCGACAGGGGATGCATCCCACGCAAGGCGGAGCGGCAAGAGGAGGCGGAGCGAGGCCCGAGCCGCTCTGCCTCGACGACGGGGGGGCGGCCAAAGAGCAGATCGCCGAATCGCGGGCGACGAGGCGCGCGGCGAGGCAAGCGGCCATGGCACAGTGCAGCAACCGGTGCTGCTGGCACGCAGCCTCGCGCGCGAGCCTCAAGCGCCCCGCGCGCCAGCCCGTGTCCCCCGTCGCCCCGCGGCGCGGCCCCTGGACCTCATGGTCCCCGCACCGCTTCCACGTCGGCCGCGCGCGGCGAGGGGCTACCTTCGGTGGCAACTCACGGGAGCCTCCCATACCATCTTGTCGGCTCCTGCGAATCGACGCTCGTCGACGCTACATCGACGCTGATCGACGCGAACTCAGCGCTAATCGACGCTAGCCGACGCTAAATCGGCGCTGTCTCATCGACTCCCAGACGCTGATCGACGCTAGTCGACGCCAAAGCCGGAATTAAGAGGATACATCAGGCTCCCATGCTTTGCTGCAGAGCCCACCCTTGGACGCCCTTCCTCGTCGGCTGGGTTCGGCCTGGAAGTCTGGGCGGCGCCAGCTTGAGCCCGCGAGGGCCCGCGAGGTCGCCGCCGTGGGCCCCTGGGCGGCATCGGGTCCCCGTCTCGGGCCGTGCATGCAATTCAGATCCAGGAGGGCCAATTTAGCACCGCCCCTGAACCCCATGAAAGTCAGCGCACGACCATGATCATCATCATCGCCACCACCACCACCACCGTCATCATCATCATCATCATCATCATCATCATCATCATCATCATCATCATCATCATCATCATCATCATCACCATCATCATCAGCATCATCAGCATCATCACCATCATCATCATCATCATCAGCATCATCACCACCATCATCAGCATCATCAGCGTCGTCGTCGTCATCATCACCATCATACTCATCCTCACCATCATCACCATCACCACCATCATCATCATCAGCATCATCAGCAGCATCATCATCAGTATGAACATCGGCATCATCATCACAACCATGATCATCATCATCATCAGCAGCAGCATCATCAGCCGCGTCAGCATCATCATCCTCAGCAACATCATCATCATCATCACCATCATCATCATCATCATCATCAGCATCATCATCATCAGCATCATCATCACCAGCATCATCATCATTATCATCACGAACCGCAGCCGTTTTAAGACTGTTCGCTCTTACCTGCTCGCGTGCCGCTCATCAGGCTTATCCCAAACCCTCGATGCCCGGCCGCTTCTTCTTCGACCGTACCCCATTGAGCCGCCAAAACGTGGGAAGAGAGGACAGGTGGGGGAGGGAGAAGGATTGAGCACGAGAGCGATGAGCAGGACGCGGTGGCCAGGAGCAGAAAACTGAAGGGGCCCTGGGACACACAAATAAATACACACAAATAACAGGATCCCCTACATTTTCCCATATTTTCTGGGTTTGTGTCTTCCCCCCCACTTCCCATATTTTCCATATTTCTGAGGAATCGACGATTAATTGTGTCTGTGTGTTTTTTCCCCTCCTGAAAAACACGGGGCAGAACCAGACGGGCTGATCGGGCGGGTAGACCCTACAAAAACAGCGGGGTCGGGAAGGCGGGCCAGGGCGGCCCGCGGCGTTTGAACAAATTGCGAGGAAGTCCCATGCGAGAGCGCCATCCCTGCATACATTGTGAGGACGCCCGGCGCGTGAGCGCGATTTGGGAATACACTGTGAGGACGTATCAGGCGGGAGCCGTTGTTGTTGTTGTTGTTGTTGTAAACCGGGGGCCAGGGGTCCAGCTTGGTGACCCCTCCAGTTACCTTGTAAAAGAAAGGGTGCGAGCCCCAGGAAAGGCGCTTAGATAGAAAAATCAAAATGGTTAACGGGCAGGGGGGATCAACCACAGTTGCACTTCATGTACGAGAACTCCACTTCAACGACGACAGCAGCACCAACCACAACACCAACGACGACGACGACGACAACAAGGACGACGACAACGACGACGACGGCAACGACGACGACGACCACACCATTCTCATCACTGCCTCCACCACCGCCGCTACAGCCGACCCCCTCCTGCCGCCAGCACCACCTGGGCCGGCCGCGCCTCGACGCCCAGGCCGCCGCCCCGCGCCGCTCCGCGCCGCTCCGCGCCGCAGGGGGGGGGGGGCGGCCCGCCGGCCGCCCTGCGGCCTCAAGCCCCTGGAGCAGGGCCGCCGCGGGCGGCGATCACGACGACGGCCACGACGACGACGACGACGACGACGACGACGGCGGCGAAGACGACACGACAATGGCGGTCGCGACGGCGACGGCGATCGCGGCGACGGCGAGGCAACGGCGACGACGACGACGACGACGACGGCGGCGGGGCAACGACGGCGACGACGGCGGTGACGACGACGATTGCGGCGACGGCAGCGACGGCAACGAAGGCGAATGCGAAGGCGATCGCGGTGAGGAGAGCGGGAAAGGAGACGCCGCGAACGGCGACCACGGCAGAGCCTGCATTCTAGGTCCTAAAACCTCGAATCTCGAACCTCGATTCTCGCTCTTCGAAGAACCACCCCCCCTTCTTCCACCTCTGTCCCTGATGCTTTTTCATTCAGTATATGTCTTCATGCATTGTATCTATAATATTCTCCGAATAAAAAAAAAGATGCGCATACATAATATATACATATGCATGTATGTGTATATATATATACATGTGTGTATAGACTCCTCCATGTCGCGCCCCTCGAGACGTGTGGGTAGGGCGGGCCTGGAGTTTGGCCTGGGACTTCCTCCCCCTGTATGACTTTCGCGCCCAGACCGTGCAACAGCTTCACAGATGGAGGGCGGGCCGTTCTCGCAGTGCGGCTCTCGCTTCAGCGCCGCGCACACCCGTCCGAAAAACATGCAAGAGGGTCACGGATAAGGGGAAGAGGGCGGGTGGCTGATTTCATGTGGCTCTCGCCGTAGCGCCGCGCACACTCCCCTTGCATGTGTGCAAGAGCTGCCGGGATGGCTCGCTCTAGCGCCACGCACATTCGTCTTAAAAGCTTGCATGAGCTTCACGGATGGAGGGCGGGCAGTTTTCAAAATGTAGCTCTCGCTTCAGCGCCGCGCACATTCGTCTTAAACGCTTGCATGAGCTTCACGAATGCAGGGCGGGCCGTTGTCAAAGCAAGGCTCTCGCCATAGCGCCGCGCACCTTCGTCTTAAAAGTTGGGATTGAGGGCTGCTCCATTTCAATGTGTAACGATAGTCTTGGCGCCGCGCCCATTCGTCTTCAAAATAAGCAAGAGCTTCACGGATAGAGGGTGGCTGGTCTGTAAAATGTGGCTCTCGCCTGAACGCCGTCGTCTTAGTTGTAAGCATATAGCAGTTCAGCGGACTCTTATGGTTGATGTCCCAGGAACGGCACCCTGGCAAGACTTGGGACCGTCAGGGCGCAACAGTCACATTTACTCGAGGAGTAAAGTCGCACGAATGGCGTCCTGGCACGATTCGGGATCACCAGGACACAATAGTAACATTGATTCGCAGCGTTAAAATCCAAGGAGCTGCGTTTCGGCATGATTGAGGACTATGAGACGGTCTTCTTCCGACGGGGCACCTCTTGCAGTGAAAACAACCTCTTGCAGGGACCCATGAAGAGGGAACCTGGAGGGGGGGGGGCTTATTGCAACATCATTGATGCGTCTTGGGTTAACGCTGGTCGTTCTCCTCCGCCTCCTCCTCCTCCGCCTAATCCTCCTCGTCCACCGCCTCCTCCTCCCTCCTCCTCCCCACGCTCCTCCTCCCCCCTCCCTCCTCGAACTTCGGCCCCGAGCCTCGGCTCCCGAGCCCCGAAAGACGCAGGGGGCGGTCCGCGCGGCAAGGCGTGGCGCAGCGCGGGGAGCAGGGACCTCCACCTCCAGGTAGACGCCCGGCGTGTCCTTCGAGTCCTGCTCTCGCCCGCGGAGGCGGCCAGCCCCCCCCCCAGCGGTCCAGCGGCGCGTCGGCGCCGTGTTTGCTGCCCCCTGTGCGTGTTCATAAAAGGGAATGGGCGGGGGGGGGAGGGGGGATGCGCGGGGGGCGGGGGGGAGGAGGAGTGGGGGAGGGATGGGGGAAGAGGAAGAGGGGAGGAGGGGGGGAAGAGGAAGGGGAGGAGGGACACGAGAAGAAGCAGGGAGAGGAGGGGGAGGGAGGAGGGAGGGAGTGGAGGGGGAAGGAGGAGGAGGGGGAGGGGAGGGGGGGAGGGGGGGGGAGGTGGAGGAGAGGAGGGACGAGGGGGAATGTGTTTTTGAAAGGTCAAGGGGGGGGCGACGGAGATTTTTTGAGGTTCTGGAAAGTTCTAGAGAAAGTTCAAGCGGGAGGCGGAGGACTCGACGAGGTGGACGAGGAATAGATGGAGGAAGAGGAAGACCAGGTGGCGGAGGGAGGAGGCAGAGGAGGAAGAGAAATGACGAGGAGGACTGAGAGGACAGGAAGAGGAAGAACGGAGAAGGAGGAGAAGGAAGAGTGTTTCAGTAGTGTTCTGATGTTGTCTGACGCGATCGGGCACTTTCGGTTATCACCAAGCGCGTTTGGGGGGATCATTGGTATCGAAGGCTTTCGGATGCCTCACGTGGGCTTCTCTGTTTTTCGGCAGTGTGGGCCGACGGCTGTTTGATGAGGACGGAAGCAGCCCAGGCAAGATTTTTGGAACGCGGATACCGAGGGGCCTTGGCACTGGGGATCTCTGACTCCCCGCCTTCCTTCAGGATCTGACATGCTTGGGGCCCACCCACAGGCGCAGTCACCGCAAAGGCCACCGTCTTTGTCAATATACTTACGCGCTCGTTTTTTTCAGGGTTGTCTGGAAGAAGAGGGACAAAAGGAGTGGGAGGACTAGGAACGCCAGCTCAGAAGGCTAAAGCCTATTCCTAGTGCATAGCAGAACGTAGTCGCTTTCAAGAGCCACCGCTCTGCAACCAAAAGCTGACTGCTGGGTCGATCCATTGCTGCTCCAGCGATGAACATCTACGGGGGAGCAGGGCGAAGGTTCCAACAACTCCTGGCAACAGCGTCCAAAGCCAAGAAAACTGTTGGAAATACTTCTCTGAAGAGGAGCGCGCTGACGCGAGAGCGGAACGTTGGACAACAGCGGCTTTCAGGAATCGACCTCGCTCGCGGCCACTTGCACTGCAAAGCCTGGCCCGCCGTGCCAGAGGCCGCAGAGTGCGTGCGAGTGCGCGCCAGCTCCGCAGGCCACACTGCGAGGCCTGCCTTACCAGATGGAGCGACATGTCAGAAATGCCGAAAAGCTGAAGACACACGTGGCTGGATTCAGACGTGGAACACCTGGAGGCCACGCCCGTGCTGTACGTAACGACGTGCTCTTTCTCGTCGGCGGCGAGGCAGAGGTTGCTGCACCAGCGCTCGGGCCAAACGGGGCTACCGAAGAGCGAAGTGCCCAGCGTGCAAGAGGAGAGGCTGGGACAGACAGGGCGGCCGCGGAGGCGGGGGAAGGAGGGGGAGCACTCAGAGGCGGAAGGCTTCCCTCCCGAGTGCGCCAGCGCGGCCAGCCTCGGCAGCGGGGACCGTGGCAGCGGCCGGGCCGCGGCGTCGGTGCATCCAGGGGCGCCGACGAGGCCAGCACGCGGGACGCAAGGGCACGCGCAGGGCAGGCGGACTGGGCGGGTCGCCGACCCTGCTCGTGCGCTGCTGCCCGGTGGCGCGCAGGACACCGCGGTCACGGTTCTTCGCCCGGCATCGGAGCTCAGGTCGGGCACGTCCCCTTCCAGGCGGGGACCTTGGAGGAAAAATGAAGAAGAGCAGTCGAGAAGTGTCCACGAATGGCCAAAAGAAGGTGAGTGGAGCATCGCCCCCAGACCGTGTCTGGACTGCTCTGGAAGCTGCCCCCCTGCAGGAGGGGCGCGCCCGACGGAGCTCGGAGCGGCCCGCTCGGCTGCCTCGGCGGCGGCCTCGGCCAAGGCAGCCGCCTCTCTCGCGCCAGGCGGCGCGCGGGGGGCAGCTCCGAGAGCGCCCCACGAGCGACGGGCCCAGCTCGCGCGCGCCCTCCCCGCCCACCCTGCCCCGGCAGACCGGTGCTCCAGGACGCAGCGGCGCAGTCATGCTCGCGCAGACCGCCGCCAGCCTGGGCCACGATTAGAAGAAGAAGAAGAAGGAGAAGGAGAAGAAGGAGAAGAAGAAGAAGAAGAAGAAGAAAAAAAAACTGCATGAACAGAAACTTTTGGCACTCCGTGCGCATTCCGCGGATCCGCGCTGGACCCCCCCCCTCCCTTGCGCGCGGAGCGCGCCAGGGGCGGCGGCGGAGGCGCCGCCGGGGGGGGGCCAGCGTAGATCCAAGAGATCCGCGCGGAGCGCCACAAGTGTATGTGTATGAAGTTGTTCCTCGAAAGATTCGAAAGGCATGGGCGTTCCCAGACGAAGAACAATCAGCATTCGAGTAGATTTTTGGGGGTCCACGCGGGTTCCCTAGATCGGCGCCGGAGACCTCGCCTCCCGGCGCGCGGAGCGCCAGGAGCGACCCTGGAGGTGCCGCCAAGGGGGGTCCAGCACCGATCCTGGAAAACTGCCCGGGCCTCCGAAAGCTTCTAGAGTAAGAGAAAACGCCATAAACTTGTGGCCCTCCGCGCGGATTTCTTGAATCTGCGCTGGACCCCCCTCCCTGGCGCGCGGAGCACGCCAGGGGCGGCGCCAGAGGCGCCGCCGGGGGTGCCCAGCGCGGATCCAAGAGATCCGCACGGAGCGCCAAAAGTTTAGTGGCCGTTTTCTTCTGCGAGATTATGTGTCTTTGAGGATGTTCTCTCCTTCGAGGGTTGCCCGAGTTGTAAGGGTGAATTGTAAAAGCCTGAGTGTTATGCTTTCGCCATTCCATGCCATGACCTGGTATAATGTTTTGCATGGCGCCTCACTGCTTCATAGCTGCGCCACCAGCAGTGGTTCTTGTTTCACCGCTTTGCCAATGCACCTTTGACGTGCACGGTTTCTCTCTCTCTCTCTCTCTCTTTCTCTCTCTCAAGGGTCGACCCCATCCTCCTCGGCCCCGTCCTCTGGCCACATCCTCCGACCCAGGTTGGAGGCCTCCTATAGATGGGGTCGGAGTAAATGGGGTCAGAAGATCGCGCCGCATCGGCGATGCGTCGGCGATACATTGGCGATGCATCCGCGATGCAACGGTCACATCGCCGATGCATCAGCGACGGCGGCGTGGAGACAATCGAGCTCCACATCGAGCCGCATCGGCGGTGCATCGGCGATTCGGCGCGATCCTCCGACCCCATCTGCTCCGACCCCATCCAGGAGGCCTGGACAGGTCTCTGACGCCGTGCTGGCTTCGCGACGTGGACGTGCACGTTTTCTTTTTCGGCGTTTCGACATTGGGCGAGGGGAGGGAAGGGGGGGGGGGTCTGGCCCCAGACCTCTGCTTCATGCGACTGTTTGCAACCGTGCGTCCCATGGGGGCGGCTCCCCCTGCTCGGAACCGGCGCCGTGAACAGCCACGGTCTCCTCCACGGGGGAGGAGGGGGGAGGGGGGCACGAGGGCCCGCGCCGATCGGCAAAACAGTGGGTAGGAACACGATCGTAGGGAGGCCCACGCCGTTCCCTGGGGGCCAGCTTTGCCCTGTCTCCGCCCGAGCGGCGCCTGTCCCGACGGCGCCACGGGAGGGGGGCCCGACGCGAGGGGCCCCCCCCGCGGAGGCCGAGAGAGGCCACAGCGCCCCTCGGCTCGAGTCCGTGCTGCCCCGTGCGTCGGGGGCCTGCGCGGAGCACCGCGGGGGCCGCTGTGAGGATACGGGGCAGCGGCTGGGGGCTGAGACGGGTTGCAGTCGGCGCGCCTCCTAAGGACGCGCGATGAGGGTGCAAGGGCCCTGGACGCCGATTTCGGGGCGCTTCGAGCGGGGCGCGGCGAACGGGGGCGGCCGAGGACGGGTCGAGGAGGCAAGGATGCCAGGGTACCCCTGGGAAGGTTGCCCAGCCCTACTATGCGGGATGACTGCAGTTCTGGCCCAACCTGGCTCACAGGCGGGTTAAAGGTGCCCTAAGTGGATCAGGGGGGATGCACAACTCCGCCAAGTGGGCCGAGCCCACTTGGCACGGATCCTTATAACCATGCGATACTTGGAGCGCTCGTAACTCACCTATGGGCTGCAAGTTGGGCCTGACGCAAGCCGCCTTGGCATCCACTTATAGCCCCACGATCCCCTGAGCAACCCCCGCGGTGATCCAAGTGGCGCCCCAGATCCCCCAGACCCCGGCCGAGGAGCGCCTCGCAGAGGACGTCGGTGCACAGGTGGCACTTCACGTAGGCGACCTGGGCCCCCGCGGCGCGCGCATCCCCGCTGGCCCGGCGCCCTGGGCCGTGGCTCCGTCGCGACTCCTCCTCCTCCTCCTCCTCCTCCTCCTCCTCCTCCTCCTCCTCCTCCTCCTCCTCCTCCTCCTTCTCCACCTCCACCTCCACCTCCACCTCCACCTCCACCTCCACCTCCACCTTCTTCTCCTCCTCTCCTCCTCCTCCTCCTCCTCCTCCTCTCCTCCTCCTCCTCCTCCTCCTCCTCCTCCTCCCTCCTTCTCCTCCTCCTCCTCCTCCACCTTCTCCTCCTCCTCCTCCTCCTCCTCCTCCTCCTCCTCCTCCTCCTCCTCCTCCTCCTCCTCCTTCGCCTCCTCCTCGTCCTCCTCCTCCTCCTCCTTCTCCTCCTCCTCCTCCTCGTCCTCCTCCTCCTCCTCCTCGTCGTCCTCCTCCTCCTCCTCCTCCTGCTCCGCCTGTCCTCTGTCTCGTCCATCTCCTGCTCCTCCACCTCGTCCTCCTCCTCCTCCTCCTCCTCCGTCTCGTCCTCCTTCCCCTCTTCCTCCTCATCGTCCTCCTCCACCTCCTCCTCCCTCTGCTCCTCTTGTGGCCGTGATCTGTAGGCAGCGGTGTCCCAAGTCGGACGCCGGCATTCCCCACCCCGAGGGACGGTCAACCCAGGGTTTAAATCAGGAGTGGATGCCGGGATGAACTGTACGCAGCCAGGGTATGCCATACTAAGACGGACTGCGTGGCAGAGGGTGGTCCGCCCATCCGTCTCACACCGCGCTCGCTGCCCGCGACCTCCACAGCTGCGCCCCATAGTGGCGCCCACGGTAGATGCCAGGGTGGGTTCTATCTGGCCCAACCTAGCTCATGATAAGCGAGCAAGCACCCTTGGCCGCGCAGTCCACGGGCTCTCCGAGACCCTCGGGATTGGATCACCGTGGGGTGGTCGGTGCTGAGGGGCCCGGGGGGGTATGCGGCCGGGAACTTTTGTTTGGCGTATCGCGGCAGCGGCCCTGGCGACACGCTACGCCCAGCGAGCGGATAGCGTGTCGCTGCGGCGGCGCGACACGCTAAGCCAAGATTCCTGACCGTGACTGAATCCTGGGGTGGCTTAAATCTGGCCTGACCAAGCGTATTATAAGTGGGCAGCGAACGCATCAAGTGGCCTGGGGGGCTACAGATCCGGGGCAGCGGGCTCCGCCCACTTGGCGGAGCTCTCGAACCCACCCTAAATTTCTCAGGGCACCCGGAGCCCACTCTAAGGCCGGGTCAGGCCAGACGCAACCCACCCTATGGCATCTACTTGTGACCCACTCGTCCCCTCAGCCTCCCCTCCGCGGGCCGCGGGCATCCAATCAGGAGCCAGCTCGCCATCCCAAACCACTCTCCAGATCGACACGAGATGGCCGCGGGGCAAGGAAAGAGGGGGGACAAAAAAAACGCCAGGGGTGGGGGAAACAAAAATGCAACGCCCGGATCTCTGACGGGGAGGCCGAGAACGGCGACTAGGTCCACACTCAGCTGTTCGACGCAACAGGTCTGAGCCCGTGCGGAGCGCGGCGTCTCGGAGGCGGCCGTGATATGGGGTCTGAACTCGCGAGAGCCCCAGAAGGCCGGTCAGGAGGGAGGGATGAAGCCAAATCCGCTCAAAATCGGCTCCCGGACCCCTCCCGAGGTCCATCCGGCGCAGTGGTTCACCCCGGATCCGCTCCTGACGGTCCCAGGGGCCGGCCACAGCTCCGAGAGGCCGCCGCAGGCAGACATCCCCCTCGGGCCCAGAGCCCCGCAGCGCGCCCGCCTCGCCAAAACCCCTGCTGGACCACCTCCGACCCCCAGCCGGCTCCAGGCGGCGCCCGTCGGCGCGGGGCGCGGCCACGACTGCCGCGGGGAGCGGCCGCGGTGAGGCACAGCGGGCGGGCGGGGCCCCCGTCCGTCTTTCTCTCCTTGGTATCCCCGTGGAGCAGATGCCCCCAAAGTCACCACCCACCAAACCACCCCAACCCAACCCGAAGGCCCAAATTTATCCTCGATTTCCAGTGGGGGGGGGTCGGGGAACGTTGAAAAAACACATGGTATCCGTACCCCCCCCAACCCGAAATTCGGGTCAAATTCGGGTCTTCGGGTTGGGTTGGGGTGGTCTGGTAGGTAGTCACAAAGACAACGCGCACCTCGGGCGCGATCCCGCGGCTGCGCGGTCGCAGCAAGGGCACGTTCCGCGCGGGGGCAGCCGCGGCAGAGCGCTGCCTGTCCGCGGTTGTCGCGCGCCCCCGGGGGGCCCGGCCCGCGCAGGCGCGGGCACGGATCTGCTCTTCGCCCGCGAGGATCGTTGTTTTCAATACCAAATCCCTGCCTTTGAATACATGGTCCGCACGCCGAGCATGTATTAAAGACGGCACTGTAATACGCGCGCGAGCACCAGCATGTGCGGTGGATCCAGGCCCTCCCCCCTTCGCGCGGCTGCCAGCGCTGCCCGCCAGAGGGGGGGGGAGGGGGGGGCCTTGGCCGGGGTGGTAATGCCCGCCGCGCGCCAGAGGATGCTTCAGCAACAGCAAGAAATCTTGGGGGGGGCACTGAGGGCACGCACAAAAGGCCACTTGGGAGAAGGGTCGCTCCTACGCGTTGCCGGTGGGCTCCCCAGACGTGCCCTGGAGCGCGCTCAATCCGCCCCCTTGGCGCGAGGTGGCGGACGCCGTCCCGCGGCGGCGGGTCCGCCAGGCCCAGCCCCCCCCCCCCCCCAAACAAAAGACATAAACTAAACGTCTCCGTCCCCTCCGCCTCCCTCCCCCCTCCAACTCTTCCACCCTTATCCATCCTCCTCCTCCTCCGCCTCCTCCCTCCCTCCCTCCCTCGCTCCCTCGCTCCCTCCATCCATCCATCCATCCCTCTCTCCCTCGTCCTCCTCCTGCCGCTCCTCCTCTTCTTCCTCGTCCTCCTCCTCCTCTAAACGTTGACCGGACTTCAAGTATCGAACCTCGCATCCTTCTCCTCCTCCTCCTCCTCCTCCTCATCATCATCATCATCATCATCACCATCACCATCACCGTCACCATCACCATCTCCATCACCATCATCATCATCATCAGCATCATCATCATCATCATCATCATCATCATCATCATCATCATCAGCAGCAGCAGCATCGTTATCCTCATCAGCAGCATTATCAGTATCATGTTCATCATCATCAGCAGCAGCATCATCATCATCATCAGCATCATCATCCGCATCAGCATCAGTACCATCATCAGCATCAGCATCAACATCAACATCATCGTCATATTATTTTCCTTATAGGTAGCATCTCCCTCTCGCACTCCGAGGCCAGTCGGAAGGGCGGGCCGGGCACTTCGCCTGAGTATGATCCTGCAACTTCATAACTGGCCCAACAAATTCAAACATAGAGGGCGGGTGGTTTTCAAAACGTGGATCTCGCCTTAGTGCCGCGCACACTCGCCTTAAAAAACGCAAGAGTTTCAAATATTGAAAGGGGGTCGTCTTCAAAGTGTAGCTCTCGCTTCAATGCCGCGCACATTCGTCTTAACCATGTGCAATCATTGAACGCATTGAGGGCGGGTCGTTTCCAAAATGTAGCTCTCGCTTCAATGCCGCGCGCATTCGTCGTAACAAATCCCACCAGCCCTCTGGGCGTCGGTGGTCTAGAGAGTTTCCTCTTCCAACCCCCTTCTTCCCCTTCGGGGAGGGGTTTACCCCTCCCCCTACCCCTCCCCTGGACCTGGACGGAGGGTTCCGCGAGTCGCTGGGGCGTCCAAGATGGCCCAAGACGGCTCCAAGAGCGAAAAGGCGAGAAAGCACAAAACATTGATTTTCCCTAGGTGTTGGAAGGATGTTGGCCTCTTGGGGGGCCCAAGAGGCGATTCGAGGCACTCTAGAGGGGCAGGGCCAATTGACGACCCCCCCCTTCTTAGATTGATCTCGTCCAAGATGGCCCCAAAAGAGGCCCGAAGGCTCCCAAGAGCGCCCCAAGAGCGCCCCAAGAGACCCCCAAGACGCCCCAAGAGGCGCCCAAGAGGCCTCCAAGAGACTCCCAAGAGATCCCCAAGGGGCCCAAGCTCGCCAGTGTCCTCCTCCTCCTCCTCCTCCTCCTCCGCCTCCTCCTCCTCCTCCTCTTCCTCCTCTGTTTCTTCCTCTCCCTCCTCCCCCCCTCCTCTCCTCCTCCTCCTCCTCCTCCTCCCTCCTCCTCCTCCTCCTCCTCCTCCTCCTCTCCTCCTCCTCCTCCTCCTCCTTCTCCTTCTCCTTCTCCTTCTCCTTCTCCTTCTCCTTCTCCTTCTCCTTCTCCTCCTCGTCCTCCGCTTCCTCGCCCTCCTCCATCTCCTCTCCTCCCCCTCCTCCTCCTGCTCCTCCTCTTCCTCCTCCTACTCCGACGCCGACGACTCCTCCTACATCCTCCCCCTCTTGGGGCATATGGCGGCTTACCCGCCCTTTGTTCTTCTGCATGCTCCCCCGCTTCCCTCATCACCTCCACTCCCCTGGGGCTCATTTCTGGACGGGCTGGTGGGGATACTTTTTGATTTGCGGCCCGCAAGGAAAAGTCCAGAGGGCGGAATGAGGCAATGGGGCGCAAAGCCAGAAGATTACCATGCAAAGACCTGGTGGGGATACGCGAAGCGTCTAGAATTGAAACAGCTTCACGGATTGAGGGCGAGTCGTTTTCAAAATATGGTTCGCGCCCTAGCGCCGCGCGCACTCGTCTTACAGAACAAAAGCCAGAACTTCAAGTTTGAAGGCGGGCCATTTTCACAACATGGTCCTCGCCTTAACGCCGCGCGCACTCGTCTTACCAAAAACGAATATTCATGAATTGAAGGCATCTCGTTTTTTGATGTAGCTCTCGCCTTCGCGCCGCGCGCATGCGTACACCATCGTTCCAAGAGCTTCTCGGATTGAGGGCGGGTCGTTTTCAGCATGTGCTCCCGCTGTAGCGCCACGAGCATTCGTTAAACAAATATATGCGTTCCACTGGGTCCCACGGCAAACGTACCACAAATGGTTTTGGAAGATTTGAGATTGTCATGGCGCAACAGTTGCGTTGGTTAGCGGTGGTGAAATCCCAACAACGGTGTTGTGGCACGATTCTGGATCGCCAGAACGCAGCACTCAGGTTGATTCGTGACGTTGGAGTCTCGAGAATGGTGTCTTGGCACGTTTCAGGATCTTCATACGGTCGTCTCCCGACGGGGTACTTCCTTCAGTGGACATGAACCCTTATAGTAGGGAGCTACGAAAAAGAGAGCCTGGAGAAGGGATTATTCCAATATCGTTGATGGGTCTTGGGTTCACACTGGCCATCTTCCTCCTCCTCCTCCTCATCCTCCTCGTCTCCCTCATTCTCCTCCTCCTCCTCCTCCTCCTTTTCCTCGTCCTCCTCCTCCATTCCGCCCATCTCCTCCTCCCTCCACACCCCCGTCCTCCTCTCTTCCCTGCGTTCTCTCCTCCATGGTTCATTCCTTTGCCTGCACTATCCTGCAGCCCCCCTCCACCCAGAATGGAAGGTGGCGCGGAACGACCTCGTCAGCCTGCTCGACCTCTCTGATCTCGCGCCCACCTGCTCCGGCCCAGCACCCCAGCGCGGCATCCCGTCCCCAACGCTAGCAGGATCGCTGGCCACACTGACTGTTGAGCACAGCAGGTTGGTCTCGTGACGGGCTGCGCGGCGATGTCTGACACCGCGTGGATCGATCGGCTTTGAACGAGCGCGGCCTTCCGACAGCGCTGACCACCTGGGGTCGGCCGATTCCAGGCCACTGGCGACGTTCAGCCTTGAACGCCCACGCCTGGGTGGTCGCCGCGTGGACGCGATGCGAACATCCCACAGCTGGTCCGACGGGCTGCAACCCGCGCAAGGTCGATCAGGCGGCCAGGGCCTGGCCGCCAGTGAGCACGCTGGCGCGACAACAGACCCCACGGTGAATCGGCAAACGGACGGCGGAGCCCGAGGAGCACCCGCGATCAAAGCAACTGTGCAAGCAAGCGATTGAAAGGGATATATCTATACTCAAAGAGAAACAGAGAAAAAGAAAAAGACGGAGAGAGAAACATAACGAGAGAAGAGAGAGAGAGGGACAGAGAGAGAGGAACAACAAGAGAGAGAGAGAGAAAGACATACATATATATACACAAAAAATAAGGACAATAAACAAAGAGAGAGAGAGAGAGAAACGAAGGGGGGACAGAGAGATGTACATAAAGAGAGAGAGGGGGGGAGAAAACACATGACACCAACAAATCCTGATACAAGAGAGAGAGAGAGAATAACCACAAAACACAACAGACTGAGAAAGAGAAAGGGGGGAGAGAGAGAGAGAGAGATAGAGAAGAACAAAGAAACACACAGAGAGAGAGGGATATAAAGCAAACAAACAAATACAAGGGGGAAAGGATGAGTAGTAATGCCACCTACCTGCACGGGTGATAATGAGGTTGAGGGGGGGAAGAACTAACTGCTGGCAAATGCGATGGGTGTGATGCGACACTGGTGACGCACCTTCGAGTTAGCAACGACGCGTGATGACGATGTTGTGCTGCGATGTAATGTCACTATCGTCCCTGCTCTCACTCGATCGATCCCAATATCGGCCTCGCGGCCAGTCTTCGCACCAATGGATTTAGAGATCGATCCCATTAGCAATCTCACAGGGAAGGGCGCTGAGAACGATGAGGACACCGCCCGCGTCACCCTCGGCAACTTCCTGCCCAGAACACCACGAACCCCGCTGTAGGGAGCCAACGGAATGCTCGAAACGCTGCGCCAACCTGCGAGCGACCCCCCAGACTCACCACACGCACCCGCCCTGGGGGGGGAACGCAAGATTGAAGGGGCCCTGGGACACACAAATAACAGGATCCCCCATATGTTCCCATATGCTCTGGGGGTGTGTCTCCCCCCATTTCCCATACTTTCCCATACTTTCCTGGGCATCGACGATGAGTTGTGTCTGTGTGTGCTTTCCCCTCCTGAAAGATTATATGTTGTCTGGCTGTCGCTTTCCCTCCTGAGCGTGCCTTGGTGCGTCCATCGCCGCCCGCCTGTGCGCCCCGAGGAGCTGGAGCGCCGACCTGGCCACTGCAAGATCTCCGTGCGCCGACGGCCGCGTGGCACGAAAATGTTTCGCGACGCGGGCGCCGCGGGCGCGGCGGAGGAAGGAGGACCATTCCCAGGGCGCGCCCTGCAGCAAGGAAGCGAGGAGACATCGGAGGACAAGAAGACAAACAGACAGAAAGAGAGAGGCGGGGAGGGGGAGGAGGAAGAGGGGCAGGGGGAGAGGCAGGAAAGGGAGAGGAAAAGGGAGGACGACGGGGAGGGGGAGGACGGGGAAGGCGAGGGGGAGGAGGAGGCTTCCACGGCGGCCTCGGGAAGCACTTCGGGAATTGAGGCGCGCGGGGGCCTACACGGGCTCTACCGCGCACAAAGCATGGCTCGGGCCCACGGCCTGCTCGAACTGTCGTGCCCCGTGCCCCGTGTGATCCGTGGCCCGTCGGGAAACCGCTGGAGCCCGTCGAAGAACTTCCTGGGCGTTTCTCTAGCCCCGTCGGATTTTTGTCGGAGGGGGCGCGGTGGCCCCCTTTGTGTTTCTCGTGACCCGCGGAACAAACACCCTGAATCATATTTTGTTTTTTCTCGCCGGCTGACGCATACCCGTGAAAACACAAGGAACTTGTTCGACGCAATTTTTTTGGACGAGATGTTCGCAAGAGGAGGTCGCGCATGAGGACGGATCAATCGGCTCATTGGCTCCGGAGCCCAGAGCCTCGCAATGGCTGGTAAGTCCCCTGGTGTTCGTAGTTCTATGGCGATTCGTCCCCTGCCATCCCCCCCCCTCCTCCCCCCGCGCCCGTTTCCGTTCCTTTTTGCTTTCGCCCGCGCCCCCGCTTCCCCGTCCGCCCCCACCCCGCTCTCCCTGTGGATCCTCCACCCCATGGATCCTCTTGTGGATCCTCCTCCCTGTGGATCCTCTTTCTCATGGATCCTCCCTCTTCTCCTCCTCCACCTCCTCCTCCTCCTCCTCTTTCTCCTCCTCCTCCTCCTCCTCCTCCTCCTCCTCCTCTTCCTCCTCCTCCTCTTCCCCCCCTATGGATCCTCCTGTGGATCCTCCTCCCTGTAGATCCTCCAGGGAAGGAGCGTCTTCGCCCCGAGCAGCGCGGCGGCGCTGGGAGGCCGAAGACATCGTCCGTCCGCCCGCTCCGCCCCGACTCCCCGGGGACGGCGTGCTTCCCTGGGCGACGTCCACCGGGGCCCGTGTCTGACGGCCTCTGGTGCCCCAGGAGCGAATGGGCCCCGGGACACACAAGTAAATAGACACAAAGAACAGGATTCCCTACAATTCCCTACATTTTCTGGGTGTTTGCCTTCCCCCCCACTTTCCATTTCCATACTTTCCAATATTTTCTGGGGAATCGACGATTCATTGTGTCTGTGTGTTTTTCCTTCCCGAAGGAGGTCCATCGAAGAAAAGCGCACGGTGATATCGAAAAAGACGTGCTGACGCAACAGCAGACAGAGGAGCCTCGTCCTCCGGGGACCTCCTTGGGATCCTCTGAGAGATTCTGGGGACCATGCCTCCGAGAGCCCCCGAGAGACGTCAACCCCCCCGAAAGCCTTTTCGACAACCATCGACGAAAAAGTTAGAACACATGAAAGGAAAACCGGGTCCCACGCGTTTAGAACAACATTTAGAACAAGTGAGATGGCGTGTTATCATCCTTCCTCCTTCGCGCCTACGACGCCCACGCTCTACCTGCGTCGCCCCGTCAGCGCCACATGTTCGACCTCAGCCCCTGCCCGCGGTGATGATGCACCTCCACTCTTGGGCCACTTTCGCTATCGTTGGGTCACCCAGGCCCGCGAGGGCCCTCTCAGAATCAGCCTCGGCACTCTTGGAAGTGGGCCGTCTTTGAGGTCCCGAGGGATGGCGCAAGAGGCCCAGACCGGTTCAATCCCTCATTTACGTTCAGGTGTGATCTGACTGTCTCGCCGCATCGGTCGCAAGAGCGTCCAAGACGGCCCAAGAACCCTCCAAGACCAGCCCAAGAGACCCCCGAGAACCCAGTAAGCCCCAAAGACGGCCCCAAGAAGGGCCACCAAAAGCACGCCACTGTCGCACCGCTGGACGCCACCCCCTCCAACATGATCCAAGACCCCCCAGAGCCCCAAAAGAGGCCCCAGGAGGCCCCAAGACGTACCGAAGTGGGCCACAAAGGCCCCCAGGAGCACCCCAAAAAGCCCCCAAAGGTTCCCCCACCAAGTCCCCAAGGCCTCTGAGGCTTGACACATGCGCGATGAGGGGATGGGCCGAGGACCATTCGAATTTTGCCCTCGCATGAAGGCCGCCACTGACCTTGCCCTCAGTCCCCCGTTTCTGCATCTTGCGCCCAAACTGGTCGCTCCTCGGGGTCGGCGGAACCAGCCGCAAGGCCTTTGCAATGAAAGTGTGTGTGTGTGCAGAGAGAGAGAGAGAGAGAGCGAGAGACAGAAAAAAAAGAAAGAGAAAGAGGAAACATACAACAAAACAAAGAAAAAAACGGCAGAGAGAAGGAGGAAAGAGAGAGAGAGAGAGAGAGAGCGAGAGAGCGAGAGAGCGAGAGAGCGAGAGAGAGAGAGAGGGGTGAGATAGAGAGACAGCACGCGCAAAAACAAACAATGTGGGGGGGCATGCCGATGCAGAGCAGGCAACGGAGAGGCTGAGAGGAAGAGAGAGAGAGAGAGAGCGCTTCACTGCATGCCCCCTCCGAGGCCCCCCGACCGCTGCATCCACAAGTCGGCCCACCCTGGTCCCCCCTCACCCCCTCGCCACCCCGGGGACCCGCCTGGGAGGGGGGTGGAGAGGGACGGCGATGGAGAGCGCAGACCTGGACTTGGGGGGTGAAGCGGTGGCCTCCT
Source organism: Prorocentrum cordatum (assembly GCA_963575745.1). Lineage (NCBI taxonomy): Eukaryota > Dinophyceae > Prorocentrales > Prorocentraceae > Prorocentrum > Prorocentrum cordatum. Next base: position 180,361 of record CAUYUJ010018107.1, on the reverse strand, counting down.
GCCCCCGCCTCCAGGAGGAGGGAGGAGGAGGAGGAGGAGAGGGCCCCCCCCACAGAAGGGCTCCATGAACGTCGCGAGGACGTCCTGGAACCGCTTGAAGCGGCCCTTCCAGAAGATCGCCGTCAGCTTCCTCTCGGCGTGGCGGCGGGCGATGATGGGAAGGGGGAGGGGGTGGCTGCGGCGGGGGATGGAGCGCGGCGGGCGAAGGACAAGGAGGGGAGAATCCCACACAGACACAGACACACACACACACACACACATCTGCCTCAGGATGGTGCTCTACGCATGGCACTTACCGTCGGCGAGCGAGGGGGGGGAAATGAGATGGAGAAGGCCTTCTCAGAAGGTTTGGAAGTCCACCCGCCTTCCGAGAAGTTTTCTAAGCCTTCCTCGAAGACAAAAAGCAAATTCGCAGGAAGGCGCGATTGCGTCTGAGAAGTCCCGCCGCCGTCTGAGAAGGTCTTCTCCTTCTCACGTCCCCCCCTCGCCCGCCGCCGAACATCAGGCAAAAGAGAGCGCACGCCCGACTCGGCGGTCCAGCGGCATCTCTCAAACACACGACCTGGCGGCAAGATGCCCTGCCTGGGCACTGCCCCGGGCGCTGTCGAGGGCGTTGGCCCGGATGCTGCATGCCAGCCGGTTGCGCTCGCACCAGCGTCAGCGGGCCGAGAGTCAAGGACCAAGGATATCATCAGAAACATGTACCTGGCTACATTGAGCAGCATGCATAGTTACACCGATACATTTAGGTCGGGCATGTCCTCATACAGGCGGGCTTGGGAGAATAATTTTAAAAATGTACAGAAAATACTCCAAACATAATCGAACAGTCGTCCTCAGGTTATTTGCTGACTTCATTTTGAATATTCCTCCTGTAGGAGGACATGCCCGACTTAACGATACGTGCATTACCGAAGATAATGGTGCGAAGCGCCAGCAAAACATCCCATACTGGGAAAAGGGGCACATACACACATGTGCAGATATGTGCGTATACAGATATGTGTATAGAGAGAGGGAGACGCGAGACAGACATGGGAACGATTGAGGAGCAGAAGTAGCAGGAGGTCAAGCGCACAGCGTTGGCAGCAGGAGGAGCGGGCGAGGGAAAGGGAGACGGTGTCGAAAACTGCGAGAGCTGCAACGAGTAGCTGTGCTTCGCCAGAGCCCACCAGCTGGCGAGGCGTCCACTGCGGGTAAGCACGGCACAGGCTGCAGGCGCTGCGCGGATGCGCGATGCGCCCACGAGGAAGGCCACGACGACGACGAGAAGGAGAGGCCGGCGGGCATGGGCACGCCTGCTGCTGTCGACGGGCTCGAACAGCCCCTCGTCCTGGCAGCGCTGGCGATGCGACCGGCAAGCACAGGGTGAAGCCGTCTTAGCTTGCTGCATGATCCGAACAGGGGATCGACTACAGAATTGGTACACCCCGACATTGACTTCTCCGTCACGTCTGCGAACCAATGCGTAGAATGCTCCTTAGGTCTACGGAGTACTCTACGCATTTCTCGCAAGTTCAACGGGAAATCATTCTTGGGGTAAACCAAATCTGTGGTCGACCCCCTACTCGAATGATCGACCCCGGCTGCACGCAGGAGCGGGCCCCGACGGGAGCGGCCTGTGAGGCACCCGGCTCGCCGACTGTTGCATGCGAGGCGCCAGCAGTGGCCTGCGTGCTCGGCTCTGCCCCGCGCCCCCCGGACGCTCCTCCTCCTCCTTCCTCCTCCTCCTCCTCCTCTTCCCTCCTCCCTCCTCCCTCCTCCTCCTCCTCCTCCTCCTCCTCCTCTCCTCCTCCTCCGCCTCCTCCTCCTCCTCCTCCTCCTCTCCCTCCTCCTCCCTCCTCCTCCTCCTCCTCCCCCCGCTCCTCCTCCTCCTCCTCCTCCTCCCTCCTCCTCCTCCTCCTCCTCCTGCTCCTCCTCCTCCTCCTCCTCCGCCCTGTTCCTCTTCCTCCCTCTTCCTCCTCCTCCTCCTCCTCCTCCTTCTCCTCCTCCTCCTCATCCCTCTTCCCCTTCCTCGTCCTCTTCCTCCCTCGCGCCCATCATCTGCCACCCTCCCTCCTCCTCTTCCTCCCTGCTCCCTCTCCGGCGAGGGGTCACTCTTACGCGCGCAGCCGATGCCTTGGGCGAGACGGGCCGATGCCTTGGGGGAGGCGGAGGAAGCGGCGAGAGGGACGCGTTTGGACGTCTTGCGGAGCACAGCGCGCGTGGGAGCGAGGAGGGGAGGAGAGGACCCCCCCCCAGCCACCTCGGCCCTGAAAGGGGCGACACCCAAGGCGGGGAGGGCGGCGGGCTTCGCTCCCTGTGGGCAGCAGTAGCAGTCTCAGCGGCGGCCGGAGGGAAGCAGAGGGGGAAACAGAGAGGGAGACAACGACTAAGTGGGCCCTTCTCCTCCCGCGTCCCTTCCTCCGTCCCTCCTACTCCTGCTCCTCCTTGGACGCAAGCCGCTCGTTTCTGGACCAACTCGTCTCTAGCATTCCCCATCTACGAATGCTCCTGGCTACAGGACGGCTGCCGAAAGGCGGCTAGAAGCAGCACTGTCAGAAAATGAAAGAGCGGACGCCCACGAAAGTCAGGACCGCCTGGACGGATTAGAAACGCAGGATGTGTTGCACAGCTTGGTTAGACAAGCGCGTTCCGCTACTCGCAAAGTCACTACTCGCAAATAGCCTGGATCCACCGTGGGGGATTTACGATGTATTACACCGAGGCGAACGTGGGCTGTTCGGACGTTTGCAAGTAGGCACTTTGCGAGTAGTGGAACGCGCTCGGCGAGTGGTACCCCCGGCAGTACTCGCTGGAATCGGCGGGTTGGCTCCAAATCTCGACCGCGATCAGTCGGGAAGTGGAGAGACGCCCGAGAGAAACAGGAGCCACCTGTATTTGATACAGAGGACGACAAGTCGTACTCAAAGACATCTTGGGTCACTCTCTTCGTCGCATCAGGCTCTGTGAGGTGCCCCAGAACTCGAGCGAGTCCCAGGGCAACACTGGGCTCAAAAACCTGTTCTGCGGCACCTGATGACGGGCCGGCTTCTGATTTCACGTGCCCGCTGTGCACCGCCACCATGATTGGGCAGGGCCGGACCTGGCGCTGCTGATTGAGAAGAAGAAGAAGAAGAAGAAGAAGAAGAAGGAGAAGAAACAATAACTGCATCAACAGAAACTTTTGGCGCTCCGCGCGGATTTCGTGGATCCGCGCTGGACCCCCCTCCCTGGCGCACGGAGCGCGCCAGGGGCGGCGCCGGAGGCGCCGCCGGGGGGGCCCAGCGCGGATCTGAGCAATGCGCGCAATGCGCGCGAAGCGCCAAAAATTGATGCTTATGATGCTTTGTCTTCTCCGAGGAATGCTGCACGGCGAGGATCCCGAGGCGAATCCAGCCACGACGGCGAGGGAGGGGCAGCGGCGTGGATCTCCTTCGTCACAGCGCCTCGACTGCATGTTGCTCTTGCTTCTGCGTCGCAGCTGCGGGGGCAGAGACCGCGCGCACACACCGGGGAGCCCAAGAGGTGCCGATGCCGCTGCTCCCCGGAACCTCTCCCAGGGCGCGCTCGGACCAGGACTTCGAGGCGAATGCGGCGGTGACGACGAGGGCCGCCCAGAACGCCCTCAGAGGGGAAAACGAGAGAAGGGTCGAGGTATCCTGACCTTCCAGAGTGCTAACAAAAATAGCCCTCCAGACCTCTAGACCTATCTGGACTGCCCGAAACCTCGACGGGAATGAAGATGTCGAGGTCCTGGTGCTGCTTTTTAGCCCTCCTGGAAGGTCAGGGTATGGGTACCTTCCCAGACCCCCGACGTCATGATTTCTTCATGACGCGACCCAGGTTCAGACCCATTCCCCGGGACCGGTTTTTCGTTCTGAGTCTTTTTTTTGACGGCCCTGAGGGCCGGTAAGGGCCCCCAGAGGCCGAAAATAGGGGAAAACCGCTCGTCGTGATTTTTTCATGACCCGAGGGGGCTTTGGGTTGCCCTCTTCGGACGCACCCTGTCGCCGCGGGCGTGGCGTGGCGGCGGCGCTCGTGCAGCTCCAGCCCCTTGAAGATGCGCGCGCCTGGCGGGCACGAGCGGCCGCCCCCCCGAGGCCACCGCTGGGGCCGGGGCTCTCGCAGCACCGGGCCGCCGCGTGGCCGCCGGGGGCCGCCAGAGCAGATGCTAGCCGGGAGGCCGGCCGCCCCAGGTGGGGTCGAAGGATCCGCGTGCCCAGACCCCCTCGAAGTCTCGAGAGAATCACGACGGGCAGTGTTCCGCCACGCTCGGCTTCTGGGGGCCCTCGCCGGGCCTGGGGACCGTCAAAGAACGACGCGGGATGAGCAACCAGTCCCGGCGAACGCGTCCGGACCTCTGGGGGCCGCGTCATGAAACAATCATGACGTCGGGGGTCTGGGTAGATGGGGTCCGAATAGATGGGGTCTGGGCTTCCTAGATGGGGCCCGTGGGCCCTGAGAACGACACGGCCGTTTTTGTCACCGGTTCCGTTTTGCGGTTTTTGCTGCTGGTCCCGATGCCTTTGTTTACCGGTTCCGTCGCCGTTTTTGTTGCCGGCTCGGGCTCCTGAGCCTTTTTTGCCGTGTCCAGCCGCCGTTTTTTTGCCGCTTCCATTTTCAAGAGACACTTTTTCGGAAACGGCGAAACAAAAACGGCCCTGCCGTTTCTGGGGCCCATTAAGTCCGAGTAGATAGAGTCGAAGGATCGCGCCGCATCGCCACTGCATCGCCGATGTAGTGGCGATGCATCGGCGATGCATCGGCGACGTCGGCGATGCATCGGCGACGTCGGCGTTGGGAAACACGGTCTCCACATCGAGCCGCATCGTCGATGCATCGGCGATGCGGCGCGATCCTCCGACCACATCTACCCGGACCCATCTAGGAGGCCTAGATCTCGGCGGCGAGCGAGGGGGGGAAGTGAGAAGGAGAAGGCCTTCTTCAGAAGGCGGCGGGGCTTCTCAGAAGCGCTACGGCCTTCTGAAAGGCTTTCCGCGTCTTCGGGCAAGGCCTAGAAGACTTCTCAGAAGGCCAGGGGGCTTCCGAGCCTTCTGAGAAGGCCCGCACCTTCTCCCTTCCCCCCCGGGCTCGCCGCCGATACTTGGATCACCGCGGGGGGTGCTAAGTGGACAGGGGGCTATCAGTGAGTGCGCAGGTGGGTTGTGCCTGGCTTGACCTAGATGATGCGTAAGCTGCAAGTGCCCCAAGTGGCTTAGGGGAGTCAGACAACTCGGCCAAGTGGGCGGAGACCACTTAGCCCAGCTCTTTTGCAGAGGTCCGCGCGGATTTCTCGGATCGGCGCTGGACCCAGCCAAGGAGGCTCGGCGCTAGATCAACGAAATCCGCGCAGAGCTCCGAAAATGTATGTTTACGTTGTTAGCTCCTCTTCGAGTTGCCCCCATTAACCTTAGCCTCAGTGCTCGTGCCACCTACTTCTGAGCTAGATGCCCAGGCGGCACGCTATCTCCTGCAAGCAGATACAGTAGGGGCTCGACCCCAAGAAGCCTTCCGCAAGAAACCCATCCCTGAGACCCCAGGACGTTCATTGATTTGTGGTGTGGGAACGCCGCGCGCTCCGTCGCAAAACCATCGACACCCAAGAAACCCAGGGCACCCTGGAGGCAAGCAGGGCGTCTCTCGGCATGGGTTCCCCCTGCACCTCCTGCAGTCGCACGGCGTGCCGCTCCGCTCCGCGGGGCGGGGAGGTGCCTCGAGGGGCTCTCGGCGAGGCCAGGCGCTGCCGCTCGGGGACTGGGCGAGTGGACAGCGCGCGTCGCGCCCGGGCGCGCGGTGGACCAGGACCGCCGGAGCGACACGCCGCCCAGCAGCTCCCGGACCCTTCGCGGGCGGACCTGGAGCTTCCCCCCCCCCCCCACCCGAGGTCGCCCGGACCCTGCCGAGTGCTAAAAGAGAGCCCTCCAGACCTGTAGGACCTAGCTGGACTGCCTGGAAGCCTCCACAGGACTGGAGATGTCGAGGTCCTGGTGCTCTGTGTTGGCCCTCCTGGAATGGAGATGTCGACGCTCAAAAACGGGTCTTGCACTAGAGGGCGTAATCAGCAACCTTCCGCGGCGGCCAGCGCGGGCCGCCAGCGCGGGCCGCCAGCGCGGGCCGCCAGCGCTGCACGCCACCACCGGAGACGAGGGCGCGAGTACGCGCGAGAGCTCGCGCGGGAAGCCTACCGCGCCGAGGTCGGCGCGGACGACCCCGTTTTTTTTGCGTCGCTCCCTGGGGGCATGTGTCACCCACTTCCTCAGGGCGGCGAGATCTGCACACGTGTATCCACTGCTCCCTGGCCAGACCCCTCCTGAGCACAGCAAGCGGTGGTGTGCGCCACGCCCTCCCGGCCTCGCCGGGAGGGCGCATACGCAGCTCCTGGGCCCAGGAAGGGCCTGGCCAGGGGGCAGCGGATGTGTATAGCTGGCGCCGCCCGACCACTTCTGAGCCCGAGGAGGTCAGACCGCCGGAGCAGGGGTCCGGACCCGTTACCCCGGACCAGTTTCTCATCCTCAGCCGTTTCTTGACGGTCCCGAGGCCCGGTGAGGGCCCCCAGAGGCCAGAAATCATTCCGCTTTCCATAGCTCGGCCACACGCACGAGCGGCCCTCGGCAGGAGTGACCGTGGGTGCGCTGCCTCAGGAGGGGCGCGAGGGGCCCAAAACCAAGCACGCAAGCCGCTGCTATCGCATCTCCTTTAGCGATCCAGGGGTACTTGTGCGACGACCTACACGTCGTTCATTTCTAATTGTGCTCATTTCTAATTGTGCTCATTTCTACTGATTCCTGGCCCCCTGGTGGCCTGGAAGAGGCCCAGGATAGAACAAGTAGAAATGAAAGGATCTTGGCCCCTCAAAAATCAAAGGACTTTCGAAGAATTAGAAATGAACAATGTGTACCAGATCATCCCAATCCAACCCGAAGACCCGACTTTCGGGTAGGGAGGGGGGGTAATTACGGGTTCCACATGTGCTTCTTCACTATTCCCCGACGCCCCCCCACTGGGAATGGAGGGCAAATTGGGGCCTTCGGGTTGGGTTGGGGTGGTTTGGTGGGTGGTAGATGAGCCTAGAATCGAACCGATAAATCGGATCGGCGACCGACATGAATCGGATCGGCGGAAATCGACAGCCGAGTCGGGAGAGGTCGAATCGGCGGACATCGGCAGGCCAGCATGCCTCCAGTGAGAAATCGGAGCCAAGATCGGGATCCCAAGTTGAATCGAATCGGAATCGGAAGCCACCGAGGTCGAAATCGACTCGAATCGGAGAAACCGGAACGAGCCCCAGTGGATGGTGAGTGTGGGCCCGCAGTGAAGGTCACTCCTGCGAAAGGCCACTCCCCGGACCCCCGACGTCACGATTCGTTCCCGACGCGACCCCCAGAGGTCCGGACCCATTCCCCGGGACCGGTTTTTCATCCCCAGTCGTTTTTGGACGGTCCCGAGGCCCGGTGAGGGCCCCCAGAAGCCAGAAATAGCGACTCCGTCGCGATTTTTGCATGACTCGAGGGGGTCTGGGCCTTACAGGCAGTCGATCGGCTCGGCGGGCAGTTGGTGGCGCCAGACCCCTCGCCGGGAGGCCGGAGGGCTGCGCCGCGCGGGCGCAGGCCGGGCGCTCCCGCGGCGGTCAATCGCCTGCTCAGCACTGGGGAGGCGGGTCCTGCTGGAAACGATGGCGCTGGCGATGACGATGACGAGGACGTCCTCGTCATCGTCCTCGTCCTCGTCGTCACCATCATCATCATCATCATCATCATCATCATCATCATCATCATCATCATCATCATCATCATCATCATCATCATCATCATCATCATCATCATGATCATCAGATCATCAGATCATCAGATCATCAGATCATCAGATCATCAGATCATCAGCTCATCAGCTCATCAGATCATCAGATCATCAGATCATCAGATCATCAGATCATCAGATCATCAGATCATCAGATCATCAGATCATCATCATCATCATCATCAGCATCAGCATCAGCATCAGCATCAGCATCAGCAGCAGCAGCAGCATCATCAGCATCATCATCGTCGCCGTCAGCAGCAGCAGCTTCATCATCACCAGCAGCGGCAGCATAAGAGGGCGGAACAAAAAGACAAAACCTGCGGGCGGGAACAACTATGTGTATCTGTTTGGGCGATGTCGAAAACCCCGGCCGGCTTCCGACGCCGGAGGCGGTCACTTCCACCGACCTTCCGCCGCCCTTCCGCCGCCTCCCGCCGCGGAAGAGATGACAGCTCCTTCGGCCCTCGAGAGCAGAGCCCTTCTTGGAACGCCCCGCACGTGTGATTATCTACACACGCGCACACATGCACGCTAGAAAAAGCGGCGTAAAAGAGGCGCGCGCGTGCCCAGGCTCATAGCAGAAAGCGGTGGTGGGCCACTGATGGGATTGCCAGAGATTGCGGTTAGAGAGAAATGTCGAGAAACAGCCTTCTGAACACGGCAAGCCCAGTTAAAGCAAAGTTGGATTTCTACACTGAGAACCACAGACGGCACGTGCTTTTCCAGCAATGCAACATCACGCAACCCCATCGTGTGCTGGAAGAGTGTCTTAGACAATGCTGAATAACTATACTTGGAGCCATTGATCTACCGTTAGTCCAAACAACTATTAGCAAAATCCTGAATATCTCTTGTGTGCTGTGTGCGCTGGCCCTGACGTTACGATCCGAGTGAGGGTTGTGTCCGATTCTCTGAATGATGAAGATCACCGCAGGGAATCGGCCAGAAGAATCTCCGACGCGAGGGGTTCCACCAATCACCGCCTCGGAGCAAAACTCCCTCCGACGGGCGAGCACGATATAATGCGCAAACAGGAACGGCACACCGGCAACAGCAACGGCCACGTCGCGACTCGCCGCAGGCGGCCAGATCGAAACGGCCGCACGCGCGCGAACGCGGCCGCGGCGCGCCCATGGCCCGCCAGGGCCCGATGTTCGCGCTGTTCAGCTGGAGCAGGCGACTGGCGGGGCAGAGGCGCGCCGGCCGCCCGGCATCCCGGAGCGCCCGGCGGCGCGCGGCGCGGCCCTCCGCCCGCCGCCACAAGCCTCATCTTGCTCGTCGTCGTCGTCGTCCGCCTCCTCCTCCTCCTCCTCCTCCTCCTCCTCCTCCTCCTCATCATCATCATCATCACCATCCTCTTCCTCCTCATCATCCTCTTCGTCCTCATCCTCACCATCATGATCATCATCACCACCATCATTTCCCATCTTCTTCCTAATCAACAGCAACATCGTCACCATCAGCAGCAACAACAGCATCTCCGCCGCCAACATCGTCATCAGCAGCATCGTCAGCATCATCACCACCACCAAAATTCATCGTGAACATCATCATCATCATCATCATCATCGTCATCATCATCATCATCGTCATCATCAAAATCAGCATCATCATAAGCACCAACACCGCCGCCACCATCGTCATCAGCAGCACCGTCATCATCATCAGCAGCAGCAGTTGCAACGGCAGTAGCAACATCTTCGCCATGCGCATCGTCATTATCATCAAGCTCAGCATCAACATCATCATCGTCATCGTGTGCATCACCATCACCATCGTCATCGTCATCAGCATCCTCATCATGATCATTAACATCAAAACCATGATCGTCGTCGCCCTCATCATCGCCACCATTAACATCATCATCATCATCGCCAACATCGTCATAGCCATCGCCATCGTCATCGTAATCATGCGCATCGTCACCAGCATCAGCATCAGCATCAGCATGCGCAGAAGCATGAGCATAAACATCATCAGCAGCATCATCACCACCACAATCATCACAATCATCATCACCACCACCACCATCATCATCATCATCATCATCATCAGCATCATCATCATCATCATCCTATTCTTCAGCATTATCATCATCGGCAGCATCATCATCACCAGCACGATCATCATCGTCATCAGCATGATCATAGTCATCATCATCACCATCATCGTCAGCCCCCCACCCCCTTCCTCACCCCCCACCCCCACCCCGCCAGAGAGAGAAACAGAGAGAGACAGAGCAACCTTCCTCGTTCGGGGAACGGGTTCGCAGCTTGAGGGAATTCCATCCACGTCCCCATTACGTCAAAAGGGAAGCCCCTTCCCTGTGTCCCTTCCCCGGCGGGGGGGGGTCTCGGGGAGGGGGAGGGGAGGGGGGTCAGATTCGCATCTCCTCTGGGGGTCCTCCTCTCCCACGCCGGTGCTTCTCTGGCGCGCTGGTCCTCCTCGGGTCCTCCTCCCCGAGGGGGGGGAGGGGAGTCAGATACGCATCCGTCCCTGGGGGTTTTCCTCCCCCTCCCCTCCCCTCTCCCACGCCGGTCATCCTCCGGTCCTCCTCCCCAGCGGGGAGGGGGGGCCAGGGGGGAGTCCGTTTCCTCCTCCTTCTCCTCCTTCTCTTCCTCCTCCTCCTTCTCATCTCCTCCTCCTCCTCCTCCTCCTCCTCCTCCTGCTGGTCGTCGTGGATGTCTTTTAGGGTCGGCTGCACCGGCCGTCAGGCCTTCACAATAATCAGTCGTGGACAGACTGCCGGTGCACAGGCACGTCTGTTGCCGAGGCACAGAGAGGGCGCCGCCCGCGCGACGCACGACCCCCGACGCCTCGACCAAACTGGGCCCCAGGTCCCAGTCGCAACCGACGACAAACATCTGCCTGCCGGGAAAAGACGGTACCGTTCAGACGCAGGAGGCGCATGCTTCGCGGGCACGGTGCCCGCATCACTCTCAAGGCACCCGAACAGAACGTCGAGCCCGGGCCGACCCAGGAGGTCGACCACCGCATGCGCGAGACGCATATGGTAGAGGATGCCCGGGAGATCCGCTGGCCATCAGAGGCCGAGGTGCGAGCGAACGAACACCGCCACTCCCCCCCTCGGCGCGGCCAGCCTCCCCGGGGAGCGGGGAGCGGGGGGTGCGATTTCCCAGCCTAACCCACTCTCCGAACTAGCCCTCCGGGAGGAAAGCGCCCTCCTGCGCCGAGAGGAGGCTCGCGGAGGTGTCACGTAGACGCTCGCGCAACGGGGGCTGACAGTTCGCGCTGCAAGTCTCGACCCCAGTGCCCCAGTGCCCCTTCCAAGCTCAGAGGACGAGGCGACACGGGGAGACAGGGGGCGGCGGGGGCGGAGCAGGAACTCCGCATTTCAAAAGAGGCAGGCCGCAACACAAGGGCACTGTGCCACCCATGGTGCGGCTTGACGCGGCGCAAGCCCTCGAGATAGAACCGCCCATCGAACTCGGCCTTGTCGAGGGCCTCGGCAGCCTCGCCCAGCTGATCCAGAACATCTCCGTCGAGCAGGTCCACATACATGTCGGCGCCGTCGACGAGGATGTGCTCACCACGAGTGGGGAGAGGAGCGCCAACAGCAGTAGCCGCACCACCCGGAGAACTGGCCGCCTGCGAGGCTCCTTGGCCAACGATTGTGAAATGGTTGGCGCTCTTGACGGGCCCCGTGGGCTGCTTGACTTTGACGGTCTCTGGTGCGACGGCCGTGAAAGCTTGAAACGCTTAGGTCTGCATGAGTGTGCGAAAAGCTTCGGCTTGGGGATGCGTCGCCAGAATCCATCCGAAGCGTCTGAACAAGCTCCTTGTTCAGATTTGTCATATCGATGTCGATGGCCACCACCTGTGCACGCATAGAGTCGATATTTTCTTGAGCGACCCGAATGACCTCCTGCTGGTCCAAGGTACATGTTCCAAGGACTCGTTCCTCTTGACCTTGTAGGGGAGCTTGTGCCCAGCATTGGTGTGCTGGACCAGCTGCGGCTTCGTGCTCGCGGGAGACTTCCTCGCCTCCGAGGGCTGGGCTTGGAGAGACTCTGAAACTGCTTTGCCACTCTTTCACAACTTTGCGCGGGACGCGCGAACCGACTCCAACTGTTCGGCTTTCTCCTGGAATTCGGTTTTGTCCTTGCTGTCGGTGCCTCTGGGGTCAGCCCGGGAGGGCATAGGAGGTGAACTGCGACCAGAGACCCCATAAGCTTGTCGAACAGAGTGCTTCTGGAGTGGATCAGATCCAGCAACAGGGCCCCGACGACGTACAGGGTTCTGAACCTTGACTCCTCAACCACTAGATGAATGAACGCAGGCCTGCTGGTCAGTGCGACGGACAACATATGCATTCGCTCTCTGACCGCAGCGGCAAACAGTTCTGCATGCCCAGTCAGCGCTGTTGCCACATGTAGGGCAAGCCCAAATTGAAGGCGCGGGCATGGTAGGATCTGACCTGCGCCGCCGCCGCCATTGGACATGTGTCCGAACAATCTTGGAAGACGCGGAGCGCCCGAGGGTTCGTGATCTCGCTCCGCCAGGAACTCACAAGGCGTCAGGCAAGGCTGCACCTGAAACCACGGGAGCTTCGAGCCTCCCCCTTGGCTGCACGCGAGCTCCAAGCGTCAGGAGACACGTTTGGAATTTGAGCCAAACTGGCTACGGGCGAGCACAGGGCATGAGGCTAGAACAGCTCAAACATCCCGTGGGAGAGAGGGAGAGAAAGAGAGAGAGATAGAGAAAAACAAATATCCTGGCGATGGACCCAACCATATGCACTTACGAGTACCGCAAAGCAGGTTGAACGAATGAGAGGGAACTCCCTAAGGGGCCACGAAACGTGTGAGAGGTGTGCCGAAATGGGTGCGGTGCCGCCATGCGAACGCAGCCACTGGGGCCCTCGGTGGAGCTCCCCATGGGGCCACGAAGCGTGTGAGGGGTGTGCCGAAATGGGTGCGGTGCCGCCATGCGAACGCAGTGGGGCGGTGGTGCCACGCGTGTGAGGGGTGTGCCGAAATGGGCGCGTGCCGCCATGCGGACGCAGCCACTGGGGCCCTCGGTGGAGCTCCCTATGGGGCCACGAACGTGTGAGGGGTGTGCCGAAATGGGCGCGGTGCCGCCATGCGAACGCAGCCACTGGGGCCCTCGGTGGAGCTCCCTATGGGGCCACGAAACGTGTGAGGGGTGTGCCGAAATGGGCGCGGTGCCGCCATGCGAACGCAGCCATTGGAGCCCTCGGTGGAGCTCCCTATGAGGCCACGAAACGTGTGAGGGGTGTGCCGAAATAGGTGCGGTGCCGCAATGCGAACGCAGCCACTGGGGCCCTCGGTGGAGCTCCCTATGGGGCCACGAACCGGGTGAGGGGTGTGCCGAAATGGGTGCGGTGCCGCCATGCGAACGCAGCCACGGGGGCCCTCGGTGGAGCTCCCTCACGGGCCACGAAACGTGTGAGGGGTGTGCCGATATGGGCGCGGTGCCGCCATGCGAACGCAGTCACTGGGGCCTTCGGTAGAGCTTCGTATGGGGCCACGAAACGTGTCAGGGGTGTGCCGAAATGGGTGCAGTGCCGCCATGCGAATGCAGCCACTGGGGCCCTCGGTGGAGCTCCCCATGGGGCCACGAAACGTGTAAGGGGTGTGCCGAAATGGGTGCGGTGCCGCCATGCGAACGCAGCCACTGGGGCCCTCGGTGGAGCTCCCTATGGGGCCACGAACCGGGTGAGGGGTGTGCGGGTGCGGTGCCGCCATGCGAACGCAGCCATTGGGGCCTTCGGTAGAGCTTCCTATGGGGCCACGAAACGTGTGAGGGGTGTGCCGAAATGGGTGCGGTGCCGCCATGCGAACGCAGCCACTGGGGCCTTCGGTGAGCTCCCTATGGGGCCACGAAGCGTGTGAGGGGTGTGCCGAAATGGAGCGGCGGGCCGCCATGCGAACGCAGCCATTGGGGCCTTCGTGGAGCTCCCTATGGGCCACGAAACGTGTGAGGGGTGTGCCGAAATGGGGTGCGGTGCCGCCATGACGCAGCCACTGGGGCCTTCGGTGGAGCTCCCTATGGGGCCACGAAGCGTGTGAGGGGTGTGCCGAAATGGCGCGGTGCCGCCATGCGAACGCAGCCACTGGGGCCCTCGGTGGAGCTCCCTATGGGGCCACGAAGCGTGTGAGGGGTGTGCCGAAATGGGTGTGCGTGGCGCATGCGGGCGGCAGCACTGGGGCCTTCGGTGGGACTCCCTATGGGGCCACGAAACGCTGTACTGGGTGTGCGGGACGCATGCGGACGGCAGGGAGGAGGGGGAAGAGGAGGAGGAGGGGACCGTCTCTTCAAATCGAGGACCCAACACCACAGCATGCTTGGGAAAACCAGAGAGATTGAGAAATTAAAAAAACACCTCCTGCTGCTCCTGCTCCGCTCCTGCTCCTGCTCCTGTTCCTGCTCCTCCGCCTCCTACTCCTCCTCCTCCTCCTCCTCCTCCTCCTCCCCCTCCTCCTCTCGAAGAGCCCGCACTTCCCCTTGGCGGGGCGGTGGCGCCGGCAGGTCGCGTCCGTGCTGCAGAGCGACGCCTCGCAGGGCGCCGGCGGTGCAAAGGGCTTGGCCAGAGCCGCTGGCCGTGGGCCGCGATGCATCTCTCGCTGCGCGTATGTCCACGAAGCGTTCTGTGAGACCGTGCCGTCTGCTCGGAGCGCGCCCAAGTGGACAGCGCCGGCACCACGGCAAGCCCACGGCAAGCCCTGGGGTGGGACGCACATAGACATACATACTAATGTATGTGTACATCTATATCTATAACTATATATATAGATATATATATATATATAATATATATATATATATATATATCGAATATATATATATATATATATATATATACACATCCTCCTCGGAGGCGCGCGTCCGACCCGAGCATACAGTATGCCGTAGTATATCGCTTCCCGAGCGGTGTGCGGCAAGAAAGCGCCCGCCACGACGCACATGCTGTGAGACGTCACAGTGCGCGCGTCGCCCCTGGGGGGGGGAGACGCGCACACATAGCATAGGCATGCTGGGGGGGACGCCGATGGGGCCCCCGCCCCCGCACCGCAGACGAGCAGAGCCGGGCACCGCGGCAGCTGCCCCCCGCGGCAGACCTGCCGCGCTGGAGGCGGCGCTTCTGCCCCGGCGAACGTTTTGTTTCTCATGCGGCGCCTCGGCATTGGGCGGCATGGGGGGGGGATCTGGCCCCAGACCTCTGCCTAACGTCAGGAGGCAACTACTGGGAGGTCTTCGTCGCGAAAAGATCGAGGAAGATCAGGCCCCATTGGGGGGGGGGCCGTTACGCCGGAATGGGCCTCGGATTAAGCGGCATTCAGCGGGATGGAGCGGGATTTAGCCAGATTAAGCGGGATTTCGGACCAGGACAAAATCCCAATTTGACCTCCCAGGAGTTGCCGACCCTCACGCGACTGTTTGCAACAGTGCGTCCTGTGGGGGGGGGGGGACGCCGCCTGCACGAAGCGGGCGCCAGAAACAGCCACGATCTGCTCCACGGGCGGGGCGGGGGAGCGGCGGGTGCGAGGGCCTGCGCCGATCGGCAAAACGATCGCCCGGTGCCCGCGGCGCCCTCCCCAAGGCGGAGGGCCGTGCGCCGGAGCAAGAGCGGCACGGCAACGTTCGGCGCGCGGGCACAGAAGACCTCGCCGTCGGCGTGGCTCGAAGGGGCGCCGTCGGCGGGGCACGCGGGGGCGCGGGGCCCCGGAAGGGCCCCGGAGCGGGCCGGCACCGGCGCGCGGCCTTGGCACGCCGACCGCAGCAGCCCAGTGTGAGCTGCGTCGGCTGAGCTTCGGATCGAGCTTCGGGCCAGGGCGCAGCACCGTGCACGCATCACACACCTACGGCCGGCCCTTCTCGGAAGGATGCGCGATGAGGATGCGAGGGCCTCAGACGCCCATTCCGAAGCTTGCCGAGCGGGGTGCGGCCAGCGAGAGTGGTCAAGGATGGGCCGAGGAGGCATGAGGATGCAGAGGCACCCTTGGAAAAGTCGCTCATCCTCCCTGTGCGGGTCGACTGTATGCGCCACCGTGCCTCTGGCACGAGGTCAGCGCTTCTGCTGCAGCCTGTCAAGATTGAAAATTTCTTGAGGGCCCCGAACCCTGGTGTTCCGGGCCTGGTCCTCTGGACGCTGTGCCCGCCCAACACACGTCGCTCCAAGACGCCGAAGATGGCCTGCAGACGGCCCAAGAAACCTCCAAAACGCCCCAAGAGGCCTCCAAGAGCACTCCCACGACTGCCCCGAGCGGCAACATTCATGTATTTCCTTATGGTTTGCTTAAAAGATTTGGGCGTTTCCGCCTTTTCGGGTTCCCGACGCTCCAAGACGGAACAAGAGGCAAAAAAAACACCCCTAGACGGCCCAGGAGGCCATCAAGAGGGCGCCGACACGGCCCCGGAGGCCCCCAAGACGGCCAAAGAGGCCCCCAGGACGGTCCAAAAGGGCCCCAAGAACACCCCAAGAGAGATCTCCCAGAGGGGGAACACGAACCGATATTTCGACCCGTCCGCCCCAAGACGCCCCAGGAGGCCCCCCAAGAGGTCCCCAAGCGGCCCCCAAGAGGCCTCCGACAGGCGTCAGAACTGGCGGCGGCGTGCGCAGGTTGGATCCCGGCGGAGGGGCCCTGGAAGCGAGCTCCTGCAGCGGACCTAGAGTTTATCTTTCATTCTGCCGAGTGACGGTCGCTAAGACGAAGCCAGGACGAGGATCAACTCGGGTGAGGACAAGTCGAGAATCACTGAGATCCGGCGGCTCTGGAGGATTCCTCGGGCGCCGCGGCCTGCTCAGAGCGTTCCGGAACGCTCGGAGAACATTCCAGAACGCTCTGGAACGGATTTATCCTCGTCCTGGCCGCGTCCGAGTCGCCACCCCTGGGGAGGGGTGGAGGCCTCTCAAATGGAGTTCGAGCAGATGGGGCCAGAGGGTTGCACCACATCGCCGATGTATCGGCGATGCATCGGCGATACATCGGCGACGTCGGCGATGCATCGGTGACGTCGGCGTGGAGAAAGTCGAAGTCCACATCGAGCCGCATCGCCGATGCATCGGCGATGCGGTGCGATTCTCCGACCCCATCTATACACGGACCCCACCGAGGAGGCCTGGAGCGGGGGAATGGGGCCCCAGGTGAAGGGAAGCGTTTGGGCGTGCACGTCGGGGCGGAGTGCGCTGCGATCGCCGTAGTGTGCGCGCGCACCAGCATCAGGTCGGGCATATCCTCCGACATGCGGATTTTGGAGGAGACATAGAAAAAAAAACTGACAAAAAACACTGGTCAAAAGAGCACCAAAAAAACATGTCAAATGAGCACGTGACAAAAAAAAAAAAAACGAAAAAGCACAGCATTGTCAAAATAAACGGAAGTTGTTTCAAATGGTCCAAGGAGCACGAAAAATCGCCCCCTGACTATTGTTTGATTATGCTGGAATGTTCCGATTTGGGCCTCGCCCGCGTCGCCTGGGGAGGGGGAGGGCCGCCTCCCCCTCCCCCCGTGATCTGCTCGTGTGTTGCGCCGCACGCACTGCGGTCCGATGATCGCAGCGTCTGGGCGGCAAGAGGAGAAAGAGAGAGAGAGAGGAACAACAAAAAAAGTGAAGGAGAAGAGGAGGCTGAGGAGGAGGAGGAGGAGGGGGAGGAAGAGAAGGAGGAGGAGGAGGAGGGGGAGGAGGAGGGGGACGAGAGGAAGGAGGAGGACGAGGAGGAGGAGAAAGGGAGAGGGAAACGGGGAGGGAGAGAAAGAGAGAGAGAGAGAGATAGAGAAGACACAAAAAAGAGACAGAAAGAGAGAGAGAGAGAGAAAGAGAGACGACCGACCTAGGCGATACGCATTGCCTCAGCACGGCCGCAAGCAGGTGCAGGAAAAGGCAGCGGTACATAGAGAATTGGGAAAAGTAGGTGGGCTCGTTAGAGTTTCGAGTACTGTGGATGTTCATCCACAAGAAGCCTACCGCAAGAAGCCCTACCCTCGATCCA
>CAUYUJ010018107.1:155103-157603 GCA_963575745.1 Prorocentrum cordatum | reverse complement strand
AGAGCCACATTAAAAAAAGGCACCGCCATCCATCTGTGAAGCTGTTGTCGACGTTGAAGCGTCAGGATCACGAATTCTAAGGAAGTCGCTGGCGAAACGCCCAGCCCGCCCTTCCGACTGGCCTCGGGGTGCGACAGGGAGGAGTAATGTATAAGGACTGGGAATGAAGGAGCAACTCCAGCAAGAAACACAACAGGAGCAAAGCGCCAGCCGTCAGACCTGATGGCCGGAGATTGGGACGGGTGTGTTTGTGGTTGTATTTAAATTTGCTCCCTTGCTTAGCGTCGCTTGCAGCATACCGCCGGCAAGAAAGGCAGGATGAGGAGGACAGGGGACTGGAGGAGGAGGAATCGAACCTTCCGAGCCCATCTCACCCTGAGGCTGGCACTGAGGGGCGCTGAGAGTTGGAGTGGAAGATACGGAGGAGGAGGAGGAGGAGGAGGAGGAGGAGGAGGAGGAGGAGGAAGAGGCGGGGGAGAAAGCGGGAGAGGAGAGGAGGAGGAGGAGGCGACGAAGAGGAGGAGGAGGAGGAGGGGAGGAGGAGGGGAGGAGGAGGAGGGGGGAGGAGGGGGGAGGAGGAGGAGGAGGAGGAGGAGAGGAGGAGGGGAGGCGGGGCAAGAGGCGGAGAGGAGGAGGAGGAGGAGGAGGAGGAGGAGGAGGAGGAGGAGAAGGAGAAATAGGAGGAGAAGGAGGAGGCGGGGGAGGAGGCGGGGGAGGAGGCGGAGGAGGAGGAGGAGGAGGAAGAGGCGGAGGATGAGGCGGAGGAGGCGCAGGCGGAGGAGGCGGAGGAGGAGGAGGAACGAGTCTTCGGAGCCTCTCTCCCCCCGACGCTGCCCACGGAGGGGGTCGCTGCCTCCTCGCGCGCGGCGCGGCCGCCCCGTTTCTCTACGCTCCAGGGCCGCTCTGTCTCTCTGCACTCGGGTGGGGCGCCGGCGGCCCCACGACAGAGTGCGCGCGCGCGCCGCGCGCCGCGCGCGGCCTCCCGCGCTGGCGGGATGGGCGGAGCGAGGCAGAAGTGAGCCCTGGAGCTTGGAGTACCAGGTGGGCGCGTTCGGAGGCCCTGGACAAAAAAAACAACAACAAAAAAAAACGTGTTCATCTCCTGGGGGCGCATCCCTCACTTCCGCCAACTTCCGCCGAGCTTCCGCCGAGCTTCCGCCGGCGGCGGCGGCCTTCCCCCGCCCTTCCCGCCCTTCCGCCGCCTTGCGCCGCGGGAGAGGTAACACATCCTTCGATCCTCGAAGGCAAAGACCTTTTTGGAACGCCCCATGTGGGACCTGCTCTAGAACAGGAACATACCGTAGACTGATCTACCCTGTATCCAACCTTGTACTGCGCCGATCGCAACAGCCGCGCTGTCGATGAACGGATCCATCCCAACTCTGTCGATATACGCAACGATATCCAATGGGTCTATAGACGCCTGTGGCTAGAAAGTGAGAGCGGTATGTGGCACAGAACCGTGATGTTGGACTTCTAGAAGCAGGTAGACTTCTCCCTCCAACCTGAAGGCCATGCTTCAACCAGTCGCGATAACGCCAGTGACTGGCCCCGCCCTCCCCCCCGTCACCACTCAGTTCACGTCGCGATTCGCGCTGGTGCAGTCTGAGAATCAACAGTTCGTAAACACTCCTGGACAGCGCCAGCGTGAATCGTGACGTGACCCGCCCCCTCCCCCCGCTTCCCCCCCCCTCCCCGGTCACGCCCACGATCAGCGAGGATAAAAAAGAACAGTGGCCCTCGCCTTAGCGCCGCGCACACTCGTCTTGAAAGTTTGCAGCAGCTTCAAGGATGGAGGGCGGATCCTTCTCATAGTGTGGCTCTCGCCTCAGCGCCGCGCACAGTCAGTTTTTTTAAGTTCGCTACAGTGTCAAGGACTCGCGCGAACAAAGTCCCAGGAATGGCGCTCTGGTGCGATGGGAGAGTCAGGACGCACGCAAAAGTAATGTGGATTCGCGGTATGGAACTCCCCGTAATGGCGTTCTAGCACGATCAGAACGCAGCAGCCGTGCTGATTCGCGGCGTTGAAGTCCAAGGGGTCACAGACAGTTGTCCTTGATGGGCCAGTTCCTGCAATGAGCGAAATTCTCAGGGAGCTTGGAGAGAGGGTGTGTTGCAACATCGTGGATGCGTCTTGGGTTTACACTGGCCCTCCTCCTCCTCCTCCTCCTCCTCCTCCTCCTCCTCCTCCCTCCTCCTGTGTGCCCTGCCATGCTGCTGGTCACCACGATCAGACGTAGAATAGCATCGAGCAGAACTCCTCCCTCCCCCTTCCTCCACCTGCTGGACGCCAACCCCCCCAGACCCCCGACGTCGTGATTTTGTCGCAACGTCGTCGTGATTTTGTCGCAACGTCGACCCCCAGAGGTTTCGACCCATTCTCTGGGACCGGCTCTTCCTCCTGCATCGTTTCGTTAACGGTCCCGGGGCCCGGCGAGGGCCCCCAGAGGCCGAAAACAGCGAAAAGCCTCCCTCAGGAGGCCACTACTGGGAGTCTTCC
>CAUYUJ010018107.1:150103-152603 GCA_963575745.1 Prorocentrum cordatum | reverse complement strand
GGTGGCGACAAGGGCCTCCCAGGAGGCCCAGAAAGAGGAGACCGAGGAGATGGTAGCGGTATGGGTACATTTTCCTTCTCTGCTCCTCCCCGATCCTCGTCCACCTCTCTGCTCCGTTCACGCGTAAGCACATCAACAGCCTGCCATCACCACAGCCTGCATCTACGCACAAACATGTTGTATCGCGCCGGCCAGACTCCTCTCCCTCCTCCTCCGCCTCCGCCTCCTCCTCCCTTTCCTCCTCCTCCTCCTCCCACGAGGGAAGCCAGGCCCTGCCAGTAATTATCATCATCATCATCATCATCAGCAGCAGCAGCAGCATTATCATCATCAGCATCATCATCAGCATTATCATCATCAGCATCATCAGCATCCTCATCCTCATCCTCATCCTCATCCTCATCCTCATCCTCCTTATCCTCCTCCTCATCATCATCATTATCATCATTATCTGCAAGCACCGCGCGCGTGAGCAGCGGCGGAAAGCAACTGCGAACAGCGCAACGCGTCTCCGAAACAAGGCAATAAGGTCGGACCCAAGACAAGAGAACATCCTTCAAGACTATGAGACCCTCCGCTGGGCAAAACACACGGAACATCCAAGGGTACCCTCCCCAGGGTGCATACGAATATCCAACAGACACGAAGAACATTAGGGGAACCTCCCCGACATGACCTCGATCTTATACCTCGGTCCGACAGTAAGCCTGTGAGCACACTGCACTAGCCTGCGAGCACCACACGCTGACTGTGAGCACCACAATGTGCCCGCGAATACTTGTTGCGAAACCGTGGTGGTTGTGGGCGCTGCGAGCGCTACCTGCTGCAAGGCTGCGGTGCGCCCGCGCTGCGGCAAGGCTTGGGGGTACGATAAAATGCGTTATGACCCCTGCTGTCAAACAAGTAGTCCCAAATGAATCGCGGATGCAAAGCCTCAAAACGTTTCAACGATTTTGAAGACGTCAAAAATATCGAGCCGGCAATTGGGTTGATAACCCGACGTTTTGGCAGGCCCCATCCAGGCATGTCGATCATGAGTTCAGAGATAGTTCGCTTGAAGACGGCTTACGGCTAGACTGGAGCAATGCTGTCTCTCCGTTCGTCTGGGGCGGAACCGCGGCCCCCTGAGCCCAGACGACAGCAGAAACGACGAGAAGAGGAGCGCGATGGAAAAGAGTGGCAGGCGGTAACGGCAGCCCCTCGGGATGGCACCATGCCGACAGCTTCAAGGGGGAAGGGGAGAGAGGGTGGAGAGGGGGAGGGGTACTTTGGGGGGCCTCCTGGGGGGGCCTCCTCGTCCCCATGGCCGGGTAGACCCGCCTCGAAATCCCGGCTCGAATGCGCTCCGGGAGAGTTTTGGGGAGCGCGCTCGAGGGAGGAGTCTTGGGGGGCGCGGTCGAGGGAGGAGTGGGAAATGAAGCACTCGCTGATTTTTGTTCTCTCCTGCGGCCAGGAGAAGCATTGGCACAGGAGCAGCTCGTGCGGAAGAGCTGCGTCGGGCCTCCAGGGAGCCGGGGAGCAGCGACCCCTCCCTCCTGGAGGCGCGGGGAGGGCGGCCTGCGACAAAAAAAGCGGGAGTGGGGAGTCCCAGAAGGCAGGGGCCTGGACAGGAGCCCTCTCGTCCCTCCTCTCCTCCTCTCCCCTCTCTCCTTCTCCTCCGCCTCCTCCTCCTCCTCCTCCTCCTCCTCCTCCTCCGACCCGCATTCCTAAAAGGCCTGAGGGGGGAAGGCCGGCTCAGGGGAGGAACCATCGAGCTGGAATCGGTGATACGTCGCCGATAGATCGGCGACAGGCCCCCGATAGCGAAACCGCACGATGGGCTGGGCGGGCTATCGGGCCCCTGTTGGCGATGACTGGGCGATTGGGGGTTGGTGTCGGAGTGGATGGGGCTGGAGGATCGCGCCGCATCGCCGATGCATCGGCGATGCATCGGCGATGTATCGGCGATGCATCGGCGATGCATCGGCGATGCATCGGCGACGTCGGCGATGCATTGGCACCGTCGGCGAGGAGAAAGTCAGGCTCCACATCGCGCCACATCGGCGATGCGGCGCGATCCTCCGAGCCCATCTACTCCGACCCCATCTGGGAAGCCTGGATTAACGTGAGCGACGAAAAGAAACGGGTCCTACGCGAGATGATCTAGCGCCCTTACGCGGTGGCTTACGCAGGCCGCCTGCGCGGCACGCCGCATGGAAAGCGAGGGCTCTTGCGCGCAACTTTACGCGGGCAGCTCACGCACCAACATCTTAGGAGGCAACTGATGGGAGGTCTTCGTCGGAAAGACTGAGGAGGAGGATTTAGCCCCACCAGGGGGGCTGTGGCGCCAGATTGGGCCTCGGAACAAGCGGGAGCAGGCCGGATTCAGCGGGTTCATGCAGGATTGAGCGGGGGATTCAGCCGATGAAGCCGGATCTCGGACAAGGGCAAAGTCAGAATTCGACCTCCCGGGAGCTGCCTCCGAAACAGATCGATGAAAACCGGAACATCTAGGGCCCCT
>CAUYUJ010018107.1:132603-145103 GCA_963575745.1 Prorocentrum cordatum | reverse complement strand
TGCGTGCGCGTGTGTGCGTGTGCGTGTGCCTGTGCGTGTGCATGTGCCTGTGTGTGCGTGTGCGTGCGTGTGCGTATGTGTGTATGTGTGTGCCTGCGGGCGTGCGTGTGCGTGCGTTCATTTTGTTCGTTCGTCACATGAGGGGGTGGCGCGACGGGGTGGCCCACCCTTAGAGGCCAGGAGAGCCCCCAGGAAGCCTGCCTGGCCTCCTAGAAGCCTCGCCGCCTGCTCAGAGACGGTCGCAACCCTCGCGGCTCCCCCCTGTGGGCTCAAGCATCAGCGAGCAGCGGGCGCTGCTGCGAGCCGGACGGCGCGCCGCCGTCGGGGAGACGTGAGGCTCGAGCTCGGCGGTGGGAAGAAAAAAGAAATGCCCATGCCGCTGATGCTCGTCCTGGAGAGCCCTCGTCGCCACGGTCGGGTTCTCCTCGAGGCTCTGGTCAGAGCGCGCCGTGGGAGAGGCTCGGGGAGCAGCGGCGTCGGTACCTGTTCGTCGCCCCAGCTTGGGGGACTCGGAGCTTGCCTGACGGGGCCGCCCACCAAAAACGGGGCCTGGTCTGAAAGAGTCCAGCGCGAGCCCCCACTGCGGGCACCTCACGGGTATAAACTGGGCCGTCGCCACTCGCGCCTGGGCCGTCAAAGGTCTGCGGGGTGTAAACCCGAGCTCCGGCAAGCTTAGAATAACAATAGAACTGCATAAGCATTAGCTTCCAGAGCTCCGCGCGGATTTCTTGGATGGGCGCTAGAACCCCCTCCCTGGCGCGCGGAAGCGCCACCAGGGGGGCACAGCGCCGATCCGTGAAACCCGCGAGCAGCTCCGAAAGTTTATGTGAATGCCGTTTCTTCCTATTAGTAGTTCCCTTCTTCTTATCATTAACAGTAGCACCATTAGTATTACTCGTCTTGTGAGTACCATGACTATGATTATTGTCATTATTTGAATAGTGGTATGTGTCTTCTTTGCTACGTGATTCTCTTATTATCATTATTACTGTTAGTACGATCCTTATTATTTTTAGTATTATTATCATTAGTATTGCCATTATTATTGCCATTATTATTATTATGATTGTTATTATTATTATTACTAGTATTATTATTATTATGATTAGTATGATTATTATCATTATTATTATTATTATCTTATGTTTTTGTTTTTCTTATTGTTCTTCTCCGAGAGCTCGAGCCTTACGTCACCCCAGCGCTACTACCAGTCGGACACTCTGCCGCTGGCGCCAGCCAAGGCAGAGGAGGCGCCGGCCCAATCCTCCCAAGCGCTGCGCCCGTCGTCCGCTCGGCCCATCATGCGCTGGGCGCTCCAGTCCCGCGCAGCGCCAGGGGACCCGCTCCTGTAGAAGAAAAGACCAGGCCCCCTCGAGCCACGAAAAAATCACGACGGGAGGTTTTTCGCTACTTTTCACCTCTGGGGGCCCTCACTGGGCCTCGGGACCGTCAAAAAAAGATTCAGGATGAAAAACTGGTCCTGGGGAATGGATCTGGACCTCTGGGAGTCGCGCCATGAAAAAATCATGACATCGGGGGTCTGGGAACGGCAAAAACATAAACTGTCGACGATCCGCGAAGATTTCTTGGATCTGCGCCGGACAGCCCCTCCCTGGCACAGTCCAGCGCGGATCCAAGAAAACCGCGCGGATTCAAGAAGAGTGTACGTTTATACCGTTTTTTTCTCGTTCTATCCTTTCTCTCCGCACCGGCTGGCCCAGCAGTCTGCTGCTGTCTGTTAGAGGAATTCCTCTTTGAGAGAACCGGCGGTGCACACCAACGTCGAGGAGCCCATGGCATCTCGGAATGTGCTCTGCTGGGGGACGTCTGCGCGGGTGGTCCACCGGATGGTCTCCCAAATCGTCGCGTTCTCGCTGCAGGCCCGCAGAACCTGTCAGGCGGTCTCCTGGATGACCAGCCTCCTTCGCTGCAAGACCTCCCGGACCGTCCTCGGCCCGACCACCTGCGCGGTCCGCGCCTTGTGCCCACGCGCTGGCCTCGGGCCCTCCGGTGCCGAGCGAGCAGCGAGCGAGCAGCTGCAAGGTCTTCTCGTGCTGCTCCAGGGTCGCCCTCACCTTCCCAGACCCCCGGCGTCATGATTTTTTCATGACGCGACCCCCAGAGGTCTGGACCCATTCCCCGGGACCGGCTTCTCATCCTGAATCGTTTTTTGATGGTCCCAACGCCCGGTAAGGGCCCCCAGAGGCCGCAAATATAGAAAAACCGTCCGTCGTGATTTTCATGACTCGGGGAAGTCTGGGTTGGAGGCGGCCAGTGGATCTGAACTGGATGGGGCCTCAGGAATCGATCAAGAGGAGGGGGCCTCCCAGGGTCTGTCCACCACAGCTGATCAGCCTGGCTCGATCCCCAGCGGTACCCGGGCCCGAAGACGGCCCCAGGGACACCGAAAACCAGTGCTGGGCCACCTCCCCCGGCCGGCTCGAAACCAAAAGGTGCCCATACCGCTACTCCCCGGGCCCCTCCGCTCGGTGCGCTCTGGCCAGAACTTCGAGCCGAATCCCGACGGGGCGAAGCGGGGCCTCCCCCGGGAAGCCCCAAAGGGGAAAACCGAGGAGAGGCTAGCGGCATGGGCATCCTGTCCCCCCTGAGTTGCAGCCCTCACCCCAGACCTCCGACGTCATGATTTTGTTCATGACGCGACCCCCAGGGAGGTCCAGACCCATTCGTCGCCAGGACTGGCCTTTCATTCCGAATCGTTTTTGTTGGGACGGCCCCGAGGCCCGGGAAGGCCCCCAGAAGCCGAAGAGAGCGAAAAACCTCCCGTCGCGATTTTGCTCACAACGCGAGCGGTTCTGGGCTGTCCCCCTCTGAGCTGCAGCTCTCATTTAGAGGCATCCTAGATGGGGCCGGAATAGATAGGGTGGAAAAACCGCGCCACATCGGCGACACATCGGCGATGCATCGACGATGCATCGGCGATGCTCCTACGATGCATCGTCGACGTCGGCGATGCATCGGCGACGTCGACGTGAAGCAAACCGGGCCCCACATCGCGACGCATCGGCGATGCGTCGGCGATGCGGCGCGATCCTCCGACCCCGTCTGCTCCGACCCCATCTATTAAACATAAGAGGCTCCGAAGCCCTCGCCTCCCCGCCCTCGTGCTCCAGCCGGCCGACGGCCGCCTCGACGCGCTGCACCGCGGCCAGCGCGGCGCCCAGGCCGCCGCCGTTCTCCCGCGAGGGCGCCGCGCTGGCGCGGCCGGCAGCCGAGGCGGCGGCGCCCGCCGCGGCCTCCTCCGCCGAGAGAGGGGCCACAGGGACGCAGACTTTCTGAGTCGGCTGCGAGGCGGGGGGAAGTCTGCGCCAGCGGAAAGGCCTGAACGGGGGTGCCGTTCGGGCAAAGTGTGCCACCATGCAAGAGGGGGAGCGGGAGGAGGACGCGGCCGAAAGAAGTGGCGGAGGGAGCGAGCCGCTCGGGGGACCGGTCACGCCCCGAGCGTGTGGCGCGGCCAGCCCCGCCGGCGGGCCCGCGGCCGCTGCTGCGCCAGGTCTCCAGCGGCGTCGGGGCCCAGTGCGGGGGGTGGGGCATCCCAGGTGCAAGGGTGCAAAACGAACGATACCATACCCAGGGACGCACACAGATAAATAGACACAAACCCCAGGATGTCCCATGCTGTCGCATCTTTACGGGGTTTACGCCTTCCGCTCCCCCACCTCCCATGTTTTCCCATTGTTTCCTGGGGGTCGACGCTTCTTTGTGTATGCGTGCTTTTCCCCACTCCTGATGCAGCTCTGCGCTGGACTCCGCGAGGGACGCCGTCCGCGCCCACGCCAGGTCCAGTCTGTCCGACAGGTCCTGCACCTCTCTTGGCGGCGCGCAGAGGTACCCATACCTCCATGCCCACACCCCCCCGCGCTGCGCAAAAAATCACAACGGGAGGTTTTTCGCTCTTTTCGACCTCTGGGGGCCCTCACCGGGCCTCGGGACCGTCCAAAAACGACTCAATGCAAAGCCGGTCGGGGGGAACTGGAGGTCGCGTCATGAAAAATCATGACGTCGGGGGTCTGGGTACCCTTCTCTGGTTTTCGCATTTGGGGGCCTCCTGGGCGGCCCTCATCGCCACCGCTGGCCTCGCCCCGAAAGCCTGGTCAGAACGCGCCCTGGGCGAGGTCCCGGGAGTAGGGGTATTGGTACCTTTTCGGTTTCCCCCCAAGTTCGGCCACGCGCAATGGGGGGTATGGGGGGGGAGAAGGCTTCTTAGAAGGAGGCTGCTTCTCGGAAGGCGCCGGCCTTACATGTATATATAGACCAGGCCGCGCCTTCTCAAAGCGGCCTCCTTCTGAGAAGCCTCCCCCCCTCCCCCCCGCAGACCCCCCCTCTGCGCCTGGCTGCACCTGAACGGTGAACAGGCACAGGCCTCACGCGCGATGGCGTGGCGACCTCACGCGGTGGCTTGCGCGGGCCGCCAGCGCGGCACGCTGCTCTAGAAACGAGGGCGCTCCCCCGGGCAGCTCGCGCCAATGTCCGCGCAGTCGAACCCTGGAGGCGGCCGGGGGGGGGGTCTGAACTGGCTGGGCCCCAGATAGTCTGTCAGGATGGAGGATGAAACCACATCCGCTCAAAATCGGTTCCCCGGACCCCTCCCGTGGTCCGTCTGGTGCAGCTTCACTGTTTCACCCCGGATCCGTTCCCGGAAACGGCCCCCGGAGACCGAAAAAGAGAAAAACCCTTCTCGAACCCAGCGCCTCCCATGAGATCCGACGTTGCAAAACAGCAGCAGCACCGCCAAAAATCACGAGCGGAGCCCGGGACCCCATCTTTCTGCGTCCTTGCTCGAGCCGACTCGATCTTTCAGGGTCCCGGGGCCCGAAGGGGGAGCAGAAGAGCCGCGGTGAAAAGGCTGCAACGCCAAGACCACCGGGGATCGAACCTGCCCGCCCTCCCAGGCCCCCGACAGCGACAGCGACGACGACGACGACGACGACGACGACGACGACGACGACAAGGACGACAACGAAGGGGGGAAGGAGGGACTCGTCGGGGAGTGGGCCCGAACCCATTCGCGCAGGGGGAGTGGCGGGGGCTTATGGCCCTGGATCGTGCACAGCACAACTTACGGCGCACCGACGGCGCAAACCATGGCGCCAGTGATGATGAGTCAATAGAGGCGCGCGAACCACGTAGCTGTTTCTGGCCCAAGTCGCCCCGCGGGAGAAAATGTCGCGGCGGTAATGCTGAAGCGCCCTCGGCTGGCTGAACTGGCAGGCACGACATGCGTGACTGCATCTGCCCTCGTGTAATGTACACATGCTACGTGTGAAGGAAAAAACTTGATCTGACATGGCCCGAATGAAAATGCACCGTCCCGACGGACAATGCACCGCCCCGACGGAAAATGCACCATCCCAACGGAAAACGCACCATCCCGACGGAAAACGCACTGGCTTGTTTTGGACTTACTACGTCCTGCCAGCAGATCTGAAAGTTTACTTATCACACCAAGAAGAGTTAGTAACACACCGAGAGGAGTTAGTAATGACTTACGAAGGACAAAACAGCGAGTTGTTTAAGAATTACAAGTCCAGCAGAGACTAAGCAAGTCCCCCGCCCATCCTGGGAATGCCTCCCAGGGGACCTAAACAGGAGAAAACCAGGGAATGGTTAGGTCAGGCATGTCCCCCTACAGGCGGATTTTGGACGAAATATAAGACAGTCCAACAACATCGACAATAGTCACACACAAAAAGAAACAGAAATCGTCCCCGAAATCTATTTTTTGCTATTTTTGAACGTTCCTCCTGTAGAGGGACAGGCCCGACTTCAGGGAAGGGTAGCATCATGGGCGCCTTCTCTGAAGGGGCCCTGAGACACACAAAAAAATACACCCTAATAAGGACTCCCCATATCTTCCTATATTTTCTGGGTTTTTGTCTTCCCCCCACTTCGCATATTTTCCTATATGTTCTTCGGGAGTCGACGATTAATTGTGTCTGTGTGTTTTTGTTCCCCTCCTGAGTTTCCTCCTCTGTTCGCCCGGCACCTGGCCAGAGAGGCGGGCGAACTCCTCGTGCTGCAGCCTGTGCCGCTCGGCCAGTTGCCGGATCCCGGTGCCCAGCGCAGCGCAGTCCGCGTCGACCGCCGTGCCGGGCCCGTCGGGCGAGTCGCCGCCGCCCAGGGCCTGCCGCGGGTTGGCCTCGGCGACGGCCGCGGCCAGCTCCCGCACCTGTCAGGCACTTTCTCTCCCACCCAGGACGCCCTCGCGTTGTGTAAAAATCACGCCGGGAGGCTTTTGTCGCCCTTGTCGGCCTCTGGGGGCCCGCCCGTATACGGGCCTCGGGACGTCAAAAAACGATTCAGGAAAAAAAACAGTCCCGGCGAATGGATCCGGGATTCCCCAGACCCCCGACGTCTTGATTATTTCATGACGCGACCCCCAGAGGTTTGAACCCATTCCCTGGGACCCGTTTCTCATCCTGAATCGTTTTTTGAAGGTCCCAAGGCCCGGTGAGGGCCCCCGGAGGCCGAAAACGGCGAGAACCCTCCCGTCGCGATTTTTCATGACTCGAGGGGGTCTGGGTCTGGGGGTCGCGTCATGAAAAAATCATGACGTCGGGGGTCTGGAACAGGCGGCGAAGACACCGCGCTTCAAGGGTACCGCGGATCGCCACAGCAAGGACCCGCTAACAAAGCCACGCGCGTTCGAGGAGCGCCGGGGCGGCCAGCGCGGGAGGCCATATGCAAGGAGGAGGAAGCAGAGGGAGTAGGAGGAGGAGGAGGACGACGACGAGGCGAAGGAGGCGGAGGAGGAGGAGGAGCAGGAGGACGACGAGGACAACGAGGAGGAGGAGGAGGAGGAGGAGGAGGAGGAGGAGGAGGAGGAGGGAGGAGGAGGAGGAGGAGGAGGAGGGAGAGGAGAAGGAGGAGGAGGAGGAGGAGGAGGAGGAGGAGGGCAAGGGGCAAGGGGCAAGGGCGCTGTGCGACGACCCCGCGCGACCCAAACGTTCACCTATGTTTTTTGTTGTTTCGTTTTTCATTTTTTTACACACACACACACACACACACACACGCACACACACGCACACACACACACACTAACAAAAAAAACGGCTGCAACCTGGAGGGAGGAGCGGGAGGGGAGAGACGGAGGGGGACAAGAGAGGAGATGAGAAGAGAAAACGCGCGGCGAACCTATCACAATCGGAGGTTCCGTGGGCCGCGCAGCCTGAAATATAGGGCACCCTCCCGAGTGAAAAGAGGGGGACGCAGTCCGCGGGAACGCCCCAACGCGGGCCACAAAGATGAGCAGAGAGAAGAGCACGAAAGAGAGGAAGGAGGCGAAGGGAGGAGACAGACGGCCAGAGCACAGTGCAAAGAGACCTGAACAAGCAGAGCCCATATCTGATATATAGATAGATACATATACGTACACAAGTATAAACCTGCAGACAAACGAACATAAAGTCATACACCCATGCAAACATACAAATATGCAGATACACATACATGCATGCATGTCTACATGCATGCATATACATATCTATATACATATATATAGATGTATGCATGGACATATGCATGTACACGCCTAGATATGCATACGCATCTTGATATACATATGCACATGCATACACATGTTCATATCTACCTACCTAGGCATATGCATATGCCTATACATCGACCTATACACACGTGTATATGTGTGTGCGCATGTATGCGTGTGCATATATTTATGTTTGTGTACACACATCTGGACATGTGTGCATGCACACCTGCGTACATCCGTACATATATACATACATATATGTATATACATATATGTATAGATGCACGTACATACATGCATGCATACATACATATATGCAGACATACACACCTATCTGCATGCGCACAACAATATATATATATGTATACGCCCGTACACTCATATAGTCCGACATACCTACATACATGGATATACACATGCAGACATGCATACAAGTATACATGCATACATACATATATGCATACATACATACATACAAGCTTACACACATGCATGCATGCATACATGCATGCATACATACGTAATTCTCCATAATTACACACATATGCATACATATATGTATATATATGTGTATGAGTGGCGGCATTGCGCCACGTGGGGGCCAGCGAGAGAGGGGAGGGGGGCGAGCGAGTGCAAAGGCAAAGGCAAAGGCGAGAGAGGGGAGGGGAACGACAGACACAGACGCAAAGCTGTGCACCCGAGAGGACGCATCGGCTAAGGCAGAACGAGCCGTGCCCCTCAGCACGCTCGCGAGAGGGCGGGAAATGTACCAGCACGCGTGCTGGCCATGGCCGACGGGAAGGGGGGGAGAGGGAGGGGAGGCGGGGGAGGGGGAGCGTGGTTCGTTTCGGTCAGTAAGCTTGCTCATCGTTTTGATTCGCAAATTTGTTCACATTCGCTGGCCTGGCACCGCTCGCAGAACTCCTGCTGGCGCCTGGTCGGCGCGCGCAGCGACATGGTATTATGTTGGGCGGGCTGAACAAATGCTGGGGGGTATTTCTCCACCAGCGAGATAACCGAATGTGGGTAACCATGCATGCGGGAGGATTTGAGAGCAGCTTCCCATGAGGATTGCAATAGACAGGTGTTTCATGTTGGTACGGGAGTTTATTCAAATTTGCCTGCCTAGCGCTATCTGGCAAAACTCCTGCTGGCGCCTGGTGGCACGCGCGGCGACGTGGGATTCATCAATTTCTCTGTATTATTGGGTGAGCTGGATAATGCTTGGGGGGGTTCTCCATCGGACTAATCCACCGTGGGCTACGCTGCACGCGAGAGGACTTATGAGCATCTTTCCACTGTGATTGCAATAGAAATTGCTTCGTTCTGATTTGCGAGTTTGCCCAGCAGTGCTAGGCATACGACGGGGGAGGGGGGCTGGCGGCTCACAGCTCCCCGCCCAGCTGACCAACGTCGTGCTTCCATGGCGCCTCACGCGTAGCGAGCACAGCGTTCCTGCACAAACGGAGCCAACACGATCGATGCAAATGTCGATGCTGGTGCCGGTGCTGGCACCGATGTTGGCGCTGTTGCCGGAGCCGACGACGGTGCTCAACTGCCCCTCTGCCGCACGATAGCGGGCAGGCCGGGACATCCAGGAGGAGCGAGTAGTCCTACCGGGATCAGGGCGTGGCCGTCGACGAGGCAGTGAGACGCTGGTGCTGCTGGATGCGCTGGAGGTGCTGCATGTCGTGCTGGCTGGACTGGTGCTGCGGCGCGTGTCGCTGCTGGTCGCATAGGTGTTGGTTCTGGTGGAGTTGCTGACTGCGCTGATGCTGCTGCGCGCGGTGCTAAGGGTCCCAGTCGTGGTACTCTCACTGGCGTTGCGGGTCACACTGGTAATGCTGAGCGTGACGCTGCGTTAGAGGGGGGACGACGGGTTCGAGGTTCGAGGTTCCAGGCTCGAGGTTCAAGGAGGGACGTGAGAGAGGGGGCGACAGATTCGAGGTTCGAGGTCTTCATGCGTTTTCGCAGGTCCTCGGTGGCTTTCCAGCCTCGGGATGCTTCCCGGCAGCTGCGCCTCGCCGAAGGCATTCCCCGGGGTGCCCCAATCGTCCCGAACGGCCGCCGGAGAGCCGCGCTATGACCCGAAAGCCAAGACCCCCCCGGTAGCAAGCCGCAGGCTCTTCGGCGGTGCGGGCTCTTCGGGCCCCCTTGTTTCGGGGGCGCGCCAACATGGATCGAGGGAGGTACCCTCCCCAAAATGCGGCCGGTGCCGCCTCGCTCGGCGGCGGAAATCCGCGATTTCCCATGGACCATGGAAACAAGACCCGTCGCTAATCCACGCCCCCTTAATCCATGTTTGCGGTCGCCAGATTATTGGCGATGGCGAAAGGGCGATTGGGGGTCGATGCAGTCCCCCCTCGAGCCTATCGTCAGGTCGAGCATGTCCTCCTACAGGCGGATCTTGGAAGAAACATGGAAGCTAGTCAAAACACATTCAAAGTCAGTCAGCGTTCACCGAAAAATCGCCCCCCAGACAATAGCTTGACTATCTCTGAATCTTCCTCCTGTAGAGGGACGTGCCCGCGTCGGCCCAGTTCTCGCAACATTTGTCCCCCCCGAGCCTGGCTGGAGAGGGTGGCGATCTCCTCGTCGTGCAGCCGGTGCCGCTCTCTCAGGTGCCCAATCGCGCTGCCCAGCGCCTCCGCGTGCTGGCTCTGGCCCGGGGGACAGGCAGAAGCCGCACGAGCAGAGACGTTCGGAGCTCCACGCGGACTTCCCGGGATCGGCGCTGGAGCCCCCTCCCCAGACCCCCCTTCGGGTCGTGAAGAAAACACGACGGGAGGCTTTTCGGTCTTCTCGCGTGGGGATTGATCCACATCCACCGACTGGGAACCGACGTCCTGGTGCCCCAGCGGGCGGTGGACATGGACGTGGTTTGGCCGCCGGGGGCCCGAATCTATCCATGTCCACCGTCTGTCGAGGTCCCCGAAAATTGATCCTCCAGGCGATGGCCACGTATAAATTCCCGCGCCGCGGGGGCCCGACTATATATCCAAATCCACCGCCTGTCGAGGTCCCCGAAAATTGATCCTCCAGGCGGTGGCCATCTACTACTTCTGGCCTCGGACAAGGGAACCTCCCCACGGGTGGCGCCCGCCATCGCCAGGGGATTGAACCACGCCTTCCGGCGCCAGAGGTGCCGCCAGAAAGGGGAGCAGCGCCGCTCCGAGAGCTCCGCCCGGGCATCCCGGAAGCTCTCATGCTCATGCCGCTGTCTGCTCCCCGGCTGGTTGCTGTGGAGCGACAAGGCCTGGGGGCCGCCCGCGCCGATCTCCGCGACGGAGGCGGCGAGGACGTCCACCTGAGCGACGAAAGGAAGCGGGCCTTGTGCGCGACGACATGGATGGCGACCCTTACGCGGTGGCTTGCGCGGCACGCTGCACTGGAAGCGAGGGCGCTCACGCGAGATCTTGCGCGGGCAGCCTACGCGCGAATGTCCGCGGAATCGAGCTCTTTTCTCTGCGCCGTCCATGATAAGCAATAAAAATCCCCCTGACTATTGGGAGGGGGCCTGAGCTAGGAGGGCCAAAAACATGAGGGACAAGGGGGTCTGTTCTGCAGATGTATCAGACCAAACCGCCCAGACGTATTGCCCCTAATGCGAAGACGGGGACCTAAGTGATGGCATGTGATCTTCGTGTTATCTGGGGAAGCCAAGAGGTACCAATACCGCTGCTCCCCGGACCTCTCCCAGGGTGCGTTCTGACCAGAATCTCGAGGCGAACCCAGCGGTGGTGGCGAGGGCCCCCGAGGAGGCCAAGAAAGGTGAAAACGAGGCCAGGGTAGAGGGATGGGTACCTTTCCCAGACCCCCGACGTTATGATTTTTTATGACGCGACCCTCAAAGTCTGGACCCATTCCCCGGGACCCGTTGCTCATCCTGAATCGTTTTTTGACGGTCGCCCGGTGACGGGCCCCCAGAGGCCGAAAATAATGAAAAACCTTCCGTCGTGATTTACTCGGGGGGGTCTGGGTTTCCTTCTCTGCAGGGTGCGCGGTGCTTTTGCTCTCGACGAGCTATCACCTGCCCCCTGCAGACTGTGCAATCTGCAGCTGCTCCGCGTGCTTCCCATGCTACGTTTGACTACGTTTGAACATTCCTGTAGAGGGACGCGCCCGACTTCCAGCGCGGGCGCGGCCGCAAGAAACCCTCGCGAGAAACACAACCCTGAAAACCCGCGCGCGAGGTGCACCTGAGGGGAATCCCGGAGCACCCTGAACGCAGCAGCTTCTTCAACGGCTGCGGGAAGTCACCGCGCAGCGCGCGGAGAGAAGAAACTAAGGGTACCCTGACGAAAAGGATATTGCTTCCTGGTGCGCGCCCCACTGTAATTCGTTTGCCCTCGACGAGCCCACCTGCCCCTGCAGGCTCTGCAGCTGCTCCGCGAGCTTCCCGTCCCTGTCCCGCAGCAGCCGCACGCAGTCGCCGACGTGGGCCAGCTGCCGGTGGTGCTGTTCCACGGCGGCTCGGCCCTCGGCCTCCCCCAGCGGGGCCGCGTCCGCGCCCTGCAGAGGATCGGCGGCGAACTCCTCCTCCCCCTTCCCCTCCCCCTCCCCCTCCCCCTCCTCCTCCTCCTCCTGCTCCTCCTCCTCCCCCCTCCCCCCTCCTCTCCCCCTCCCCCTCCCCTCCCCCTCCTCCCCCCCCCTCCCCCTCCCTTTTTTTGCCCGGACAGAACACCTGGGCGACACAACCCGAAGGGAGGTGCCTAAGGAGCCTGCATGAATTCATACGCAGTCGGACCTCGCAACATGAACGGCGGCACAGGCCCGTCCCAAGTGTCACATCTGCGCCGCCGTTGCGAGGTGCCTCGAGATGCCACCCCGAGACAAGGCCACTGGCACCACCCCCACTTGGCCGCCGGCCTCAAGCAGCGGAGGTCCCGCTGCCCAAGGACTTAAGTTCCCGCGCCCCCCACGCTGGGGGACCCCTTCGAGTAACCCCATCGGGCCTCTCAGGGGTGGTACGGCAGGCCCGCACCTACTGTGG
>CAUYUJ010018107.1:105603-132503 GCA_963575745.1 Prorocentrum cordatum | reverse complement strand
CTCCTCCTCCTCCTCCTCCTCCTCCTCCTCCTCCTCCTCCTTCTCCTCCTCTTCCGTCCCCCTCCTCTTTCGAGGGGGGGAAGCGAGGAGGAGAAGGCTTTCTCAGAAGGCGGCGGGACTTCGCCGAGAAGCCCTCGCGCCTTATGAGAAAAGTGTTATTTCGCATTCGGAGACGGCTTGGAAAATCTTCTCGGAAGGCCGGGGGGGGCTCCGAACCTTCTGAGGAGGCCCTCTCCTTCTCGCTTCCCCCCCTCGCTCGACGTCATGTTTTTTTCATGACGCGACCCCCAGCGGTCCGGACCCACTCCCCGGGACTGGTTTTTCATCCTGGGTCGTTTTTGACGGTCCCGAGGGCTGGTAAGGGCCCCCAGAAGGCGAAAGCAGCGAGAAACCTCCCGTCGTGATGTTTTTGTCACAGCGCGACGGGGTCTTGGCCTGAATCTTGGCCTCCACCCGCAAATGTAGGTCGGGCGTGTCCCCCTACACTGACAGGCGGGTTTTGGACAAAAAAAGAAATAGTCAAAACATGTTCCAAAATTACATGTGTATATATATATATATATATATTAAAAAATGCTCATCAAATCGTCCCCCGACTACCTTTTTTCTATGTTCAGAACTCCTCCTGCAAAGAGACAGGCCCGACTGAACCATTGACTCCCCCCACCCCGCAGCAGCCCCCGCAGGGCTGCGCGTCCTGGCGGCCGCCCGGCACTGCCAGAGGCAGCCCCGCCACCTGCTGCTCCAGGGCCTCCACGCGCCGAGCCAGCGCGCCAGCCTCGGCGGGGTCCGCCGGCGCGGCGGCGGACCTTCCGGGTGAGCAGCGAGGCGCCCAGACCCCCTCCTCCTCCTCTGCTCCTCCTCCTCCTCCTCTGCTCCTCTCTCCTCCTCCTCCTCCTCCTCCTCCTCCTCCTCCTCCTCCTCCTCCTCATCTTCACTCCTCTCTCCTCCTCCCCTCCTCCTCCTCCTCCTCCTCCTCCTCCTCTCCTCCTCCTCCCTCCTCCTCCTCCTGTCTCATCCTTATCCTCCTCCTCCTCCTCCTCCTCCTCCTCCTCCTCCTGCCGCCCCGGAGGGCCGCAGCGCCCCCCTCGGAGGGAAAACGACTCGGTCAGGCAGAACTCGGCCAGGCCCAGGCCCCCTCGAGTCATGAAAAAATTACGATGGAACATGTTTCTTAATTTTCGGCCTCTGGAGGCCCTTACCAGCCCTCGGGACCATCAAAAAACGAGTCAGGATGAAAAACCGGTCCCAGGGAGTGAGTCTGGACCTCTGGGGATCGCGTCATAAAAAATCATGACGTCGGGGGTCTGGGTATTGCGACCACGCCACCAAATGAGACCCACGAGGACCATGGCAACACTACATGTGCGATCTCGGAAACCCGGAACCCAAAAACGCTGTCATCTCTTGGGGGGGCATCGTTTACTTCCGCCGGCCTTCCGCCGGCGTCCGCCCGCGGAGGAAGCCTCGCTTTACTTCCGCCGACCTTCCGCCGCCCCTCCGCCGCCCTCCGAAGCAGAAGAGATGGCAGCTCCTCCGACCTTTGAGGGCGAGGCCTCTGCTGGAACGCCCCGGCCCCAGTGGTCCTGCTCGGAGGCGTGCGCCCGACCCGAACATCTAGCACAACCATCTTGCAGAATGCCGTCTCCCGAGCGGCATGGCCAGAAAACGCCCGCCAGCGAGCATGTACTCTCCGACTGCTCGGCGCACGCGTCGCCCCTTTTGGGGGCGACGCGCACATAGTATGAGCATGTTTGGGCAGCACCGACCTTACAAACATGCATAAACACAAACTGTCGCAGGTCCGCACGGATTTCATGGATCTGCGCGGCACCCTCCCCTCCCTGGCGCCCCCGCGCGGATCCAAAAACTCCGTGCAGGACTCCGACAGTCTCTATGGTTTTGCTGTGTTTTGCCGGGGATCTACCGACCCAGGTCAATCCAGGCCCGGGTCAGTCAGGCCTTGCGGGATCCTGCAAGATCCCGCAAGGCCCTGCAGGATCCTGCAAGGTGCTGACCCCAAACCCGGGTCAGTGCACCCCTGGCCCTGCAGGATCCTGCAAGGCCCCGCGCTCTGGCTGACCCCCGTTTGCATCGACCCCGCCTCTTGTAGGGAACCGAACTCTTTTTTTTTGTCCGACGTTGCTCGGACTTCATGCTCAAGCACGCAGCGTTCTGAAATGGTAGTTTAAAAAGGGCAGACTTAGGCCGATGACAAACAGCAGCTTACGCCTGGCTGGCGCGGCAGGAACCTAAGAGGGGCGGGCAGAAAAAAAAAACATAGAACCCCGAGGGGCGCAGAGCTTGCGCTGACGAGGCGGTGCGAGGGTGCGAGGGGAGAGAAACCGAGCGATCGGACTCTTGTAGGGAACCGAACTCTATACACCGACGCGATGGTCCGGCCTCACACTGAATCTCGCACAGGAAAGCGGATCATGGTGTATGCGGGATCCTGGTGTATACATTCTTCGTTGTTTCCCCAACGAAACGGGGAAAAAAGTATACACCACACCACCCCGACGTCGTCCCCGACCCTCAAAAAAGTCCTGGGATTGGAAGACCGCCCGCCACTGGAAATGTATCTGCTCCAATTTCCGATCTTGGGCTCCGACTCTGTTCCTCGGGCTACTCCCAGAGCGCGCGCTGAACAGGGTTGCGTGCTGACCAGGCCGCCGCGACGCGAGTCCGGCCGTGGCGGCGGCGGCTCTCCCGGGGTAGGCCCAGGCGGACGAAGACAGCGAGGCAGGGGCAGTGGCAGCAGTGCGCCTGCCTCCCTCCTGACTGGCTACCAGACCACCCCAGCCCAACCCGAAGACCGGAGGGCGAAGTGAGGCCTTCGGGCTGAGTTGGGGTGGTTTGGTGGGTGGTGCTCCCCGGGGGACCTCGCCCTCGCCAGCACCTCGACCCTTTCCTCAGAAGGAGAAGACACGGCATGAACGTGAACTTTTGGCGCTCCGCGCGGATTTATTGGATCTGCACTGACACCCCACTCCCTGGCACGCGGAGCGCACCAGGGGCGGCGCTGGAGGCGCCGCCAGGGGGGGCCTGACACGGATCCAAGAAATCCGCGCGGAGCGCCAGCAGTTTCTGTTTGCGGCGTTGCTTCTTCTTCGGTTTCCTCCAGCGCTCGCAGGCGGCCCTGCTGCAGCGACTTCATCTGCTGGCCCATGGGTCGGGTGCTGCCAGAAAGTGCCCCTGGCCCCAGGCGGGCGACGGAAGGGCGTGGACCTTACGCGAGAAGACACAGCGAGCTTTTGC
The DNA here is from genome assembly GCA_963575745.1 of Prorocentrum cordatum. NCBI lineage: Eukaryota > Dinophyceae > Prorocentrales > Prorocentraceae > Prorocentrum > Prorocentrum cordatum. The sequence continues at coordinate 129,245 of CAUYUJ010018107.1, read as the reverse complement.
GCGGTGGCTGACGTGGGCCTCCAGCGCGGCACGCTGTCTTGGAAACGAGGGCGCTCACGCGTGACCTTACGCGGGCAGCCTGCGCGCGAATGTCCGCGCAGCCGACCCCGGTTCCTGCGTCGCCCGGGTGCCCCCAGACTTTCCGAGAAGCCCCAGCGACCTTCAGCAAAGCCCTCGCGAGGCCCAGGAGGGACCCCCCGCAGCCCCCGAAGTGGAGCGAGAAAGCCTGGGGGGAGCACCTTGGGCTCGGAGGCGGCCGGGGGGGGGGTCTGAGCTGGATAGGCTTAGGTCGGGCCTGTCCCCCTACAGGGGGGTTGTGGGCAAAAAAATTACAGATATTCGAAAACATATTCCCAAAATGCTCAAAAGTAGTATTTTAAAAAATAGTCCCCAGACTATTTTTAACTATTTTTGGACATCCCTCCTGTAGAGGGACAGGCCCGACTTAAGGGAAAAAAACAGGATGCGGGCAGCAGGCGTGCCCTCGTGCTGTCCTTCGTTCCACCCCTCTGCTGCAGGGCGACCGTCAGAACGAACACGGCCCGCGAGAACGCCAAGACTGAAGGGGCCCTGGGACACACAAATAAATAGACACAAATAACAGGATTCCCAACATTTCCCCATATTTTCTGGGTTTTTGTCTTCCCCCCTCTTCCAATATTTTCCAATATTTTCTGGGGGATCGACGATTAATTGTGTCTGTGTGTTTTTTTCCCTCCTGAATCGTTCGGAGCAGGCGAGCCCAAAATCGAATCGATAAGTCGGATCGGCAATCGATATGAATCGGATCGGAGGAAGTCGGCAGCCGAGTGTGGAAAAGTCGGATCGGCGGAAATCGGCAGGCTGGCAGGCCACCAATCAGGAATCGGAGCCCAAATCGGAGTCCGGAGTCCATCGAAGTCGAGTCGAATCGGGTCGGGGGAATCGGAATGGGCCCTGTGGGGGGTCGGCCCCCGAGGGGGACCTTTCGACCCGGAGGCGGCGACACACCGCCGGCAGATCAGCCAAACATGGGCCCCCGAGGCCGCAGCCGCGCGGGGCGTGCTGACGGCCCCCTGTCAGGTGGGAGTCCCTGAGATCCGACGTTGCAAACAAGATGCAACAACGAAAAAAAAAAAAAATGTTCCCCCCTCCCCCCCCCCCAAAAAAAACACCAACCATAACAGAACCGGGTGCCGGACCGATCCGCGAGGGCCCCGGGGCCCGAGCACGGGGCGACGGAAGCCCGCCGTGCAAGAACACCCGGCAGCGCCAGGGTCTCCGGGGGCCCCCGAGGCGCGCCCCGCTGGGCCTCTCCCCGCCTCGGACGCTGCCCGGGCGGCGGGCTCTTTCTTCACAACCTACTCCTCCTCCTCCTCCTCCTCCTCCTCCTCCTCCTCCTCCTCCTCCTCCCTCTCCTCCTCCTCCTGGCGCCCTCCTTTCTTTGCTCCTACTCCTCCTCTGGTCCTTCTCTCTACCTCTCGTCCTCGCCCTCCTTTCCTCCTCCTTCTCCTCCTCCTCCTCCTCCTCCTCCTGGCGCCCTCCTCTTTCTCTGCCTCCTCCTACTCCTCCTCTTCACTGCCTCCTCCTCCTCCTCCTCGTCCTTCTTCTCTACCTCCTCGTCCTCGCCCTCCTGCTCCTCCTCCTCCTTCTCCTCCTCCTCCTCCTCCTCCTCCTCCTCCTCATCCTCCTCCGCCCTCCGCGGCTCCGACCCGGGCCCAGGGACACCCAGTGGCAACCCCCGCGCTGGAGCCCAGCTCGGCCAACATCACCCGCTGGTCCTGGGGATACCACGACCCAGATCCCCTCGAGCCATGAAAAAATCACGACGGAACCTGTGTCGCTATTTCCGGCCCCTGGAGGCCCGTACCGGGCCTCGGGACCATCAAAAAACGACTCCGGATGAAAAACCAGTCCTGGGGAATGGGTCCGCACCTTTCTGGAGTCGCGTCATGAAAAAAGCATGACGTCGGGGGTCTGGGGAGTGGACCAGAAAACCAACGACACCTCCCCACCCACGGCCCCGCGGGGCTTCGCATACGCCGGGAGATCTGGCGTGGGCTTCTGCGTGGTGTGCGCTACACGGCCCCCGATGGTGGGCCCCAGAGATCCGATGTCGCGATGTTTTCAATACGGGGTACTGGGAAGTCCCGACCCTTTCCCCAGGGCCGGTTTTTCATCCTGCGTCGTTTTTTGACGCTCCCGAGGCCGGGCGAGAGCCTCTGGAGGCCAAAAGTGGCAAAAACCTCCGTCTTCTTTTTGTTTCGCTGCGCTGGATCTCTGGGGCCGCGGCGCAGCACGCAGGGCCGCAGGTGGGGTGGTGTGGCTCGCCCACTGGCCGAAGCGATGCCGCTGCGCTCCCCGGGGCGCGCTCCGACCAGCTCCTCGCGGCGCCTCCGGCCGTGGCGGCGAGGGCCGCCCCATAGGGGCAGGGGCAGAGAGAGGCCCCGGCAGCCTTCGGCGGCCACTCGTGGGAGCCTCCGGTGCCCTGTCGTCGGCTCCTGCGAGACGACGCTCATCGGCGCCGAACCGACGCTCCTCGACGCTGAATCGACGCCGATCGACGCGAACCTGCGCTGGGTCGGCGCTGTTCGCATCGACTCCGGACGCTGAATCGACGCGAGTCGACGCCAAAGACAGAATTGAGAGGGCATCCCAGGCTCCCATGATTTGCCACCTAATGATGGGCCCATCTTGCACCACCACTACCATATGTAGGAGAGGGAGGAGGAGGAGGAGGAGGAGGAGGAGGAGGAGGAGAAGGAGGAGGAGGAGGAGGAAGAGGAGGACCTCCTCATCCTCCCTTCTCCCCCGTCCTGCACATGGTAGCGATGGTGGAAAATCTGCCCATCGCCTAAGCATCCTCTTTGAACGCATGAAGACCGACCCCCGACCCCCACATGAGGAACTTACCAACTAGACCGCGCAAGCGAGGCCCCCCCTGCGGCAGCTGGCACGGGCCTCGCTTACAGGGCACCTACACCTGCGCACACTGCCAAAATCCATTGGCCGGGGTCGTTTTCCCACTGTTTGAGCAGGGACCGACCGTCCCGGCATTCCTATAGGCCTACCACGACATGTTCCTAGAACCCCAAAATGTTCGAAGGACAAAAACAATGTTCTTAGAACATAGACCCTACGTGTTGAAACAAGACGGTGTCAGCCAGAAATGCTCTGAGAACACTTCGTGCAAACCACAGACGGTTCTTAGAACATTCTTTGGTAGCCCTATAGGCGAGCGAGGACGCCTCGCCACTGCTTGAACTGTTCACCCCTCTCACGCCCCCGAGGTCCGCCAGCCCCTGCACGCGCTCCGCGAGCGCCTCCCGCGCCGTCTGCTCCACCCGCAGCGCGGCAGCCAGCTCCGCGAGCACAGGGCCCAGCTGCCCCAGGCTGGGCAGCTCCGCGCCCACCGCCGCGGAGGCCTGTCGGCGGAGCCCAGGCCCTCCGGCAGGGCCCCTGGCAGCGCCTCCTCCTCCTCCTCCTCCTCCTCCTCCTCCTCCTCCTCCTCCTCCTCCATCCTCATCCTCCTCCTCCTCCTCCTCCTCCTCCTCCTCCTCCTCCTCCTCCTCCTCCTCCTCCTCCATCGTCCTCCTCCTCCTTCTCTTCCTCCTCCTCCTCCTCCATCGTCCTCCCCCTCCTCCTTCATCCCTTTTCCTTACAAATAACTTCTCCCTGTCGTTCCCCGAGGCGAGATTTTAGGGCGGGCCAGGCGTTTCGTCTGAGACTTCCTCACCACTGATGACTCTGAAGCTGAAAAATTTGAAATTCAAAGATGGAGGGCGGATCGTTTTCAAAATGTCGCTCTCGCCTCAGCGCGGCGCACATTCGTTTTATAAATTTGTAAGAGCTTCACGGATTGAGGGCGGGACGTTTTCAAAATGTCGCTCTCGCCTTAGCGCAGCGCGCATGCGTGTTATAAATTTGCAAAAGCTTCACGGATTGAAGGCGGGTCGTCTTCAAAATGTGGCTCTCGCCTAAGCGCGGCGCACATTCGTTTTCAAACTTTGCAAGAGCTTCACGGATTGAAGGCGAATGGTTTTCAAAATGTGGCTCTCGCCTTAGCGCGGCGCACATTCGTTTTAAAACTTTGCCAGGGTTTCGCGGATTGAGGGCGGTTCCTTTTTCAAATGTGGATGTCGCGTTAGCGCCGCGCACATTCGTTTACAACATGTTGTTTCACGAATTCCCACGATCAACGTACCAGAGATGGCGTTTTGGAAGGATTAAGGGCTATGCGGGCGCAAAATTTACGTTGGTTCACTGTGTTGAAATCCTAGGAATGGTTTTCTGGCACGATTCCGGATCGTCAGAATGCAACAGACAGGTTGATCCGTGGCGTTGGAATCTCAAAAACACTGTTTTGGCTTGCTTTAGGGTCTTCAAACGGGTGTCTTCCAACGAGGCAGTTCCCTCAATGGAAATGAACCGTTGTAGGGGCCTATGAAGAGGGAGCTTGGAGGAAGGGTTTACTCCAACATCGCCGATGACCCTTGGGTTTACACTGGCCCTCCTCCTCCTCCTCATCCTCCTGCTCCTCCTCCTGCTCCTCCTCCTCCTCCTGCCTCTCTTCCTCCTCCTCCTCCTCCTCCTCCTCCTCCCCCTCCTCTTCCTCCTCCTCCTCCTCCTCCTCCTCCTCCTCCTTCTCCTCCATGGCCGCTTTTGGTGCCGTTTTGGCTTCTCCGCGTTTGGAGGCCTCTCAGCTACTGCGCACGCCCACGCGGGTTGCCCCCGCCGTGCTGCCACGGAGAACCGTCTAGAGGCCTCGCTCCCGGCACTCCCGCACCGACCTTCATAGTATGATCGGGCCCCGTCTTTGTCTCTGCTCCCGTCTCTTGCTCGCTCGCTGCGTTACTGGGTCGGCTTCTGGTGCAGCCCCCCGCCCGCTTTGACAAGCGCCTGACCGTCTCGCACACCTGGGCGCCCGTGGACCGAACAAAAATTTAGGCCTCCCAGATGGCGGGCGAGTAGATGGGGCCGGAGGATCCCGCCGCATCGCCGACTGCCGCCGATGCATCGACGAATCGGTGATGCATCGGCGATGCATCGGCGACGTCGGCGATGCATCGGCGCCATCGGCATGGAGAAACTCTGGCTTCACATCGAGCCGCAAACGAAGCGATACGTTGACCCCACCCATATACTCGGACCCCATTTGGGAGTCCTAGGTCAGCGGGCCCTGGAGACGACAGGGCAATGTTTTGTACAAATGTCGTTTAGCCCATTTTTGCTGCCGTTTCCGGCGCCGTTTCTGCTGACGTTCACAGCGCCGTTGCGATACCGCTTTCACTTTGACCTGGAGACGGCCTGGTCCAGATCACCGTTTTTTCAACGGATCCGAGCCGTTTTCGAACCCGTTCCGAACGTCCTTCAAATCCCTGGACTGCCAAGTCCGTTGCAGTTATCACTGTTTTCTTAATATCGTTTCGATGAACCGCTGTGTTGCCATGCTCACTGTGGCGAGGCAGTTGTGGAAAAGCTGGTTCAAGAAAGCAAGCAAGGCGCAACAACGACAACGACAGCACCAAGCATTATAAGACTGTTCGCTCTTACCAGCTCGCGTGACATTCAACACGGATATCCTAAACCCACGATACAACACCCGCCCTCTTCGTCTTCGATCGCAGTGTGCCGGCAAGTAGCGTCGCACATGAAGCGGCAGCGACGACCACGGCGACACCAACTTACACAAAGTTACGCGAAGTTGCACCTGGTTAAACGTGATTACACGTAGTTTCACGCACGTACGCGTAATTACACGTAGTGACACGATGTTACACCTATTTACACCTAGTAATGCGTAGTTACATCTAGTTATACTTAGTAACACGCAGTTACACAGAGTTACACGTGGTTGCACGTACTTACACCTAGTTAAGGTAATTAAACGTAGTAACGCCGAGTTACACGTAGTTACACCGAAATACACCTATAATCACCTAGTCGTACAAACTGGTCCACGATGTTGCACGTTTACACGTGGCATTTCGCGTACTTGACGCAACCATGCACGCACCGATACGGCAAATCGCCGCTAGAAAATTACATTATATCCACGGGCACGACGCAAAAACAATGACATGTAATACAAGCCTTTTGCACGGAATTCCCCCGTCTCTCTGGCGCGGTCGACGACGACGACGACGACCGCGACGACGACAACGACGCCGACGACCGCGACGACGACGACGACGAGCACGACCACAGCGACGACGACGACCACACCTACGACGACCACGACGACGACGACCACGACGACGACGACGACGATGATTCAAGCGGCGGCGGCAGCGGACCTCTCCTCCTCCGTCTCCCCCACAGCCTGCTCCACGAGCCGCACGTTTACTGGTAGGTCCGTTTTCCTCTACAGTTAATATCCTCCTCCTCCTCCTCCTCCTCCTCCTCCTCCTCCTCCTCCTCTTCCTCCCCCCCCCTGTTTTCCCTCCTCCTCCTCCTTTTCCTCCTCCTCTTCGTCCTCCTCGTTCTCCTCCTCCTACTCTTCCTCATCATCATCATCATCATCATGATCACCATCATCATCACCATCATCATCATCATCATCCTCATCATCATCATCAGCATCATCATCATAATCATCATCATCCCCCCTCTTCCTCCTCTTCCTCCATCCCTTTTCCTCACAAATAATTATTCCCTGTCGCACCCCGACGCGAGATTTTAGGGCGGGCCGGGCGTTTCGCCTGAGACTTCCTCATCACTTATGACTCTGAAGCTCAAACATTGGCAACATGTTTACAGATGTCGGGCGGGTCGTTCTCAAATTGCTGCTCTCGCCTTAGCGCTGCGCACATTCGTTCTAAAAATGTGCAAAGAGCTTATCGGATTGAGGACGACTGGTTTTCAAAATGTGGTTCCCCCTGTGGCGTCGCGCACATTCGTCTGAAACACATGCAATGAAATTCGCAAATGAAGGGCGGGTAAATTTCAAAATGTGGCTCTCGTCTTAGCGCCGCGCACATTCATTTATAACCTTTGCAACAGCTTCACGGATGGATGGCGGCTCCTTATCAAAATGTGGTTCTCCCCGTGCCGCCGCGCCCATTCGTATGCAAACTTCGCAAGAGTGTCACAGGTTCCCATGGTCAACGTACTAGAAACGGCGTTTTGGCAGGATTCTGGATTTCGTGGTGCAACAATTACGTTGGTTCGCAGTGTTGAGATCCCAAGAACGGCGTTCGGGCACGATTCAAAACCGTCAAGACGCAACAGACAGGTTGATCCGTGGCGTTGGAATTCCGAGGACAATGATTTGGCATGCTTTACGGTCGTCAGACGGGCGTCTCCCAACGAGGCAGTTCCCTCAATGGAAATGAACAGTGTATCCGGCTGTGATCTCACGCGACCGGTTGTGATCTGAACCCATCGCCGGCGGCGGCTGGCGGCGGCGGCTGACGATTTCCTTTTCAGGGCCAGCACCGGCGCCTGCGGCGGCGGGCGGCGGCGGGGAGCGTCGACGAGGACGACGGTGGTGGTGGTGGTGGTGGGTTGTGGTGGTGTGGTGGTGGCGGTGGTGGTTGTGGTGGTGGTGTGGTGGTTTGTTGTGGTGGTGGTGGTTGTGGTCGTGGGCGGTGGTGGTGGTTTGGCGGTGGAAGTGGTGGTGGTTTGTGGTGGTGGTGGTGGGTTGCGGTGGTGGTTGTGGTGGTGTGGTGGTGGTGGTTTGTGGTGGTGGTGGTGGGTTGTGGTGGTGGTTTGTGGAGGTGCTGCTGGTGGTGGTGGTGGTTGTGGCGGTGGTGGTAGTGGTGAGGTGGATTGTGGTGGCGGTGGTGGGTTGTGCTGCTGGTAGTGATGGTGGTTGCGGCGGTGGTGGTGCTGGTGGTGTGGAGGGTTGTGGTGGTGGTGGTAGTGATGGTGGGTTTTTGTGGTGGTGGTGATGGTGAGTTGTGGTGGTGGTGGTGGTTGTGGTGGTGTGGTGGTGGAGAAGTAGTGGTTTGTGGTGGTGGTGGTGGTGGTTTGTGGTGGTGGCAGTGGCTTGTGGAAGTGGTGCTGGTGGTGGTGGTGGCGGTGGCGGAGGTGGTGTGGTGGTTTGTGGTGGTGGTGGGTTGTGCTGCTGGTAGTGATGGTGGTTGTGGCAGTGGTGGCGGTGGTGTTGTAGATTGCGGGGGTGGTGGTGGTAGTTGTGGTGGGTGTTTGTGGTGGTGGTGGTGATGGTGAGTTGTGGTGGTGGTTGTGGTGGTGGTGGCTGTGGTGGTGGTGGTTGTGTGGTAGGTTGTGTGGTAGGTTGGTGGTGGTGGTGATGGTGGGTTGAGGCGGTGGTGGTGGTGGTAGTGGTGGCGGTGGTGGTAGTGGTGGTAATCGTCGCTGCGTCCCCGCCGTCGCCAGCGCCAGCGCCAGCGCCAGCGCCGGGGGGGGGAGGGTTTGAAACCCCCCCCGCCGTGGGCTGCCTCGGGTCATCGTCGCTGCGTCCCCGCCGTGAGCGCTGCTGGCGGCCGCCAGCGCCGGGGGCAGGGGGGAGGGGGGGTTTGAACCCCCCCCCCCCACCCTTGGGAGGGGGGGGGGGTTCGGGAGGGGGGGTTCGGGAGAGGGGGGGGGGGGGGGGCCGGGGAGTCCCCCTGGTTTTGATCGACGGCGCCGAGTGTTGAAGGGGGGCCCACCCCCCGGTTCGAAACGTGCCGCCGACTGTTCCCAAGGCAAGCGCCCGTGAAACGCGTTCTCTTATTCGGGCACCACATCGAGCCGCATCGCCGATGCATCGGCGATGCGGCGCGATCCTCCGACCCCATCTACCCGAACCCCATCTAGAAGGCTTGGAGTTATCGCCTAGTCCTTACAAAAAACAAGCTGTCTATGAGAGTTACGGCTTGTATTATGGTTACTGATGTGTAGTCGCCGACCAACGCTGCCCCCGAGGTGGGGAGCCGAACTCTATACACCAACGCTTTTTCCAGCCCTGCGCTGAAACTTGCACAAGAAAGCGGATCCTGGTGTATACGGGATCCCGGTGTATGCATGTTTCGCTGTTGTCCTGGGGAAAACGGGAAAACAAGTATACACAACACCACCCCGACGTCGTCTTCGACCCTCATAAAGTCCTGGGATTGAGAAACATCCCGCCACTGGTACTGCATATGCTCCAGCTTCCGATTTCACGTGCGAGCACGAGTCCGCCAAATGTGGCCAGGACCCCGCACGAGACAGAGCCAACGCGAGACCGCACAAGACATCCCGCACACGACCTGGCACATAACCTCTAGGACCACTCCTTCTGTTTGAACCAGCAGGGGGTACTGATGTTACTGATGTGCAGTCGCCGACCAGCGCAGCCCCCGAGAAGGCCTCCGCCGCCCCGGCGGCCCAGAGGAGCGAGGAGCAGGAGGAGGAGGAGGAGGAGGAGGAGAAGGAGGAGGAGGAAGAGGAGGAGCGAGGAGGAGGAGGACGATAAGGAGGAGAAGGGAGAGAGGGAGGGAGGGAGGGAGGGAGGGAGGAGGGAGGGAGGGAGAAGGAGGAGAAGGGGGAGGGGGAGAAGGAGGAGGAGGAGGAGGAGGAGGAGGAGGAGGAGGAGGAGCGAGGAGGAGCACGAGTAGGAGGAGGAGGAGGAGGAGGAGGAGGAGGAGGAGGAGGAGGAGGAGGAGGAGGAGGAGGAGGGAGGAGGAGGAGGAGGAGGAGGAGGAGCGAGGAGGAGGAGGAGCGAGGAGGAGCGAGGAGGAGAGGAGGAGAGAGGAGGGAGGAGGAGGAGCGAGGAGGAGAAGGAGGAGGCGGAGCGAGGAGGAGGAGGAGTGAGGAGGAGCGAGGCTGAGCGAGGAGGAGATGCGTCGTCGCCGACCAGCGCTGCCCCCAAGGAGGCCTCCGCGGGCCCGGCGGCCCACGACGGCGGGCCCCGCGCCGGCGAGGGCGGCGGGAGCTCCGGCAGGAGCGCCTCCTCGCCCTGGAAGGCCTGCGCGGGTCGCCGCAGTTCCCCTCCCCTCCTCCCTCTCCTCCTCCCCTCCTCCTCCTCCCCTCCTTCCTCTCCTCCTCCTCCTCCTCCTCCTCCTCCTCCTCCTCCTCCTCCTCCTCCTCCTCATCCTCCTCCCTCATCATCATCATCATCATCATCATCATCATCATCATCATCCATCATCATCATCATCATCATCATCATCATCATCATCATCATCATCATCATCATCATCATCATCATCATCAGCATCATCATCATCATCAGCATCATCAGCAGCAGCATCATCAGCATCAGCATCATCATCATCATCACATCATCATCATCAGCAGCAGCAGCAACAGCATAATCATATTCGTCTTTATCGATATCATCATCATCATCATCATCATCATCATCATCATCATCATCATCATCATCATCATCATCATCATCATCATCGTCATCAGCATCATCATCAGCATCATAATCATCATTATCATCATCAGTATCATCATCATTACCATCATCAGCAGCATCAGCATCAGCATCAGCATCAACATTATCATCACCAGCATCATCATCAACAGCATCATCATCAGCATCATCATTATCATCAGCATCATCATCAACAGCAGCAACATCATCATCACCTCATCACCATTATCATCGTCATCATCATCATCAGCATCATCACCATCATCATCATCATCATCATAATCATCAGCATCATCATCATCATCACCATCATCATCATCATCAGCATCGGCATCATCAACATCATCATTATCATCATCATCATCATCATCATCGTCATCAGTATCATCATCATCATAATCATCATTATCATCATCAGTATCATCATCATTCCCATCATCAGCAGCATCAGCATCAACAGTATCATCAGCAGCATAATCATCAAAAGCATCATCATCAGTATCATCAGTATCATCAGCATCATGATCAACAGCAGCAACATCATCATCACCTCATCACCATTATCATCGTCATCATCATCAGAATCATCACCATCATCATCATCAGCATCATCATCATCATCATCATCATCATCATAATCATCATCACCATCATCATCAGCAGCAGCAGCATCATCATCCCCACCTCCATCCCCATCAGCATCCTCCTCCTCCTCCTCCTCATCCTCCTCCTCCTCGTAATCATCATCTTCATCCTCCTTCTCCTAATTCGCCGGCCCAACGGGCCAGAGTCGTGCTAAGATCTCCGATAACTGGTTAACAATATTTCTAGTTCGCGCGAGCGGAGCGGTCCCTGGGGGCCCCCGGACGAGAAGTACCCCGGCAAGGTCCTGGGAGAAGCCACCAGAACACTCCAGGGGAGGGCCATTTTTCGCCACCCCTCACGAGGGTCGTGGCCTCCGAGGGGGGAGCCGCAATCAACTACCGCCCCTCCCGCCTCAAGAGGCCCCCAAAAGCCCCACCAAGAGGCCCTGGGGGCCCCCAAGACGCCGCCAAGGAGCCCCAAGAGACTCCCAAGAGGTCCCCAAGAGGCCCCCATGAGGCCCTAAAGAGGGCTCCAGGGCCGGCGGAATGAGCGAAGCGATGAAATAATCACCACCGCCACCGCCATCATCAGCATCAGCAGCAGCATCAGCATTATCATCAGCAGCATCATCATAATCAGAATCAACATCACTACCATCATCATCATCCTCATCCTCATCCTCCTCATCCTCCTCATCATCATCATCATCATCATCAGCAGCAGCAGCATAATCATCATCAGCAGCATCAGCATCATCAGCAGCAGCATCACCAGCATCAGCAGCAGCATTACCATCATCATCATCATCATCATCATCATCATCATCCTCATCATCATCATCATCATCATCATCATCCTCACCCTCAGAATCCTCATCATCATCAGCATCATCGGCATCATCATCGTCGTCATCATCATCGTCATCATCATCGTCATCATCCTCATCATCAGCATCATCATCCTCATCCTCCTCATCATCATCCTCATCCTCCTCCATCTCATCCTCATCCTCAACCTCATCCTCATCGTCCTCCTCCTAATCCTCCTCCGCCTCCTCCTCCTCCGCTGCGGCAGGCTCGTGGAGCGGCCTGCCCCACGGTCGGACCTGGGACAGAGGAACATCATTCAAGAACACGAGAACCTTCGTTACACTATGTTGCATCTTCGGGGGGACGTGTCTGTCCCGTCGCGGTCCTATCCTCCTCCTCCTCCTTTTCCTCCTCCTCCTCCTCCTCCTCCTCCTCCTCCTCCTCCTCCTTCCCCCCATCCTCATGCTCATCCTCATCCTCATCCTCATCCTCCTCCGCTGAGGCAGGCTCGTGGCTCGTGGGCTCGAGGAGCGGGCTTGCATCTTCGGGGGTCCTTGACTGTCCCGTCGCGGTCCTATCCGCGTCGAGGCCGAGCTGAGTGCACGTCGGAGAGTGCGCGTCGGACACGACGGATGCGTGTCGACTCCACGTCGAATCCGCGTCGGACCCACGCAAGGTCCGCGTCGAGTCCGCATCGAACCCGCGTCGGGCACAAGAGAAGACACCAAGTTTGGGGTACAGGCGAGGTCCCCTGACGATGCAACGTAGGTAACCTACGGTCGGAACTAGGACAGAAGAACACCCTTCTGAAGGATGTTCTTCTGTCCCAGGGGGGGAGGGCGAGGAGCGAAGAGGACAAGGATAAGGAGGAGGAGGACGAGGAGGAGGAGGAGGAGGAGGAAGGGGAGGAGGAGCAGGAGGACTCCTCCTCCTCCTACTCCTCCTCCTTCTCCTCCTCCTCCTCCTCATCCTCCACATCCTTCTCTTCCTCCTCCTCCTCCCTCCTTGCCACGGCTGCTGGGCGGGGCGGAGCGGAGAAGGCTGTGGACCACTAGCGTCAGCAAGCTCAAGGCCAGGCCAGTTCCAGAACACGAGACCCTCCGCCGGCCAGACTGGAGATCAATCGGGGGGGCCCTCCCCCAGGATGCAGGAGAGCATCCGACGGGCGCGAAGAATGTCAGGGTGCCCTCCCCGGACCGACCTCGATCTCGCACCTCGGGCGAGGAAAGAGCAGCCTCCGAGGGGAGAAGCCGAGCCGACTGAAAGAACGAGCCGAGGAGAAACGACGAGCAGAGGAAAGCCTGCAGTGAGAGCACGCACCGCGGCCTCGGGGGAAGACTTCCTCCGTCGAGGAGGAGCCCCCCTCGGCTCGCGCCGCCCAGAACTCCGACGATGCGGGTTGCTTGTTCAATCCCGACGGTGCGTTCCTCGACTTCGACCCGCGGGGCCCGACACCGAGCCCCAGGTGATGGGCAAATGTTCCAGCACCACCGATGTGGGACGGGGGCGAGGGGAGGATGGGGAGTTCCGCCCCCTCCTCCTTCTCCTGCTCGTGCTCCTCCTCCTCCTCCTCCTCCTCCTCCTCCTCCTCCTCCTCCTCCTCCTCCTCCTCCTCCTCTTCCTCCTCCTCCTCACCACCACCCAAAAAAAGCCCGCGGCGCAAAGGCCGGCCCCGACGGCGTCGGGACCTCTGTGGTCACTTCGCCGTTCACGGCTCCTCGGGGCCCCCTCGCCAGGCCCTGGGACCGTCAAGAGATGTCTCGGGAGGAAGCACCGGCCCTGGAAAGGGGGTCGGGACTTCTGGGGACCTCGCTAAGCAAAACAATGGAATAATGATTAATACTTTGCAATATATATTTTATATAGTTCTATATATAGATCAACTAGATCACATACGTATGTGTATACATCTATAGAGAGAGATATGTTGCTATGTCTGCTCATATATGTATAGCAAAGCAACAACAAACAATACCCTGGCGACGTACCCAACCCCTGCGCAACGGGGCATGAGTAGCTTGGGAGACGTTATACGGAGGTGATGACGTGACATGGGCGCATATACTTCTGCGAGCGGCATTCGTGAGGCTCGCAGCCCCCCAAGGATTGCGATGTCTCGCTCAGATCTGCGCGGTGCCTCACTCCGCCGGACCCACCAGCAGCCCTCGAAAGTGGCGACAATTTCGCAGGTCGCAGCCCCCCAGGCACGGCGAGATCTTGCTCAGATCTGCGCGGTGCCTCACTCCGCAGGACCCACCAGCAGCCCTCGAAAGTGGCGACAGTTTCGCAGATCGCAGCCCCCCAGGCACGGCGAGGTCTTGATCAGATCCGCGCGGTGCCTCACTCCGCAGGACCCACCAGCAGCCCTCGAAAGTGGCGACAGTTTCGCAGATCGCAGCCCCCACAGGCACGGCGAGGTCTTGATCAGATCCGCGCGGTGCCTCACTCCGCAGGACCACCAGCAGCCCTCGAAAATGGCGACAGTTTCGCAGATCGCAGCCCCCCAGGCACGGCGAGGTCCCGCTCAGATCTGCGCGGTGCCTCACTCCGCTGGACCACCAGCAGCCCTCGAAAGTGGCGACAGTTCCGCAGATCGCTATGCTGGCCCCCCAAGCAGCCCTCGAACGTGGCGACAGCTTCGCAGATCGCAGCCCCCCCAGGCACGGCGAGGTCTTGCTCAGATCCGCGGTGCCTCACTCCGCTGGACCCACCAGCAGCCCTCGAAAGAGGCGACAGTTTCGCAGATCGCAGCCACCCAGGCACGGCGAGGTCTTGCTCAGATCCGCGCGGTGCCTCACTCCGCTGGACCCACCAGCAGCCCTCGAAAGTGGCGACAATTTCGCAGATCGCAGCCCCCCAGGCACGGCGAGGTCTTGCTCAGATCTGCGCGGTGCCTCACTCCGCTGGACCCACCAGCAGCCCTCGAAAGTGGCGACAATTTCGCAGATCGCAGCCCCCAGGCACGGCAGGTCTTGCTCAGATCCGCGCGGTGCCTCAGCAGGACCTTTTCGCAGATCGCAGCCCCCAGGCACGGCGAGGTCTTGCTCAGATCCGCGCGGTGCCTCCACTCCGCAGGACCCACCACCAGCAGCCTCGAAAGTGGCGACAGTTTCGCAGATCGCAGCCCCCCAGGCACGGGCGAGGTCTTGCTCAGATCCGCGCGGTGCCTCACCCCGCAGGACCCACCAGCAGCCCTCGAAAGTGGCGATTTCGCAGATCGCAGCCCCCCCAGGCACGGCGAGGTCTTGCTCAGATCCGCGCTGTGCCTCACTCCGCAGGACCCACCAGCAGCTCTCGAAAGTGGCGACAGTTTCGCAGATCGCAGCCCCCCAGGCATGGCGAGGTCTTGCTCAGATCCGCGCTGCGCCTCACTCCGCAGGACCCACCAGCAGCCCTCGAAAGTGGCGACCCCCAGGCACGGCGAGGTCTTGATCAGATCCGCGCAGTGCCTCACTCCGCAGGACCCACCAGCAGCCCTCGAAAGTGGCGACAGTTTCGCAGATCGCAGCCCCCCAGGGACGGCGAGGTCTTGATCAGATCCGCGCGGTGCCTCACTCCGCTGGACCCACCAGCAGCCCTCGAAAATGGCGGCAGTTCGCAGATCGCAGCCCCCCAGGCACGGCGAGGTCTTGCTCAGATCCGCGCGGTGCCTCACACCGCAGGACCCACCAGCAGTTCTCGAAAGTGGCGACAATTTCGCAGATCGCAGCCCCCCAGGCACGGCGAGGTCTTGCACAGATCCGCGCGGCGCCTCACTCCGCAGGACCCACCAGCAGCCCTCGAAAGTGGCGACAGTTTCGCAGATCGCAGCCCCCCAGGCACGGCGAGGTCTTGCTCAGATCCGCGCGGTGCCTCACTCCGCTGGACCCACCAGCAGCCCTCGAAAATGGCGACAATTTCGCAGATCGCAGCCCACCAGGCACGGCGAGGTCTTGCTCAGATCCGCGCGGTGCTTCACTCCGCAGGACCCGCCAACAGCCCTCGAAAGTGACGACAGTTTCGCAGATCGCAGCCCCCCAGGCACGGCGACCACAGGGGGGGGCCAGAGGAGGACGCGACCACACCCCTCTATTCAAAACGAATACCCAACCAAGGAGGGTTGGGAAGAAAAAAACATATACAAAAAACAAGAAAAACTATTATCCATCTCGATATTCCGCCACCTGGGCCTCTCGCTGGGCCCCAAGATGGTCCCAAAAGCAACTCGGGACGAGAAACTGGCCCCGGGGACAGGGCCGGGACTTCCGCGGACCGCGCATCGAAAAAATCAAGCGACGTCTGCGCTGGTCTCGGAAAACAGGTGCTAACTGGTGCAATGAATGGTTGGTTTTGTTGTGCGCGTGTTTGTCCACATTTGATCTACAATTGGCAGATCACGCCCGTCCCCACCTTCCAAAATAAGGACTCCATGTGGTTCCTGGCGCAGCATTGCTTGCCGACCTCTGAGCGCGATAGCGCTGCTTGCCGAGGGCCCTGGCGGCGACACGCTGTGCCTTGCAGTGGCTGATGGCCTATGGCTCCGCTGCGTGGGGCGGGGGAGACGCCGACGCCTGGGGACCGGGGCGTGGTTGGCGTGCCGCGCCGAAGCGTGGTGGGCCAGAGCTGGCGGCGCCACACGCTGCTGGCCAGAAATGGCGGCGCAACGCGCTCCGCAGACGTTCCTGACAGCAGGCCGGAGACAGCCCACGCATCCGCCCTCACGCCCGACGTTGCCGGAAGACGCAGCATCGCAAAAAACACGACCGGCACCCCAGGCCACGTCTGCAGCAGTTCTCGACCCGGATCGATATGCGAAGGTCCCGGGGCCCGAAAGCGGGCGAAAACGCCCGGTGCGAAAGAATTGCAACGCCTGGACCTGGGGCGCTCCCAGACCCCCGACGTCATGATTTTTCCCAACCAACCTGTGTTGTTGGGTCCTGGTTTTGAAGAGTCCTCCTCCCGTTCCCCCCTCGCTTCGTGGCCCCATCGGGAGCTCCACCGAAGGCCCCAGTGGGACCGCCCGCATGCGTCACCCACCACCCAACACAACACGTCGTGGCCCCACACAGAGCCCCACCGAAGGTTCCAGTGGGACCGCCCGCATGCGTCATCCACCACCCAGTACAGCAGCGCTTCGTGGTCCCATAAGGAGCTCCACCGAAGGCCCCAGTGGGACCGCGGCATCCACCACCCAGCACACCGCTTCGTGGCCCCATAAGGGAGCTCCACCGAAGGCCCCAGTGGGACCGCCCGCGTGCGTCATCCACCACCCAGCACAACACTTCGTGGCTCCGTAGGGAGCTCCACCGAAAACTCCAGTAGGACCGCCCGCGTGCGTCATCCACCACCCAGTGCAACGTTTCGCGGCCCCATACAGAGCCCCACCGAAGGCCCAAGTGGGACCGCCCGCGTGTGTCATCCACCACCCAGTACAACGCTTCGTGGCCCCATAGGGGGCTCCACCGGAGGCCCCAGTGGGACCGCCCGCGTGCGTCATCCACCACCCAGTACAACGCTTCGTGACCCCATGGGGAGCTCCACCGAAAGCCCCAGCGGGACCGCCCGCATGCGTCATGCACCACCCAGTACAGCGCTTCGTGGCCCGATAGGGAACTCCACCGAAGGCCCAAGTGGGACCGCCCGCGTGCGTCATCCACCACCCAGCACATCACTTCGTGGCCCCACAAGGATATCCACCGAAGGCTCCAGTGGGACCGCCCGCATGCGTAACCCACTACCCAGTACAGCGCTTCGTGGCCCCATAGAAGGCTCCACCGAAGGCCCAGTGGGACCGCCCGCATGCGTCATCCACCACCCAGTACAGCGCTTCGTGGCCCCATAGAGGGTTCCACCGAAGGCCCCAGTGGGACCGCCCGCATGCGTCATCCACCACCCAGTACACCGTTTCGTGTCCCCAGAAGGAGCTCCACCTAAGGTCTCCGTGGCGGAACGCGCGTGGCGGCCCAGTGGCGGAGTTCGCATGGCGGCGACTTTCGATTTACGATAGCTTTTCTTCGTATGCGACGTATTGAAGCCGCTTTCGGGCCGCGCATCCCAGGCGGGAGCCAGCCTGCTCGCTCTCTGCTCCGCGCAGCGGACGACCCGCGCGCGTCGCCTGGACCCCTTCGGGGCGACCAGCGTGCGTCGCGGGGACTCCGTGCGGCGCCGCGCCCGCAGCCTTGGACGTGGGCGTGCACGGGCAAAGAGGGAGAAGAAAACGGGAAGGAAGCGGGCGCGATCCTCGTGAGAGGCGCGCCGACATGGGCGTCGACATTTGTGCATGCAGACTCACGCGCGCGAAGACTCATCCACAATCAGACTCACGCGCTCTCAGCCTTTCGCACACAGACCTATCGTCTTCGATCGCGTTGTGTGCCCGGCCACGCATGTCGGCACGCCCCTCACACGGTTCGTGGCCCCATAGGGAGCGCGGGCGAAGATGATATTCATAATTGCGGTATTCACAACTACATATGGTTGGGTCCTTCGCCGGGCTAATTTCGTGACGCGACCCCCAAAGGTCCGAACCCATTCCCCGGGACCGGCTTCTCATCCCGAGCAATTTTTTGACGGCCCCGAGGCCCGGTGGGGACCCTTGGAGGCCGAAAATGGCGAAAAACCTCTCGTCGTGATGTCTTCACAACGCGAGGGGTCTGAGCTCACAGCCCCGCCCCGTCCGCTTGGCATCCCCCGCGGCGGTCCAGGTGCAGCCGCGACGGCGGCGACCCGCCCAGGCCGAGGCCGTACGCCACGGCGCCGCTCATCCGGCGCGACGCGCGCCAGCGGCGCCCCCGGGGAGGAGCCCGCGCCCCTGCGATGGCGCTGGCAAAAACAACGCGGAGGCTTCTCGCCCTCGAACGCAGGAGGTCCCGGGGAAGGGGTCCCGTGCATCTGTGAAGGGGCCCTGGGGCACACAAATAAATAGACACCACAAATAACAGGATCCCCCATATTTCCCCACATGTTCTGGGTTTTTGTTGCCCCCCCCACTTCCCATCTTGTCAAATATTTTCGGGGGAATCGACGATTAATTGTGTCTGCGTGTTTTCCCTCCTGACTCTCTGGGGGTCGCAACATGGAAAAAAGCATAGCGTCGGGGGTCTAGGGATACAGCAGGAGCCCGAAGAAACCCAACACCCTGAGACCCCGGGACGTCCATTTTGATGTTTGGTGTGGGAACGTCAGGCAGTCCACAGCAGATAACCATCGAAACCAAAGAAACCCAGGGCACCCTGGAGGCAAGCAGGATGTTTCTGGGCATGGGTTTCCACTGTAAGATTTTGTGAAGTGTCGATGATTGTCACACAGGTTTCGTGAACGGTCGAAGGTTTTCGGGGCACGGGGTAGTTACCATCAGCTGCGCCGCGTCGGAGGGCGCTCCGGGGGTAATTGGCCTGTCCCGAACGGATGCCAGAAGCCCAAGCCAGGACCCGAAACCCAAATATCCGACGATCTAACCTTTGCAAGATGCACGGGCGCTTACCTGCCCCGACACGCAACACGCAACGCGTAGCGCATTGATATGGAGCTCACCACGTAGACTGAAAACGTAGGTCTGACGCGATACGTTCGCCAAAACGTGAGCCAATACGTTGAGCCAACGCTTCTCAGTCGGCGGCAAGGCAGAGTTGGCTGAACCAGCGAAAGAGCTAAACGGGGGGCACCAGAAAGCGAATTGGCCAGCATGCACGGAGCAGGACGAGGGCAGAGCAGGCGGCCGCGGGCGGGGAAGAGAAGAAAAGGCCACTCAGCGGCGGAAGAGTTCGCACCCGAGTGTGCTGGCGCGGCCAGCCCCGTCGGCGGGAACTAGAGGTCCGAGCCCATTCCCCGGGACCGGCTTCTGATCCCGAGTCGTTTTTTGACGGTCCCGAGGCCCTGTAAGGGCCCCCGGAGGCCGAAGATAGTGAAAGACCTCCCGTCGTGACTTTGTCCTGGCGCGAGGGGGTCTGGGACGCAATACGTTCGCCACAATTAGAGACCTCCTAGATGGGGTCGGAGCAGATGGGATCGGAGGATAGCGCCGCATCGTCGATACATCAGCGATGCAACGGAGATGCATCGGAGATGCATCTGCGATGCACCAGCGATGCATCGCCGACGTCGGCGATGCATCGGCGACGTCGACGTGAAGCAAATCGGGCTCCACATCGAGCCGCATCGCCGATGCATCGCCGATACGGCGCGACCCTCCGACCCCATCAGCTCCGACTCCATCCAGGAGACCTAGAACAGTGTGGGCCAATACGTTGAGCCAGCGCGCAACGCAGTTGGCACGGTGGCAGAGACGTTGTGAGCACGGCGCGTGCAGCGTCGCACCAAAACGGGGCGTGCTGCCTCGATGTCGGCCCCTGCAGCCCAGCATTGGTCGGCCCCCGGGGCCGCCGAGAAGCGGAGACGAGACGAAGAGCTACCCTGATCAGGGGGAAGGGGTCGGGGCCCCTGGGGCCGCCGCACATGTTGCACATATTTCTACATACATCTCCCTCTCTCTCTATATATATACAGATAAGTATACATATATATATATATGTATGTACATTTATATGTGTATATATATACATATATATATAGATATTAGAGGTTGTATATATGAAGAAGACACGCTATATATATGTTTATATATGTATATGTATATATACATGTATGTATATATAAATGGTAAATAAAGAAAAAGGACATAAAAAAACAACAACAAAAAAGGGGATGCCGGGGCCGCGTGTTCGGCCACCCTGGGCCCCTCACCGACGAGAGCCCAGAATCGAATCGAAATGAGTCGGATCGCCGATCGAGATGAGTCGGGTCGGCGGCAACCGGCAGCTGAGTTGAGAGAAGCCGAGTCGGCGGAAATCGGGTGAGTCGCCATGGAGAAATCGGAATCCAGCTCGGAATCCGAAGTCGAATCGGATCGGAATCGGAAGCGGTCGAAATCGAACCGAATCGAACCTGAGGAATCGAAGCGAGCCTTAGGTCGGGCATGTCTCCCTGCAGGAGGATTTTGAAAGAAACCTCAAACATATGGAAAAATGCTCAAAAATAGCCAACACAAATACTCAAAAAAATCGTCCCCCGACTATTTTTCCCTTGAACATTCCTCCTGTGGAGGGACACGACGCCCGACTGAAAGCGCGCCCTGCTCGCCGGGCCTCCGGGCCGTCAGAAGACGGCTCGGGCCCCGAGCAGCTTCTCGACCCAGCCCTTGACGGCCCGGGCCTCGGGGCGAGAAGCCAGCCCTGCAACATCGGGGACGCACTGGCCCGGGTCAATTTTGAAGGAGCCCAGGGACACACAGAGATAAAGACACACAAATCCCAGGGCTTCCCATATCTTCCCATATCTTCTGGGCTTTCGTCTTCCCCCCCCCCACACACACACACACTTTCCCATGCCTTCCCATATTTTCCAGGGGGTCGACGATTAATTGTGTGTGTGTGTTTCTTTCCCTCCTGATCAATGCAAACCTGGGTTCAGTCAGGCCTGGCAGGATCCTGCAGGACCCTGCAGGGCCCTGCACCCCAGCCCGGGTCAGTGCGCCCCTGGCCCTGCAGGATCCTGGAAGACCCGGCGCTCTGGCTGCCCCCCCGTCTGCATGGACCCCCGCCTCCCGAGCCCCGACAAAGTCGACGAGCGCGTTCCACGATTTGGACGCCCAGGATGGGTACGGAAAAAATGGGTACAATGCCCAACAACAAATGTTGTCCCAAACCAACAGCGGCCGCTGTTGGGCAGGCGGCCTTCTGTCTCGAATGGACACAGGCCGCGGCGGCGTGAACAGCGAATCCTGTTCAAAATGAACAGGAACTGCTGTTGGGCATTGTACCCATTCTTTCCGTGCCCATTTCGGGCGTCCAGACACTGCTCGCAAAGTGACTACTCGCAAATGGCCTGGATCCCCCCGCGGGGGATCTGCGAGAAATTGCATCGAAGCAGACGTGCATGTTTCGGACGCTTGCGAGCAGGCACCCTGCGAGCATACCGGAACGCGCTCGGTGACGGAGGCAAGGGTCGGGACTCCCGGCGGCCCCGCGCCGGCAAGAGGCGCCACGTCGACTCTCTCTCTGGGCGGGGGGGCTCCCAGCTGCTGCTGGTGTTCGGTCGGGCCTGTCCCCCTATACAGGGGGATGTTGCACGAAAAATTAAAGATACCCAAAAAGATCAGAAGATGCCCAAACATACTCCAAAAATGGTCCCCCGACTATTTTGAAACTATGTTTGAAGATTCCCCCTGTGGAGGGACAGGCCCGACGTAATGCCGGTGCGCCAGGTCGTCTGGCAGGGAGCTCAGCGCGTGGGCGCCCCCGCGCCCCACAGCTGCGAGGGGCGCGGGGGCGCCCGCGCACTGAGCTCCTCGGCCGGGCCCCTCGCCAAGATCGGCGCGGCGCACAGCGCCGAGCCCCTCCGAGCCCCGCCCAAAGCCAGCCCCCCAAGCCAAAAGGCTGCGGGGCCCTCCTTGCGCGCGCCCGCCCTCGCGACCGCCTGCTTCACTCCTGCGCCCCGCCCCGCGAGGATCCGCGCAAGGCCAGCGGGCACTGGCCCGCGACCCACGATGCCTCCAGAGGTCTCCGAGGATATCCGGAGGGCCCCGGGAAGCCTCGGGAGGTCCCCAGGAGCCTCCAGCATGCACCCCGAGACCGAACCAGACCACGACGGAACGAACAAGCATGAATCCTCCTTTTCCTGATCCTCCACCTCCTCCTCCTTCTCCTCCTCCTGCTCTTCTTCCTCCTCCTCCTCCTCCTCCTCCTCTACTCCTCCTCCTCCCTCCTCCCTCATTCTGATTTTCCTACTTACTACTACTACTACTACTACTACTACCTACTACTACTATACGACTACTACTACGAACTACGACTCCTACTACTTACTACTACTACCTACTACTACTACTACTACGACTACGACTACTACTACTACTACTACTTCACTACTATACTACTACTACTACTACTACTACTACTACTAAACTACTACTACACTACTACGACTACGACTATACTACACTACTACTATTACTACGACTACGACACGACTATACTACTACTACTACCTACGACTACGACACTACTACTACTACTACGACTACTACGACTACTTACGACTACTACTACTACTACGACTACTACTACTACTACTACCACTACTACTACTATAACTACTACTACTACTACTACTACTACTACTACTACTACTACTAACTACTACTACTACTACTACTACTACTACTACTACTACGACTACTACGACTACTGCGACAATTACGACTACTACTGCTGCTGCCACTACTACTACCACTACTATTTTGACTACTACTATCAAAAGTACTACTACTAATAATAACACTACTACTGCTGCTACTACTACTACTACTACTCCTTCTTCTACTTCTACTTCTACTTCTACTACTACTACTACTACTACTACTACTACTACTACTACTACTACTACTACGACTACGACTACGACTACGACTACGACTACGACTGCAACTACGACTACGACTACTAAGGCTACTACTACTACTACAACGACTTCTTTTTCTACCACTACTACTACTACTACTACTACTACTACTACTACGACTACGACTACTACTTCTACTACTACTACTACTACTACTAGTACGACTGCTACGATTACTACTACTACTACTACTACTACTACTACTACTACTACTACTACTACTACTACTGCGACTGCTACTACTACTACTACTACTACTACTACGACTCCTACTACTACGACTACGAGTACTACTGCTACTACTACGACTACTACTTTCATTACAAATATTACGACTATTACTACTACTACTACTACTACGACAACTACTACTACGACTACGACTGCTACTACTACTACTACGACTACTACTACTACTACTACTACTTCTACTACTGCTACGACTACTACTACGTCTACGACTACGACTACAACGAAAGACTGCAACAACTATTCTGACTACGGCGACGACTACTACTACTACT
>CAUYUJ010018107.1:83103-95603 GCA_963575745.1 Prorocentrum cordatum | reverse complement strand
TCGTGCGTCGAAGCTGCGTCGAACGTCCGTCTATTTGAGCCGACCTTGTGTCGAACCTGATTCGAACCTGAGTGGAACTTGAGTCGAACTTGAGTCGAGCTTGAGTCAAACTGGGGTCGGACTAGAGTCGAACAGATCCGTTAGGTGGGCCCCAGGAAAGTCTCCAAATCGAGCACCTAAGGGAGGAGAAGGAACGACACCTGGAGACCCTGGAGATCTTCCCCTGGACGAGCTTCGCACCGCGAGTCGCGCTCTAGCGGCTCAGAGGCCCGGGGGAGGGCCCCAGAGAAGCCCTAATAACGGCAGGAGAGGACCCGCTCTCCTGAGACCCTGGCGTTGCAACTTTTTCATGGCGGGCGTTTTCGCTCACTTTCGGGCCCTGGGACCCGCACGGATCGATCTGGGTCGAAAAATTACACGGAAAGACGGGGCTCCGGTGGTGATTTTTGCGATGTTGCAACTTGCAACTGTTTCTTGCAACGCCGGACCTCAGGGTCCCCCAGGACCCCGTCTACGCTTCGTCCCAAACATTCGTCCCAGACATCCGCCGATCTGACGTTTGATCCATCCGCGGCCTTGCCCCTGCTCGGACGTCCATTTTCCCCGTGCACGTTTCCGCTCCGCGCGCCCATTTTTCGCACGATGACCCAGGATGAACCTCGATGGTCCTCGCCGAGGAGAAACGCACACGTCCGAGCGATGCCAAGTGGCCTCAGAACTCCCGACCCTTTCGCCGGGAGTGGTTCTGCGTCCCAGGCCCACTTTTGGTGGTCCCAGGGCCGGACCGCGGGCACCAGGGGCCGAAATCCAGGCAAAGCGCCACGATGGGAAAAGCGAACCAAGGTGAGGAAGTCTCCGAAGCCCCCCTCCCAGACCCCCGACCATGACTTTCTCATGACGCAGCCCCCAGGGAGGTCTGGACCCATTCCCCGGGACCAGCTTCTCGTCCTGAGTCATCTGGTGGCAGCCCCGAGGCCCGGCACGGGCCCCCAGGGGTCGGGGGCCTGGGAGGTTTGCGGCCCAAGTCTTAAGATGCTCCAGCCTACCTTAGCTCTGACCACCCGCCAGAACTTCGAGCACCAAGAAAAGACCGAAACTGGAGGGCTTTCACGTGTCGGCCCTGGGAGACACACTCGTTCGACACTGTTTCGACGCTTTGTCGACGCTTTCCCGGGTGCTTGACACTACTTCTGGGATGCGGTCCCTAAGTACGATGGTGGCAACATAACCCAAGTCGGGCCTCTGAAGACGGGCAGCGCTAATGGGGGGAACCTCGGCCTGGGATCGCCGCGGCGGTAGGCTTAAGTCGGGCCGTCCCTCTACAGGAGGGATATTCAAAAATAGTCCAGAAAATAATACGGGACCTATTTTTTATTAGTACCTAACAGCGAAGACTGATAGGTTTCTAATAGGGTCAAAAGAGAGCATCTGGTGACTCCCCAGGGGGGTCTGGGCGGGAGCCGGACAGGCGAGGGCCGGGCTCGTTTTAACCAAACAGTCACACACTTCGTGCTCTTCGACCTCCCAGAACACTACTCCCAGGCCACATTTTGAATGCCCGGAGCCAACTGTAGGCCACTTCGTGCTCTTCGACTTCCCAGAACTCAATTCCCGGGCCACATTTTGGATGCCTGGAGCCAACTGTAGGCCACTTCGTGCTCTTCGACTTCCCAGAACTCCATACCCGGGCCACATTTTGGATGCCCGGAGCCAACTGTAAGCCACTTCGTGCTCTTGGACTCCCCGGAGCACCATTCCCGGGCCACATTTTGAATGCCCGGAGCCAACTGTAGGCCACTTCGTGCTCTTCCACTTATTCCCAAACTCCACTCCCGGGCCACATTTTGAATGCCCGGAGCCAACTGTACGCCACTTCGTGCTCTTCCACTTCCCAGACTTCCAAGACTCATCATCTTCATCATCATCGTCCCCGTAGCCTTCTTGGCTACAGCCCTGCTTTCGAAGATTTCCTTTCAAAGGAACTGCGCAGCGCCTACTGCACACCTTAATGCCAGGACATGCTGATAGTTGTTTTTTACAGTTAGGATGGGAGGGCCCGGATTGATGGCCGCGCGCGATGTGCGCCGCGTCGTTTTCCTGCTACGCATTTCGCATCTTCGACGACAAAAAGGGCCATGCTGAGAGAAACCTAACAGCGAAGACTGATAGGTTTTTAGTGGTCTCAAAAGAAAACATCGTGACTCCCCAGGGGGGGTTGGGCAAATGCCGGACGGGTGCCGCGGGAATCCGGGGACTCCCGCGGGAATCCGGGGATTCCTTTTTTGCATTCCACTCCCAGGCCACATTTTGAATGCCCAGAGCCAACTGTAAGCCATTTCGTGTTCTGCGTGTTCCCAGAACACAATTCCCAGGCCACATTTTGAATGCTCGGAGCCAACAGTAAGCCACTTTGTGTTCTTCGTGCTCCCAGAACATAATTCCCAGGCCACATTTTGAATGCCCGGAGCGACCTGTAGGCCACTTCGTGTTCTTCGTGTTCCCAGAACACCATTCCCAGGCCATATTTTGATTGCCTGGAGCCAACTGTAGGCCACTTCGTGTTCTTCGTGTTCCCAGAACACTAGTCCTGTGCCATATTTTGATTGCCCGGAGCCAACTGTGGGCCACTTCGTAATCTTCGTGTTCCCAGAACACCAGTCCTGTGCCATATTTTGAATGCCCGAGCTGACGCAGGCTGAGGCCGAGGCAGGCGGAGGCCGAGGCAGGCTGAGGCTGAGGCTGAGGCACGCCGAGGCAGGCTGTGGCTGAGGCTGAGGCAGGCGGAGGCTGAGGCAGGCTGAGGCTGAGGCTAACGCAGGCTGAGACCGAGGCAGGCTGAGGCTGAGGCTGAGGCAGGCAGCAGGCTGAGGCTGAGGCTGAGGCTGAGGCTGATGCAGGCTGAGGCTGAGAGGCTGACGCTGAGGCTGAGGCAGGCTGAGGCTGAGGCTGAGGCCGAGGCAGGCTGAGGCCGAGGCTGAGGCAAGCCGAGGCAGGCTGAGGCTGAGGCTGAAACTGAGGCAGGCTGAGGCTGAGGCTGAGGCTGAGGCTGAGGCTGCGGCTGAGGCTGAGGCAAGCTGCGGCTGAGGCAGGCTGAGGCTGAGGCTGATGCATGCTGAGGCTGAGGCCGAGGCAGGCTGAGGCTGAGGCTGATGCAGGCTGAGGCTGAGGCTGAGGCTGATGCTGAGGCTGATGCTGAGGCAGGCTGAGGCTGAGACAGGCTGAGGCTGAGGCTGAGGCGGGCTGAGGCTGAGGCAGGCTGAGGCTGAGGCCGAGGTAGGCTCAGGCCGAGACAGGCTGAGGCTGAGGCTGAGGCTGAGGCTGAGGCTGAGGATAAGGCCGAGGCAGGCCGAAGCTGAGACAAGGTGAGGCTGAATGGGGAGGGGTGGAAGGGAGGGGGAGGGGGGGGGGGGGAGGAGGGGAGGCCGAGGCAGGCTGAGGCCGAGGCAGGCTGAGGCCTAGGCAGGCTGAGGCTGACGCTGAGGCAAGCCGAGGCAGGCTGAGGCTGAGGCTGAGGCTGAGGCTGAGGCAGGCTGAGGCTGAGGCAGGCTGAGGCTGAGGCTGACGCAGGCTGAGGCCGAGGCAGGCTGAGGCTGAGGCTGAGGCAGCCTGAGGCTGAGGCTGAGGCTGAGGCTGAGGCCGAGGCTGAGGCTGAAACTGAGGCAGGCTGAGGCATCCGTAGGAATCCGTAGGAATCCGTAGGCATAGTTAAGCATCCTCAGGAATCCTTAGGAATCCCTTGGAATCTCTAGGAATCAGAATTCCCAAGGATTCCTAAGGATTCCTATGGATTCCTAAGGATGCCTAAGGGTGCCTTAGGAATCCCTAGGAATCCTTAGGATTCCATTGGATCCTAAGGCCGTTGCCTCTGCGACTGTCATTGCGAATGCGACTTCGACTGCGAGAACAGCAGAATCTGCAACTGGATTCTCATCTGAATCGTAAGGGGAATGCTTCCAGATATGCTTATACACATCGCTGTTAGGTTGCTTTGCCGGGATCATTTTTGACTAGTTGGGCGCATGGTTTGCTCATTCTTATTTTTCGTCGGATATCCCCCTGTAGGGGGGACACGCCCGACTTAATGGTAGGCCGCCGATGGCGAAGCCCCGCGCGCTCCCGGCCGGGGCGGGCCGTTGGGCGCCTACACGGTCGGCCCGACAGCAGCAAGGATGCGCGGCAGGGACGCAAGGGGCCACGGAAGCCCATGTCGATGACGGGGGATACGGTGCGGGCGCGGCCGCAAGAAACCCTCGCAAGAAACCCAACCCCGAGAACCCGTGCGCGAGGTGCACCCGAGGGGAAGCCTGGAGCGCCCTGAACGCAGCAGCTCCCTCAGCGGCTGCGGGAAGCCACCGCGCAACGCGAGGAGCGAAGAAACCCAGGACACCGTGATGAAAAGCGTATGGCTTCTTGATGCGCGCCCCCACTGTATGTCGACCTCTATCCCAGGCGTCGTGGGGTTTTCGGATGGACCAATAATTTGGGGCCCAACCCTGGGATATTACGAGGGGTGGGGGTCCATGTTCGATAGGGGTGCGTCCGAATAGCCCTTGGTGTGAATCCCAGAGTTCCCCCCTTTTTCTGATCGGCCAAACTTTTCGGGCGGAACTCGGGGATAGGGGGAGAAAAGTCGCCTGCGATTCGAGCTTTTCGAACGGGGTGTGGCCAACGAAAGTGGCCAGGGATGCTCCGAGGAGGCAAGGGCAGCAGAGCCCAGTCGAATCGAGAAATCGGATCGTCGATCGACATAAGTCGGATCGGCGGAAACCTGCAGCCGAATCGGGAAAAGACGAATCGGCGGAAATCGGGAGGCTAGAATGCCTCCAGCGAGAGGTCGGAGCCCAGACCGGAATCCCAAGGCGAATCGAATCGGAATCGGACGCCATCGAAGTCGAACCGAGCCAAGCCAGGGGAACCGAGAAGAGCCCTGCAAGGGTGCGAGGGCGCTCCCGGGGAAGGGGTTGCCCATCCGTGCGATGCGGCTTGGCTGCACCTGCGGGAAAAGTTGCGGTGCGGCGACGGCGGACGCCGAGGCCTGCCCCTGGGAGCGGCCAGGGGCGCGCGGGGGAAGCTTCGGGCAGGGGATCGACGGCAGAATCGATGCACCGCAAAATGGGAACGTTCGTCGGATCTGCAGAAGACGCGCGTAGATTCTTCACAGATGTCTCCAGAAGATCCTGCGCATTGCTGCGCATCCTCTTCACGTGCGCATCCAGAGTCTACGTATGCTTGTTCCTGCAGGCGCCGACGATGAAATCAAGATTCGGCGAGCAGTGGGCGGCTGGGCTGCCAGCTTTTTTGCAAGGCCTGGCTAGCCCCAGGGTCGGGCCGCCTGGAGTCCGGACCTGCCGCGCGCGCGCACGCCAGCGGGGAGAGGGCGGGAAGCGCCCCGCGGGACCCCTCACGCGTCGAATGCGTCGCTGCTCTGCTCCATGTCCTGGGCGCGCCGCGGGGGCCGGGGAGGGGGGGGGGAGGGGGAGCGCGGGAGGAGGGAGAGGGAGGGCGCCCTCCCCTTCCGCTCCTGCCTCCTCCCTCCCCCTCTGCCTCTGCCCCCCTTTTCTGGGAGGGAGGGGACAGAGGGAGGGAGGAGAAGGGGGAGGAGGAGGAGGAGGAGGAGGAGGAGGAGGAGGAAAAGGGAGGAGAGGAGGACGACGACGACGAGGACGACGAGGAGGACGAGAGGAGGAGGAGGAGGAGGAGAGAGGAGGAGGAGGAGGAGGGAGGGGGAGGAGGAGGAGGAGGAGGAGGAGGAGGAGGGGGGAGGAGGAGGGGGAGGAGGAGGAGGAGGAGGAGAAGGAGGAGAGGAGAGGAGGAGGAGGAGGAGGAGGAGGAGGAAGAGGAGGACCGAGGTCGGAGGGAGGGGGGAGGGCGGGAGGGAAGAATGGAGGACAGAAGGAGGAGGAGGGAAGGAGGGAGGAGGGAAGGACGGAAGTAGGAATAAGGGAGGGAGGAGAAAAGAGGCAGGAGGGAGGAGAAGATGGAGGCGGAGGAGGAGCAGGAGGAGGACGAGGAGAAGGACGAAGACGACGAAGACGAGCATGAGCAGGAAGGTAAAAGCGTTGAGCAGGAGGGGGAAGACCAACCCCAAAAAACACAAACAAGGCCGAGGAACAGGAAGAGGTTGAGGAAGAAGAGACGGATGACGAAAAAGAAAAATAATGGGTGGAATAATGGTATGAAGGACAGAAAAAGATAATGATGGAGGAAATAAAACTTGAATGTGGAGAGGAAGACGAGGAAGGCGAGGAGGACGACAAGGACGAGACGACGAACAAGAGACTCAGGAGGCGGAGTAGGAGGAGCAACGGCAAGGAAAAGACTGGACTCTGGGATGTTCCAAGGGGTACGGGGAGTGCACCTCCTCCTCCTCCTCCTCCTCCTCCTCCTCCTCCTCGTCATCCTCTCTTATTTCTCCTCTTCCTCATCCTTTGCTGCTTGGCCCGCTGCTCCTTTTCCTCCTCCGCGTCCTCTTCCTCGTCCTCCATCCTTCCCCTTCGAAATAAATCCTCCATGCCCCGCCCCCAAACGTGTAGGTTGGGCGGGCCAACCGTTTTGCCCGAGACTCTCCCACCACAAATGATCGTGAAGCTTAAAACTTGCAACACTTAGGATGAAATGTGCCGTTTTCCAAAAACGTGGTTTTCGCCAAAGCGCCGCGCACCTTCGCCTTAAAAGCGGATGGCGGACGGCCCTTTTTCAAGATTGATTTTCGCACGAGACTGTTTGAGTCTTGCATTCCAGCGTTGAACCTATGGAACAGCTGCACGGCTGGAGAGCGGTTCCTTTTCCAAAACGGGGCTATCGTTTGAGACTTTCACGAAATCGATGTTCAGAACTGTGACTGTGCGCACCAGCTACGCAGTTGGGGTGGTCCTGTGTCAAAACCGAATTTCGCAAAACACACAGTTGAGCTTTATGACCATACCGCGTCACATTCCTTGCAATTCCTTGGGGGAACGCCACACTCGTGGAGAGGGGACTTGGCATACGAGGGTGTACTGCAGCATCGTGGGTGCATCGTGGTTTCATGGTGGTCGTCCTCAGCATGCATTTCTAACACCATCATCATCACCATCATCACCGTCACCATCATCATTACCAATACCACCGTCACTGCCAGAAGCATCAGCCTGTTAGCCAGCGTGGACTCCAAACAACGTGCTTTATACGAATACTCGATGTGGAGCCGCTGATGTAATGCAACATATATATGTATGTATATATGTGTGTAAATATATAGGTATGTGATGCAAGCTGTGTGGTGCAAACTATGTGGTGCAATATACGTGATGTATAAAATGCATTGCAATACGTGTATGTGTAATGCATGTGTTGTGTAAGCTGTGTGACATATATGTGTTGCAAGCTATGTGGTGCAGACTGAATGGTGCGGTCTACGTGGTGCAAGATATGCGGTGCAATTAGTTTTTGTTCGCAATCAGTTGTCCACTCCACTGCTCGCGCAAACATCTCACCCACCCACCCGCAACTTGGTTTGCAAACCTAATGCGGCGGCGATTGCGATGAGTGCATGGCGATGGCTGGTGCATTTCTGCAATCGCACCAGCCCGCGCATGCGCGCGCGCACCGGCCAGGTAGTTTGGCGCGGCCGACGCGGCCGCGGTGGTGCTGACCACTCGGCACATCCAGGCGGGCACTTGAATGCGAGTCGGCGGCTTGGGCGGGCGCGGTATCATGGCAACGTCGACAATTGTAGACACGGTGATAACGATAGTAGCGATGTTGGTGACGATGCTGACAGCGACGACGGCCCTGCCAGTGACGGCGCCGCTGATACCGATCACGCCGGCGACGATGACGGCGCCATCGCGTCGGTGATGAGGGTTTTGAAAAGAATTCGAAATATGCGCGCGCGGCAGACGCGCGAGAGTGGCTCGCATGGTATTATTTGACACGGACCGTGCCGCCCCAGCACGCGCGCAAGGGCGTTCGAACGATTTCGACATGCGCGCGCGACGCCCGTTTGGTAGCATGTTATGAACATGTTGGAAAACGTATGGCTTTGTTAAGAATTCGTAAAGGCGCGCGCACGCTGTTGTATAAACTCTGTGTTGCCGAAAATGTGTGGTTTTGTATGTTTTGGGGGCTCTCGATGTCGACATCATTCCGCAACCGAAAGATTTTGAAGGTTTTCGGCATGCGCGCGCGACGACGCGCGCGCACTTCATCCAATCGTTTGCAAAGGATTCTGCCGACGGCACGGGCGCAAGAGCGTTCGAACGATTTCGACATGCGCGAGAGAAGCCCGCTTGGTAGCAGTTTATGAAAAGTTCGCTATACTCATATATATGTATATATATATGTGTGAAGATAAAGTGTTTTTAAGAATTCGCAAGAACGCGCGCGCACGCTTTTGTTGAAACTCTGTTGCTAACCCTTGTGTTGTTGTATGCTTTTAAGGCACTCGATTTTGAAACCCATCCGAAACCGTAGGTTTTTGCAGGATTCCGGCATGCGCGCGCGACGACGCGCGCGCGCACGTCGTCTCATTGTTTGCAGAGGATTCTCGCGACGGCACGCGCGCAAAAGGCGTTCGAACGATTTCGACACGCGCGCGCGAAGCCCCCTTGGCAGAAAGTTCTGGAATCTTTGAGAGATTTTGATATTCTCAAGACTTCGCAAGAGCGAGCGCGCATTCTTTTTTGAAAATACGAGTTTGGAAACTCTGTGTTCTTATATGTCGTTTGAACGCTCGATGTTGGAATCCTTCCGAAACCGAAGGTTTTTTCAAGGATTTCGGCACGCGCGCGCGGCAACGCGCGCGTGTGCACTTCGTATCAAATTTGTTATAAACGAGTGAGCGCATCGTACGCTTTGCAGAGGATGGGCATGGGGGGCGATACCGGCCTGGCTGGGATAGTATGAATTCACAGGTAGGACGGACATTGGGTCAGAATCCGAGGTGTTTTTGCATAGGTTCCCGGGGGGTCTTTCACCCCGGGGGGGGAGGGTGGTAGAACCTATTTCTCTTTGGAAACGAAAGTATATGCGGTGCCACGCATGTGGTGTAGGTTATGCGGTGAAATCTATGTGGCGTGAGCTTCGTGATGTAATCTGTGTGGTGCGATCGATTTTAGCAAACGAGCTGACACATCCCACGCTCTGGCAAACGTCCCACCCACCCACCCACCCGCAACTTGGTTTGCAAAACCCATGCGGTTGCGACTGCGGTGAGTTCTTGGCGTTGGCTGGTGCATCTCTGCGGCCGCGCCAACCCTAGCACGCGCGCGCAGCGGTCACCTAGTTTGGCGACACCGACGTGTCCGCGGTGGCGCTGACCGCTGGGCGCATCCCAGCGGGCACTTCACTGCAAATCGGCGACTTGGGCGGGCGCGGTATCATGGCAACGCCGACGACGGCCGACACGATGATGATAGTAGCGACGCTGGTGGCGATGTTCGCACCGACGAAGGCGCGGCCAGTGCGGGCGCCGACGTTGACCACGCCGACGACGATGACGGCGTCCTCGCGTCGGTGATGAAGGTTTTGGAAAGAGCTCGACATGCGCGCGCGGCCGACGCGCGAGAGTGGGCCCCATGCTTTTTATGTGACACGGATCGTGCCCCCCCCCCCCCCCAGCATGCGCGCAAGGCGTGCGAATGATGTCGGCATGCGGCGCCAGAAGCCCGTTTGGCAGAATTCCATGCACATGTTGCAAAACCTATGTTTCGTAAGATTTCGCAAAAACGCGCAAGGTTATTTTGAAAACTGATGTTGCGAAACCATGTGTTTGAATGTGTGTTGGACACTCAGCTTTGCAACCGTTACGAAACCGAAAGTTTTTGTCGGATTCTGGCATGCGCGCGCGACGACGCGCGCGTGTGCACGCGTGTGCACTTCGTCGAAGTTGCTGCAACGGATTATCGCGACGGCACGCGCGCAAGGGCATTCAAACGATTTCGACATGCGCGCACGCGAGACCCGTTTGGTAGTGTTTTATGGAAGTGTAAAAAAACCATATGGTGTTCTCAAGAATTCGCAAGAGCGGGCGCACGCTTTGTTTGACAATCCGTGTTGCGAAACCCTTTGCTTTAACTCTTGTTTTGGGGGCACTCGATTTTGAAATCCTTACGAAACCAGATAATTCCTAAGGATTTCGGCATGCGCGCGCGACGACGCGCGCGTGTGCACTTCGTAATCTATCAAGACCGTGACGGTGGGTACCAAATGGCACTTGCCAACGACAGCGACGCCGACGACGACAGCGACAACGACGACGACGACGCCGCTGGCAACGACTACGACGACAACGACGACGTCTCCAACGACTTCGACGACGCCGACAACGACGACGACGACGACGACGACGACGACGACGACACCGACGACGACGACGACGCCGACGCCGACGACGACGACGACGATGACAACGACGACGACGATGACGACGCCGACGACGAGGACAACGACGACGCCGACGACGACGACGACGTCAACGACGCCGACGACGACGACGACGACGACGACGACGACGACGGCGGCGACGACGACGACGCCGACAACGACGACGACGACGAAGACGACGACGACGTCGCCAACGAAGACGGCGACGAGGGAGGAGGGAGGACGACGATGGCGACGACGGCGAAAACGACGACAACGACGAGGGAAGAGGGAGGACGGCGACGACGCGAACGACGAAGAAGGAGGAAGGACGGCGACGCCGACGACGGCAACGACGAGGGAGGAGGGAAGACGACGACGACGACAACGACGACGACGACGACGGCGACGAAATAGGAGGGACGACGACGAGACGCCGACGACGGACGACGACGACGACGACGACGACGATGACAACGACGACGACGATGACGACGCCGACAACGACGACGACGACGACGCCGACGACGACGACGACGTCACGACGACGACGACGACGACGACGACGACGACGCGACGACGACGGACGACGCGACGACGACGACGACGACGACGACGAAGACGACGACGACGTCGCCAACGAAGACGACGACGAGGGAGGAGGGAGGACGACGATGGCGACGACGGCGAAAACGACGACAACGACGAGGGAGGAGGGAGGACGGCGACGACGCGAACGACGAAGAAGGAGGAAGGACGGCGACGCCGACGACGGCAACGACGAGGGAGGAGGGAAGACGACGACGACGACAACGACGACGACGACGACGACGGCGACGAAATAGGAGGGACGACGACGAGACGCCGACGACGGACGACGACGACGACGAGGGAGGAGGAGGAAGGACGACCACGGCGACAACGACGACGGAAACGACCACGACGCCAAAGAGGACGACGACGACGAACACGAGGAAAGACAGAGGACGACGTAGGCGACGACGACGACGACAACGACGCGGGAGGAAAGAGGACGGCGACGACGACGACGACGCAAAAGCGCGCGCGCACGCTTTTGTTGAAAATCCGTGTTGCGAAACCTTGGATTTTTGTAGGTTTTTTGGACGCGCGATTTCGAAGTCCTTCCGAAACCGGTGGGTTGTTAAGGATTTCGGCGTACGCGCGCGACCACGCGCGTGTTTGCACTTCGTCCCATTTTTTGTAGAGGACTCTCGCGACGGCACACGCGCAAGGGCGTTCGACAGATTTCGACATGCGCGCGCGCGAAGCCCGTTTGGTAGCATGTTGTGAAAGTATTGAAAAACCTATGGTTTTCTGAAGATTTCGCAAGAGCTCGCGCGGAAGCTTTTTTAGCAAATCAGTGTTGCGAAACCATGTGTTTGTGTAAGTGTTTTGGAAACTCGATTGCGAAATCCTTCCGGCACCGAGGGTTTTTGAAGGATTTCGGCATGCGCGCGCGACGACGCGCGCGTGTGCACTTCGTCTCTTTTTTTCCAAGGGATTCGTGAAAAAGGTATGTTGCAAAAAAAATGTCACCGCATAGTGTTTTTTTACTAGGGACCCTCAGGGGAGGGGAAGCCGGCCTGCCTGGGATGGTATGATTTCATATTTAGGATGGACGAGTGTGCAGAATATCTATATATATATATACAGATATATATATATATATATATATATATGTGTGTGTGAAATTATATTATCCCAGGGGGAAGCGTTAAGTCCGGGGGGGGTAGAGTCTATTCTCTTTTTGAGAAAACAAGATTATTGCAAGCTACGTGGTACAATCTATGCAGTGTGGCGACAAGGCGGCGGCAACGGGCGGCGACGAGGCGGCGACGGGCAGCGACGAGCGGCGACGGGGCGACCACAAGCCGGCAGGGGCGACACACCAGCCCAGCGGCGACGGGGGGCGACGAGGCGACGACGGGCGGCGACGAGCGGAGAGTGGACGGCGACGGAGCGACCACGAGACGGCCGAGGCGACACGCAAGCCCAGTTCCTGCAAAGCCGGGTAAGAAACCCTAAGCGCAAGCACTTGTCAAGGGAGTAAACGTAATCAGCACAACCACCACCAGCGCTGTCCACATTACCACCAGCGCCGTCAGCATTGTCATCTATTTTGCACACCCTGGGCC
>CAUYUJ010018107.1:63103-80603 GCA_963575745.1 Prorocentrum cordatum | reverse complement strand
AAGAGGAGGGAGGAAGAGGAGGGAGGAAGAGGAGGGAGAGGAGGGAAGAGGAGGAGAGGAGGTTCGGTCCAGTAGTCCTCGCAGGTGCGAATCAAGCTCGCAACTGCACGGCGGGTGCCGCTCCCATGGGAAGCGGCAGCCGAAAGGGCGGAGAACGAAGAGGACGAGGAGGAGAAGGAGGAGGATAAAGAGAGGGAGGGAAGGAGGAAGAAGAAAGAGAAGGAGGAGGACGACGAAGAGGATGACGAGGAGCGGAGGAGGGAGGGAAGATGAGGAGGAGAAGGAGAGGAGGAGTAGAGGAGGAGGAGGAGGAGGAGGACGAGGAGAGAGAGAGAGAGAGAGGGAGGGAGGGAAGAGGAGGAGGAGGAAGAGGAGGAGAAGGACGAGGAGAAGGAGTAGAGGAGGAGGAGGGAGGGAAGAGGAGGAGGAGAGGAGGTTCAGGATTCCCCATGGATGGGGGGAGCGGGAGGAGGAGGAGGAGGAGGAGGAGGAGGAGGAGGAGGAGGAGGAGGAGGAGAGGGTCGCATGTCCTGGTCGTGGGGGTCGAGGGTGTACATGTGCTGTTGTCCGTGATGGGCATACCGCGGGTCACCCAGGCGCGGGACACCAATGCCGAAGTCCTCATCCGTCTCCTCCTCGTCCTGCCGGGGGACGGGGGGGAGGGCAGGACGAGGCGGGAGAAGAGAGGATTTTCCCTGAGAGCAGGGCATTGCAATTCTGTTCACACCAGGCCTTTTGGCCTGGCCTCAGAAAGATGGGGTCTAGGGGTCAAGCTGTGATGTTCTCGTCGTTGCAAGTCTTCGCAACGTCGGACCTCAAGGATCACGCTTCGGCATCTAGGAAGGCTCCAAGTGGCACTCGCCGACAGGGATGCACCCCTAGATCAATGTCAAAACGCGCCCCAGGAGAGGTTCTGGGGGTGACTTTGAGGAACAAGGAGGAGGAACAGGAGGATGGGGAGGACGAGGAGGGACGAGGAGGAGGTCGCGGCGGAAAAGAGGAAGAAACAGAAGAAGAAGAAGAAGAAGAATCCCACCAGCCCCCTAGGCGTGAGTGGTTTAGCGAGTTTCCTCTTCCATCTTCCCTTTTTCCCCTTCGGGGAATGGTTTATCACTGTTCTTTATTGATATAACCCCCCTCCCCCAGGCGACTGGCGTCCAACCAGGAACCATGCTGGCACCATGCCGACCCGCCCCCCACCATCCCTGTCAATGAACAATACAAACCGCACTATGCCTCCACATTTGGAGCATGCGCGGCCAACCCGATGCGCCCCACCCCCCCACCATCCATGTCAAATTACTCCGACGGTAGGACCTCGCATGATAATATGTTTAACTTGCCTGGGGATCTCCTCCTGCCCACTCCCTTCTCCTACCTACTCCTGGCTCCTCCTCCTCCTCCTCCTCCTGCCTGCTCCTCCTCTTGCATCAACCCCTGCCGCCTCCTCCTCTTGCCTCCTCCACCACCATCTCCTCCTCATCATCCTTTTCCTCTTCCTCCTCCTCCTCCTCCTTTTCCCTCTCTCTCTCTCTCTCTCTCTCTCTCCCTCCACCTCCTCCTCCTCCTCCTCCTCCTCCTCCTCATCATCATCATCATCATCAGCATCAGCATCATCACTCGAAGAGACAGTCCGTCCGCCGAGTACATCGGAGGCGAGGCCCGAATGCCGCTTGGATCGCCACGGTGGGCACAAAGGAGATAGGGGGGTGCACTACCGTGAATACCGAGGTGGTTGACATCTGGCCGAACCTGGCTTTTGCGTTGGTTCGAAGCGCTCTAGGTGGCTTCGAGGGCTAAGGATCACGGCCAAGTAAGCTCCGCCCGCTTAGCGGAGCTAGCGAGCCCACCCAAGCCACTTAGGGCACTTGTAGCCCACATATAAGCCTGGCTTGACCAGAAATCAGCCGCCTTAGAAATCACTTTGAACCCCTCCATCCCCGTGGCGATCACCGCGGTGATCCAAGTATGCCCGAGTCCCCAGTGGCTGTCGGGCCATAACTCGCGGCGGCCGTCTGGGCAACCCCAGAACGCCCTCAGCGAGGCGCAGCCGCTGGAGGACCTCCCGAGGCTGAAGAGCCGCCGAGAACCGACGAAGACGCCCGAAAACCTCGAACCTCGCACCCGAAGCGTTGCCCCATACCCACTTAACAACATCCGCGGTGATCCAAGCGGGACCCCTATCCGCTCCTCCTCGTCCCGCTGTTGGCCGTGGTGCTGGGCGTACATGGCGCCTTCGTCCCCGGACGCTCGCTCGTCCTCGTCCAGCTCTGGCTGCCGCTGCTCCAGCTGGTCCTCGCCCCGGACGTCGTGTTCCTCTTGCTGCAGCTCCCGCTCCTCCTCGTCCAGCTCGTCGTCCTCGAGGGAGAGAGACTTGGATCACCGAGGGAGCTGCCAAATGGACAGGAGGTGTACTAGTAAATGCCCGGGTGGCGCATATCTGGCCGAACCTGGTTTATGAGTGAGTGGATTAGAAAGGTTCTAAATGGCTTCGGGGGGTAAGGATCCGGGCCAAGTGGGCTCCTCCCACGTAGCTGCGTTAGCAAACCCACCTAAGCCTCGCAGGGCACTTGTAGCCTACTTATAAGCTGGTATCGGCCATCCATAACCCACCTGAGCATCCACTTAGAACCCCTATCCATTTGGCAATCCCCGCAGTGACTCAAGCAGGCAGCCCCAGCCAGCACCACGAGGGCGGGCTGCAAGTCTGGCGGGGGGGAGCTTCAGAGGGAAGGGCCCCTGGCCAGCCCTGCCCGATCTTGGTGCGTGGGCACTCTGACCTGAACTCCACCATAAACCCTGGGATCCGCTGCATTGTGCCCAGCCTTTCATGTGGTGTTGGGTCCTGGCTCTGAGCATGGAGGGCACCGCGTCCGCGCCACCAACTCCCGCTCCCCTCGCCTGTTACTCCTCCTCCCGTGCCTCCTCCTATTTCTCCTCTTCCTCCTCCTCCTCCTCCTCCACCACCACCACCTCCTCCTCCTCCTCCTCCTCCTCCGCCTGCTCCTCCTCCTCCTCTCCTCCTCCTCCTCCTCCTCCTCCTCTCTCTCCTGCTTTCCTCCTCCTTCTCCTCCGCCTCCTCCTCCCCTCTCTCCCCTCCCCCTCCCCTCCCCCTCCCCTCCCCCTCCCCCTCCCTCCTCCTCCTCCTCCTCCTCCTCCTCCTCCTCCTCCTCCTCACTCCTCCTCTCCTCCTCCTCCCTCCTCCTCCCTCCTCCTCTCCTCCTCCTCGCTCCTCCTCCTCCTCCATCATCTCCTCCTCCTCCTCCTCCTCCTCCTCCTCCTCCTCCTCCTCCTCCTCCTCCTCCTCCTTCCTCCTCCTCCTCCTCCTCCTCCTCCTCCCCCTCCTCCTCTCCTCCCTCCTCCTCCTCCTCCTCCTCGTCCTCCTCATCCTCCTCCTCCTCCTCCTCCTCCTCCTCCTCCTCCTCCTCCTGCTCCTCCTCTCCTTTGTCTCTTCCTCCTCCTCCTCCTCCTCCTCCTCCTCCTCCTCCTCCTCCTCCTCCTCCTCATCTCCTCTCATCATATCTATCATCATCACATCATCATCATCATCTCTCATCATCATCATCATCATCATCATCATCATCATCATCTTCATCTCATCATCATCATCAATCATCATCATCATCATCATCATCATCATCATCATCATCATCATCATCATCATCATCATCTCATCATCATCAGCATCAGCATCATCATCAGCATCATCATCATCACATCATCATCATCGTCATCGTCATCAGCAATCATCATCATCAGCACATCATCATCATCATCTCATCATCATCATCATCATCATCATCATCATCATCATCATCATCACATCATCATCATCAGCATCCATCATCATCATCATCATCATCATCATCATCATCATCATCATCATCATCATCATCATCATCATCATCATCATCATCATCATCATCATCATCATCATCATCATCATCATCATCATCATCATCATCATCATCATCATCATCATCATCATCATCATCATCATCATCATCATCATCATCATCATCATCATCATCATCATCATCATCATCATCATCATCATCATCATCCTCTCTCTCCTCTTCCTCGTCCATCCCAGCCTCCTCCTCCTCCTGCTCCTGCTCCTCCTCCTCATCCTCCTCCTCCTCCGCCTCCTCCTCCTCCTTCTCCTCCTCCTCCTCCCCTTCCTCCTGCTGTCCTGTGCCCGAGCATCGGGCATTGCACACACCAACTTCAGGACAGCATTGTGTGTGCGAGCCTTTTGTGGCTTCGGTTTCCTTCTCGCATGTCCAAGAATGCTTGGCAGCTTCGCAGCAATGGCGGTGGGGCGTGGTCGACGCAGGCTCCCTGGAGAACAGGGCCGTCGGCGGCCAGGGCTGCGCCATCGCCAGGCCAGTGGGACACTCAGGCTGGCGACGACAGACCCTGGAACTGGTCCCCTTCCCGCCAAGGCTCGGTGTCGTGGTCAGGCCGCCGCTGGCGTTGCGATGCTTGTGGATGCAAGAAGAACCTCGAGGGTTGGATCGCCTGCAAGCACTGCGGCGAGATGCGTGAAGGCTTGCAGGGCTGGCCGAAGCCGGGGACCCACTGGCCTGCCCTCAAGCCTGGGCTGGTGCCTGCTCCTGGCGGCCATGGTGGCGCTGGTGGGCAACCAGGCGGTGGCGGCTCAGCTTCAGCCCAGTTGTCTGAGTCCGAGCTGCGCACGCTCATCGGCCTG
This sequence comes from Prorocentrum cordatum, assembly GCA_963575745.1. NCBI lineage: Eukaryota > Dinophyceae > Prorocentrales > Prorocentraceae > Prorocentrum > Prorocentrum cordatum. The sequence goes on along the minus strand of CAUYUJ010018107.1, from coordinate 75,892 downwards.
TGCGAGAAGTCGGGCGACGGCGAAGCGGCCTCCCGCCACAAGTCCGCGCTCGACAAGCTGCTCCGCACCTCCACGCCCGCCCCCGTCCAGCAGCGCGCGGCCAAGGCCCACAGCAGCGTGCAGCACTGGGAGCGCAAGCTGTCCACGGAGCTCGACAAGCTCACCAAGCTCGAGAGGCAGGTGGAGGAGCAGAAGGTTGCGACGGCAGCTGCTCAGCAGTCCTTGCAGGCGGCCGACGACAACTACAAGGACCTGGTCCGAGAGCTGGCTGGGAACGTGGTCGACCACACCCCCGCAGTGCCGCTCGGCCGCGCCAAGGTGGACGTGTCGGAGCTCATGCAGGGTTCGTGCAATGTGCTGGATATGGTTTCGCTGGACTCGATCTTCCTCTTCGACGAGGGCGAGTACGAGGTGTCCGACGACGACAAGGAGCAAATGGCAGCTCGGCGGGCAGCGCTCAATGAGCAGTTCCGCGAGGCGTGCAACTCCCTCTTCAAAGGGGCGCTGGAGAAGGCCCAGGCTGCCCGCGAGGAGCAGGCCAAGCATGTGCAGCGTCTTGGCAAGAATAGGAAGGGCGAGGACGGTGCGGCCGTGGCTGGCGGCGGCGCTGGGTCCACCTCGGCGGGTCCGCCCGACGACGAGGGGGTCAAGATGCCTGGCGACTCCAGTGAGGCACCTCCCGACGTCCGAGCTCGTGCTGAGGCCGCCCTGGGCGCCACAAAGTGCCCGTTGCCCCCTCCCGCGTGACTCCTTTGGGAGCGCGGGCAGGGGGGCCCATCTGTCCTTTTCTTCCCAGCCTCCACGCTGGGCTAGCTTGAATCGAGCGGAGCTCGAGGATCGCCTGGCCCTATCTATTCGTTCTCTCGATATATATATATATATATATATATATATATAGCTTCGCTGTTGTGTTCCGCCAACAGCACCCCAGGCGTCTGCAAACAGGGGGACTTTTGCAAAAAGGGGGCAGGTGTCCTGCCCAATCTTGCGTTTTCCCCTGTCGGCCAGCAGGCTCCTGGTCCCTCAGGTGCGTTTTCTCGACCTGAAAGTTTTGAAGTGTTTAGGGCCCCCCCAGCCCCTGGGGGGGATGCCATCAACCTGAAGATTGTCACTTGCAACTGCACGGCCTGGAGTTCTGCTAAGGATTGGCTCTTGCAGACGGCGGCGCACGTGGTGTTGCTCCAGGAGCACCACTTGCTCGCGCACCAGACCTTAGATGCTCAGCGCTGGGCCCTTAATCACGGTTGGAAATCGATCTTCGGGAGTGCTAAGGCTTCGTCCGACTTAGGTACCTCTGGAGGTGTGGCTATTCTAGCTCGTGCTGGCCTGGGCCTACATTGGCCCCCAGGGGGTTATGAGGTTGAAGACTATCGTGCTGTTGCAGGGGTTGTTCATGTTGGGGATCTTCCTCCCATCCTGTGCATCTCCTGCTACTTGTCGTGCTGCGAGGGTCTGTCCGACAGGAATTTGGCCCTGCTTTCGAAGATCGGTTCGATGGCCAGCAGCAGCCTCAGCAGTTTCGCGATCGGAGGCGATTTCAATATGGAGCCCCCGCTGCTTGACGACACCAATTTCGTTCAGCAGTTAGAGGGCCAGGTGATCACGGCAGGTGTGTCCACCTGCCTTAGCTCAGCTGGCGGAAAGGTGTATGATTTTTTCGTGGTGTCTGGTGGTTTGTCCAAAGGTATCAGGGAGACGTGGGTCGACAGGTTTGCTCCGACGTCTCCCCACTCGCCCGCGGGGGCCGATTTCCATACCAGGCTTGCCGATCTTAGAGTTTTACAGTTCAGGAAGCCTCCTCCTTTGCCTGTGGAAGTCCCTGTCGGGCCTGGACCAGAGCCCCAGGACTGGGACTCTACGCTGGACTTGGCATATGAAGTCCTTGTTTGCGCCCGTCGGGGTTCTCTGGATGCTCACTACGGGCTCACCGACTTGCATAGGCGATGGGCCAACCTCGCCGAAGCCGAGCTTGCTGATCAACTCCAGGTTAAGCTCCCCCAGACTGGGTGTCGAGGAGAGATTCCCAAGGCCTGGTGGGTTCCTGTCTTGGGGCGTGACCAGCGGCCAGCTCGTCATCCTGAACTTTTTGTTTGTAGATGGCTTTCTCAGATTTTCAGGGATTGGACCACTTCCTGGAGGTCCTTGCATCACAAATGTTCTGGTGGGATCCCTATCATGAGTGCCAAGAAAGTTCTCGAGTACCCCTCGCCGTTCATTCAGAAGCATATGGGGTCTGGTGCTATCTTCGAGGCCCACCGTAGAGTCTTGGACTTCATTAGGCAGGACAAGGTCACCCTGGAGGCCATAGGCGGCGTGTCCATCGAGTTAGCTGGCCTTCTGGACTCGACCGCCAAGGCGGCTCGAGCTGCAGGTGAGCGGTCGTGGAAGGAGTGGCTCCTAAGGGACATTGACCAGGGCGGCGGCCGCAATGCGCACGCCTGGACGCGTCCTGTAGAGGCTTGGGTTCCCTCCACTACCCTCAGTGCTGCGGGCCAGGTGGTGTCCGATCCTCGTTCCCTTCTGCGTGCTGAAGGGGAACGTTTTCAGAAGCTATGGCTGGCCGAAACCGAGCTGTTCGATTTTATGGACCCCAAGCCCTTCCAACCCCTTGAACATCTTCCCCTTGTTTCGCCCGAGTTCTTGAGGGTGAAGAGCAGGGGTTATTCCAGGCGGTCGGCTGTGTCGGTTGACGGCTTTCACCTTCGGCATTACGCGCTTCTGTGTGACAAAGCCCTGCAAGTTGTCTCGTTGCTTTTCGCCATCATGGAGACGATGGCCGTTTTGCCTGAGCAGCTTCGTTTAGTCATGCTGGCAATGCTGGCCAAGCCGTCTGGCGGCCTCCGCCCCATAGGCATCTTCACCTCGCCCTACAGACTTTGGGGGAGATGCAGGAGGAGGGAGGCGATGATGTGGGAGGAGGCCAACCAGCATGCTATGTTCGCTGCATATGGTTTCAAGTCGGCTTCGGACGTGGTCTGGCGGCAGACTACTAAGAGTGAAGGGGCTGTGCAGCTTGGCAAGTGCTCGGCGACCCTCCTCTGGGACATGTATAAGTTTTACGAAACCATGGATCTTGAGGACCTCGCTACTAGATGCGATGAGTTGGAGTTCCCCCAGGTTGTTTCCAGACTCTGCATCGCGGCCTATCGGGCCCCCAGGTACCTGAACATCAGTGGTTTCATCCAGGGGCCGTACCTGGCGATTCGTGGTGTCATTGCTGGATGCAGTATTGCCACCAGTTTTGTCAGGGCCTATTACATGAAAGCCTTTTTGAATGTCGAGCTGCACCCGTCTTCGGTCCTGGATCTCTACATTGACGACCTGGGCCTGTCAGCCCAGGGTAGTTTCCATGAAGTTTATTCGGCCATCACCGTTGGGGCTGTGGGCTTGTTCAAGGCTGTGGAGGCCGATATCAAGTGCAAGGTCGCCCCCGACAAGGCGAGCCTCGTATGCAGTCAGCGGCGTCTTGGGGATAAACTCCTGGCCTTCTTGGGCGTCTGGGCTGGCCCTGGTGGGACCTCCTCGGCTGTCAACCTGGGGACTGACGACACCGCTGGTCTGCCTAGGAGGGTCAAGGGCCGTTGTAGGAAAGCCAAGCAGCGCCGCTCCACCTTCGACAAGCGTGTCAACAGGATCTGCAAACAGCGTCAGGTCCTGGGCCGTTCTGCTAAGAAGATCTTCACCAGTGGGGCCTTGGCTGGGTTAAATTTTGGCTGCGAGATTCACGGAGTCAGCGACTCTGAGCTTGGCCACATTCGCCGTCAAGCGGGTAAATGTATCAGACCGTCTTGTGGCGGGCGTAGCCTCTCCTCTGCTTTGGTTTGCGAGGATGACCCCGCGTACTATGGGATGGTCGCTCCTATCGTTCGTTGGGGGAAGGAGGTGCGGGCGGCCCAGTATCACCAGTACTTGGGGGGTATGACTTTTAAGGAGCTCAGGAAATGTTGGTCGTCTGTTTTCGAGGGAAAGCTGCAGCCCAAGACATGGCGTTCTGTCGCTGGCCCGATCTCTGCCCTCTTCCTGTCTGTCAAGCGCATCGGTTGGTCCATGCCCAACTACGCCACCCTCGCCATGCATGACGGCACACCAGTCTCCCTCACCTTCGTCAGCCCTACCCTCTTGAAGGACATCCTCAGGCGGGCGGTTGTTAGGGACCTGGAGATGCATGTGGGAAGGAGTTTGGACGTTGGGTGGGATAGGGCTTGCTTCGATATCTGCAAGAGCCAGCTTCGTTCGAAGAAATATTCTGCTCTGGAGAAGGGTTCGATCAGGAACCTGTGCTGCGGTGGAGCCTGGACAGCCGACAGAGCCGCTGAGGTGGGCTACCAGCTCAGCGTCGAGCAGTTGCTCTGCCCACTATGTCGTGCTCATCCAGACTCTGTGCATCACAGGCTTTATGTGTGCCCAGCTGTTTCTGAGACCCGCAGCGAGCTTATTCCTCCAGAGATCCTTGAGATTGCCCTGGGTCCGCTGTCGGATGGGGATCGCATCCTTTTCGATCGGGGGATCTTCGAGCATCCCGAATCGTTCTGGCCTAGGGCCCTTAGCTCGGGGGGTGGGGCCATCCTGCCAGCTACTGAGGAAGAGGACTTCTCGGAGGAGCTCGCTAATGGGGACCTGCAGGGTAGTATCTATGTTGATGGGAGTTGTTTTTGGCATCCCATCCCAGAACTTTCAAGGGCGGGCTGGGGGGTTTGCATGGTCTCCCCCCAGGGCTCCCTCCTGTGCGCCCTGCATGGCCCTGTGCACCACCCGATTAGCCAGACAGCACCAGCTGGGGAGTATTGTGCCCTCGCCATGGCCGCTCTCCATGTTGTTGCCAATTCTGAAGTTTTTTCTGACTGCCTTGCGGTAGTTAATCATTTCCGCCTGCCCCCCAGCGAACGTGTTTCGTTCAGGAGGCGTTATGCTGGCCAGTTCCTGTATATCAATAATGCCCCGTTTGTCCAGTCTGTGGTGAAAGTTAAAGCCCACCAGGACAAGGATGAGTCGGGCATTTCGGATGATGAGAGAATCCGCAGGGTCGGTAACGATTTCGCCGACAAAGCTGCGCAGCGCGGGGCCCGCTCTCACCCCCAACCTTCGCCCGAAGAAGAAGAGCGAGTGAACCGTGCTGTCAAGATTAGTAAAGTTGTGTGCCGACTAGCGGCCAAGTTGCTCCCAATGTGGCCACGATTGAACTTGGAGGGTGCTCCGTTTGTCGCTCCTTGTCGCACCACCCGTGGTCCCGAGGAGCCCGTGGTCCAGCATCAGTGGCAGTGGCAACACTCTGTGTGGAGGTGCGTTGTTTGCAGGTTAGGCTCTCGTTCTTGTGTCAAGCCGCCTGGTGGTTCGTGCACCGGCGTTGCCAGAGCAGATCTGGACATCGCCGACTCTCTTTCGCACAGCGTTGTTATTCTGCCGTGCACAGATGGTTCTGATTTTTATTTCTGCCCCAAGTGCGGGGGATTTATGCATCAAGCTGTGTTTGTCAAGACTGCTTTGTCCAAGGAATGTCCTAACGAGTTGCGCGGCCATGGCCGCACGAATTTTAACAAAGTCATGCAAGGCCGCCACCCAAGGAAGAACCTGGGGGTAGGCCGACCTGAAGAGCTGCCAGCAGGGGCGTTTCCCGCCCTTGCGCCCTCGTCTTTGCCCGTCCCCAACTTTTGAACGGATTGTTCGAAATCATTGGTCTCAGAGCGCTTTCCCTTTCTAGGGATGTGTTTTAGTTTTGTCTCGTCCCCCTTGCGGGGGTCGAGGAGCATCCAGCCCTTTTGGCGTCGTGTTGCGGCCCAACCGTGTGCTCGCTCTGCCATCAGCGTGGAGCGAACGCAGCAGGCTGAGATGGTTTTCCCCCTGCTCCCCCCAATGCGGGTGTGGGCGAGGGGGTCGCCGCTGTTTCCACGGCACTGCGGGACTGGCAGCCGTTCGGCGTGAGTCCCCCCGCAGTTGCCGTGACGTCAGCGGCGGGGCAGGGCTGGTGGCGTAAGTGGCTTGAGGCGCCACCCAGCCTTGCCCCTCCTCTGGGGGGAGGCGCCGTCCCCCCAGAGAGTACGGCTTGGCAGTTGTTGATGTTAAAAAAAAATCCTCCCCTTCCTCCTCCTCCTCCTCGTCCTCATCCTCCTCCTCCTCCTCCCTCCTCCTCCCCCTCCCCCTCCCCTCCCCTCCTCCTCCTCCTCCTCCTCCTCCTCTCCTCCTCCCCTCCTCCTCCCCCTCCTCCTCCTCCTCCTCCTCCTCCGCCTCCTCCTCCTCCTCCTCCTCCTCCTCCTCCTCCTCCTCCTCCTCCTCCTCCTCCTCCTGCTCCTCCTCTTTGTAGTAGTAGCATGCGTGCCCTGACTCTTCTTAATATAAGTATTAGTAATCGTCGCAATCGCAGTCGCATCCATATTATTAGTGTTGGCATGGTCGTTTGTACTACAGTACGGTTAAATTGCCGAATCAATAGTATTCCCTACCTAGGCTCTGCCTAGAGGGTTCTTACTCTCTTAGCTTAAAGGGGCGGGCAGTGTAAATCGCCCCGGGCGGTTCCCCCAGTCCCCGCCCCGCGGTTCCCCCAGGTACGTCCCCTTAGCTTAGCGTTGCGTATCTCATCTTAGCTTAGCTTAGCTTAGCTTAGCTTAGCTGAGCTTAGCTTAGCTTAGCTTAGCGTATCGCATATTAGCTTAGATTAGCTTAGATTTAGCTTAGCGTTAGTTTAGCATTCGCTTAGTTGTCGCTTAGCTATAGCTTAGCTTTAGCTTAGCTTCAGCTTAGCTTCAGCTTAGCTTTTGCTTAGCTTTAGCTTCGCTTTAGCTTAGCTTTAGTTTAGCTTTAGCTTAGCTTTAGTTTAGCTTTAGTTTAGATTTAGCTTAGCTGTAGCTTAGTGTTAGCTTAGTGCTAGCTTAGTGTTAGCTTAGCTTTAGCTTAGTTTTATCTTAGCTTTAGCGTAGCTTTAGCTTAGCTTTAGTTTAGCAGTCGCTTAGCTTTAGCTTGGCTTTAGCTTAGCTTTAACTTTAGCTCAGCGTTAGCTTCGCTTTATCGTAGATTTAGCTTAGCTTTAGCTTAGGTTTAGCTTTGCTTTAGCTGAGCTTTAGTTTAGCGTTAGCTTAGCTTTAGCTCAGCTTTAGCTTACCTGCAGCTTACCTGCAGCTTAGCGTTACCTTAGCTTTAGCTTAGCTTTAGCTTAGCGTTAGCTTAGCTTTAGCTTAGCTTTAGCTTAGCTTTAGCTTAGCGTTAGCTCAGCTTTAGCTTAGCTTTAGCTTTAGCTTTAGCTTAGCTTTAGCTTAGCTTTAGCTTAGCTTTAGCTTAGCTTTAGCTTAGCTTTAGCTTAGCTTTAGCTTAGCTTTAGCTGAGCTTTAGCTGAGCTTTAGCTTAGCAACTTATCTGTGGCAGTCGCTTAGCTTTAGCGTATCTTTACTGGTGCTACTAATGCTGCTTTCCTAGGGGCTTCAACTTCTAGGTAGGGTCGCACTGGGATAATTTTTAGTCTGAATCCGAGTACGAGCATCATTATAACTATGAATGGTATCACTCATAATCGTAGTGCAGTGCGATTCGTAACACGATTAGTAGAAGTCGCATTCGCATAAGTCGTATTAGTAGTTGTCGTCGTGCCATTCGTCGCATGGGGGTTCGATTTCGTACTTGTCGTACGAGTACTAAGCGAATTTGTCTTCTAACGAATAGTATCCCCAAGTATTAATAATGGTGGTGGTAACCATCTCATCATTAGTCTATATAATAGTATTCGTAGACGCATCACTACACGTCGTCTTAAGAGTAGAAATAAGCTTAGTATCGACATGCGTATTACTAGTAACCATTATCCTTCTCATATTCGTATCATGGGTTGTATTGTGATGTTAATATTAGTCATCTTCTTAATAGTATCCTCAAACAGATGCAAAGGTTTCATTCGATCAGTAGCCTTGTGAAATATTCATCTCGATATCAGTATTGGTACGATTAGTGTTTATGTGATTAGTAGTAGTTGTAACATATTATCAGAATGTTTAAGAATACGACTATGATCCCTAACACTCGTATTATCATTAGTAGTTTATAATGTTTAAGCATAGTCTTAGCATGATCGGTCGGATTAACAATATTAGTGTTAGTGCTATGATTAGTCGTCTTACTCGTAATATTATATCTCGTAGTCTTCCTCCACTTCGTATTGTTATTGCTGAGGTTACTATCCTCTTCCTCCTCGTCATCCTCCTCCTCATACTCCTTCTCCTCCTCCTCCTGCTCCTCATCCCTCCCTCATCCTTTTCATTTGCATGATCCTCATTCGGAGACCCCATCACACGCTTCTTGACCTCATAGGAAGCTCCAACGAAAGCCCCAGCGGTAGGGCCCGCACGGCGTCGCCACGCCCGCCACTCGGCAAACCGCTCACGCGCTTCGCGGCTCCATGGAGGCCTCAACCGAAGGCCCCGATGGCAAGGCCCGCGTGACGTCGCCCCACTCCGTCCGGCACATCCGTCACACGCTCCGTGGCTTCCCAGGAGGAGCCCCACCGCAAACCCCAGAGTCGGGGCAGCAGGGCGTCGCCCCTCCGACTCCGCCACGTCCCTCGCACGCTTCGTGGCCCCATGGGGAGCTCCACCGAAAGCCCCATTGGCACGGCCCGCATGCGCCCCACATATTTCGACACACCCGTCACAAATATACACACACACACACTGAGACCCAATCCTACATCTCATCCTTCTGTTCGCCAGCAATGCGGCGTTCACGCCTGCATGTGCTCGGTTGGATACGCGGTCGCACGGACGCGCATCGCCCGGGGCATCCGTGAAAAACGCCCTGCACCTATGGGATCGCGACCCAAGAAATCCAAGCCGCAGGCTTCTGGAGAAACCCAAATACCGGTACCGCTGCCCCCCGGACTTGTGGATACCATGACAATGGACACCCCATCAATCCGATCATTGAATTAAGATGTTTTCAAACTTTTGAAGAATGTCCTCAAAATGTTTGAAACATGTGTTTGACATGTTTGAAACATGTTTAGAACATGCTTTAGACACCTGGAAACTATTTGGCAACATGTTTCCTCTCCATTGATCGTCGTCCACAAGGAGAAGCACAAATACCGGTACCGCTGTTCCCCAGACCTTTCCCGGGGCGCGTTCTCACCGAACTTCGAAGCAACTCAAGCCGCGGAGAGGAGGGCCTCCCCAGACAGACCAGACGGGCGAAAACGAGGCCAGGGCAAAGGTATCGGTATCCTTTCTTCCTGTGAGATCCCCGCGCACGATGGTTTTCCACCCACGGCCCAGACTTCCGAAGCCTCGATTCCCCAGAAGTGCCGACCCTTTCCCTGGGGCCGGTTTTCCATCCTGGGCCGCTTACGTTACGGTCCCAGCGCCTGGCGATGGCCCCAGGAGGTCGAAAACGGCCAAGCACTTTCCGCTATGATTTCGTCGCGACGCGAGCATGCATGCTTGGATGACCGCGGAGGTGCTCAGGGAATAGAGAGTTTCTAAGTGGATGCCAAGGTGGATTCTGTGTGGCGTCGCATGGTTTATGAGTGAGCTAGAACTACCTAACTGGCGTAAGGAAGGAATTCGAACCCCTTCTGAGCCACCGGGGGCACTTGCGATCCACTTACAAGCCACGCTCGGCCAGCTATTAATCACATCGGCATACGTTCAGAACCTTCGATGGCCTCAGCACCCCCCGCCAAGGTGGAGAGGCAAGGCCCGCAGAGGGCACTGAATATACACCTATCAGGTCGGGGATGGGGTGGGAGGTGATGAGGATCTGCGAATGGCTGCGGGGCCCCAATATGTACACCACCGCCAGGCGGCCATATGAAAGGAACACATCCTGCGCGCGACCGCCCTGACAGGGGTGCCACTGCCTGCCCCCGCGGAGCGCAAGTACTTGCAGCGTGGTCATGCGCGCAGATGGCGGCCGCATTCAGACGAAGAACTGCTCCCAAACACCCTATGGCAGCACGGTGGTGGTGTACAAACACGATGGACCCCCCCCCCGGGATTTGTCTTACACCACCCAGACGTATACACCATGTGAAGGCGTGGTGGCCCTCGGCACGAACGGAAAACAAGGAGGACGGTCCTCCCCCTCCTCCTCCTCCTCCTCCTCGCCGAGGCGCGCCAGGTCGAGCGAGGGGACGTGGCTTGGCCTGACCACCTGCCGGAAGTCGGGCCGCTGCGGCAGGGGCACGCTGTCGGCGGAGCGCGCGCTCTCGAGGGCCGACGCCCCGAGCATGGACTCGAGGTGGGGCGGCTGCGAGTTCTGGGGGGCGGGGGGCAGGGGGGGAGAGGAGCATGGCGGAGGAGGGAGGAGGGGGGAGGGGGGAGGGGGGAGGGAGAGGGAGAGGGAGGGAGAAAAAAGGGCGGAACAGGAGGAGGAGCAGGAGGTGGAGGGGGGGGGACGGAGGATAAGGAGGACGAAGGAGGAGGAGGAAGAAGGAGGAGGAGGAGGAGGAGGAGAAGGAGGAGGAGGTGGTGGTGGTGGTGGTGCTCAGCTCATGGCATGGAATGCATAGCAGAACGATTGCATGCTGGCCGCCGTGCGCAATACAGGAGGCAGACCCCCATCGAGCGTATGTGAAAGTCGGCATCCCCGTTACGCCGGGTTGTGGTATCTGGGGGCACCATGGGCAACGTTACGGCCGAGTTGCCTCAGCAGAACATTCCGAATGGACAGCGCTGCCACACTAGGGAATGAGAAAACAGGCACCTCAACTGGCACGTCCGCGGGGGAAAAGCGACGAAGAGGGTACGGGAGAGGCACGAGGACACCAACCACACACACACACACACAAACCACACACACACGCACGCACGCACGCACGCACGCACGCACACACACACACACACACACACACACGCACGCACGCACGCACGCACGCTCGCTCGCTCGCACGCACGCACGCACGCACGCACGCACGCACGCACGCACGCACGCACGCACACGCACGCACGCACGCACGCACACACAACACACACACAGCACACACACACACACACACACACACAAACGCACATACACACACACACTCACACACGCACACACCGTACGCACGCACGCACGCACGCACGCACGCAACGCACGCACGCACGCACGCACGCACGCACACACACACACACACCACACACACGCACACGCACACGCACACACACACACACCACACACACACACACACACACACACACACGCACACACACACACACACACACACACACACACACACACACACACACACACGCCCCACACACACACAACACACACACACACACACACACACGAGGCACGGGAGGAAGCGGAGAACAGGAAGCGGGGATGGTAGGGACATGTGTATTATAAATATATATATATATATATATATATATATATATATACATTTAATATACTACAGAATCCGGCACGCCAGATCATTCAATAACGCCACCGCCTAAGTCTAAGCTTCGGCCAGGCCTTTTGTACCTGACCCTGCGACGCGCTTTCATTCCAACAGGTCCTGGGGGGGGGGCACTTCCAGGGAACTGAACTCTCGTCTGCTCCGAAACACATCGACTGGGCTCTGAAACTTGGGAAAATGGGTTGGCTGTTACGACTGCTGCTATGCTGTGGCACTGGGTGGCTTCGACTCTCACTTTTTCCCCGGGCTCTGCATATATATATAAATAATTATATAATATATAGATATGTATAATATATATATTATATATATATAATGAAGAGAGAGGAGAGAGAAAAGAAAAAAAATAAAAAAAAGAGAGAGAGAGAGAGAGAGAGAGCGTGATCCACCGCCGCTTTACTGTGGAAAATTGCCCCCCTCTTCCTCCGGAACCCGGGGTCCCCCCCCCCCTCCGAAGATCCCCCCCCCCCCTGCTGGAACCCCCCCCCCCCCCCTCCCTCCCTCCCCCGGCAAAACCCCCCCCTCCCCTAACCCCTCCCCCCCCCCCCTCCCCCTCGAAAACGGGGGGGGGTCACTACCGGTTCGAACCCCCCCCCCCCTCGACAACCGGAGGGGGGGTCACTCACCGCCAACAAACGACTCCCAGTCCCTACCACCGTCCGCGCCACATCCCCCACTGTTGTTCCCAGCACCACTGTCCTCACCACCACTGTCCCCACTGGTTCCACCACCGTCCCTACTGTCCCCACCAGTGCTCCCACCACTGTCGCACTGTCCCCACAGTCCCCACCACTGTTCCCACCACGGTTCCACTCTCCCCATTTTCTCCACGGCCCCAACCACTGCCCGACTATCCCCACTGTCCCCACTGTCCCACTGACTCCTCCGCTGTCCCACTGAGCTGTCCCACTGTTCCCACCACTGTCCCCACTGTCCCCACCACTGTCCCCACTGTACCTCTGTCCTATTGTCCTACCGCCGTCCTCGCCACCGCCTTCACCACTGTCCCCACCACCACTGTACCCTCCACTGTCCCACTGTTTCCACCTCCCACTGTCCCCACACCACTGTCCCCACCACCACCGTCCCAATCACTGTCCACTGTCCCCACTGTTCCCACCATTGTCCTCACCACTGTCCCCACCACTACAGTCCCCACCACTGTCCCACTGTCCCAACCACTGTCCCGCTGTCCCCTCACCACCGTCCCCACCACCACCGTCCCCACCACTGTCCGCACCCCCCCTCGGTTTTCGAGGAGGGGGGGGGTCGAACCGGTAGTGACTCCCCCCGGTTTTCGAGGGAGGGGGGGGGTTCGAACCGGTAGTGACCCCCCCCTTTTCATGATGAACTGGGGGGGGGAGGGGTTCGAACCGGTAGTGACCGCCCCCCCCGGTTTTCCACCAGCAGCGGTAGAACACGCTCTTTCA
>CAUYUJ010018107.1:18103-60603 GCA_963575745.1 Prorocentrum cordatum | reverse complement strand
ACGCCTCCGGCGCTCAACGAGGCGTCTGGAAGGGGCGCAAGACCCTCCGCATCGCGCCCGTCGTCGCGCCCCAGAGACCCCCCCTGCAGCCGCCCCGCCATCGGCAGCACCTTCGAAAGTAATGCGCGCAACGGGATCTAAGGCAACGCCACTCACGACGCGCACCTGAGGAGCCCCCGAATTCCCGCAAGCGGCACCACACACGGGACACGGCGTGGACTATGGCTGAGCAGTAATGCATATAAAACGCCATCGCTCTGCTCGACATCTGCGTTTCAAGACGAACTGTCGCGCGCTGCCTTGAAATATGTCAATCGAACAATGCCGAAGTAGACCGCGCGCGCCGATTCGCGACGGTCAACGCATTGCGACATGCTCTTCGCGCGCGCCCCCTTTCGCGAAACCCACGGGCGCGCGCGCCCCGCTGGCCGACCCTGGATCTGGGGCCGCGAGTGTCACCGCGCCCCTCGCACGCCCAGGTCGGCGCCGCCGGCGGGGCCCCAGGGGGCCCTGCAGGGCCCCCCCCACCCCCCCACCCCCCCCCCCCCACTTCCCCACTCCAACCCCCTCGACCCCAACTCCCCCATTGCCATGCCCCCCGAGCCCCCCCCCACCCACACACATATCTATCGATCAATGTATATATATATATATATACACCCACAAATGCGCGCGCAGCGCCCAGGGGTTCCCGACATGCGCCATTGTCACCTCGCGCTAACTCCCAGTCCTCAACGGCGTCGCGCGCTTCACCCTGCAGTCGCACAGACATCGCTGCAAGGATCTGCGCATTCTCCTCTCGATGCGCCGCTGAAGACTGCAGCCAGCGAAGCCTGCAAATGCGTATCTCGAGCCTGGGCGACACCGAGAAGACGCCATTGTTCACGAAGGGGGCGCGGTCTGCGCCCGATGCTCGCGGACACCCCGGCACGGGGTCGCCCCTGGGGGGCCCCCCCCGCCCCGAGACATTGGAACCAGGCGGTTTGCAGTCGCCCGCCATCAGTTCGGACGCCTCGAGCCCGCCGAGCCCACGTGCCCGAAACCGGCGCAAAGACATGAACCTCGAATAGACAGAAGCACAGCTAGAAAACCAAAAACCCGAAGAGCTGCGACAGGCTCGCCACACATACCCCAGAACAGGCAACTCGCCGGCGCGCGACCCGCCCCGCGCGCGAGGCAACTAAACTGCGCCCCAAGGCGAAGCGCCGACGGCCCCACGGCGCCAAGAACCGATGCAAGCTCAGCAAAAAGCCCGAGCGCGCTCGATGGATCCAGCTCCTACAAAGCGCGGCACGCTCTGCTGCCCGCCACAATTCTGGGCGCCCCCGACCGCCACCGGCGCCCGATCGAACTGCGCGCTAGCCTCGCCAAGCTGCCCGGCCAACGCCGCGCGCGTCGATCCAACCATCTTTTGCGCCGCGCCGCCCACGACTACCGCGGTCGAGAGGCATCCGAGCTCTGCGCTGCAAGGGCGCCCGCGCATCGTGGTTTCTCCGTCTGGCATTGCTCGTCGCCCTGCCGCCCGCGGCTCCAAAACTTGGCGCTGGAAGCTCGATGGTGCCTGATCTCGTGGAGGGGCGCCCTGACGTCATTGCCAAACTCTTTCCACGATATGAGAGGCGCCAACTCCGTCCGCCGCGTCGGCGGCGACATGGCCCACGCGGCCAGCCGGTTTCCTGGCGCGCGCTATCTGCATTGCGGCATTGAAATCAAATTGCGCAAACCGCCCCCTGCGAAAACCTTCCAAATGCACTCGGTTGACCAAAGAAAAACGCCCCACGTGAGGTGCCACATCCTGAGAATTTCCAGCCCGCGGTCACCTGAGCTCTGATCGTAGCCCCTCGACGCCTGCGAGCGGCCCCACTGCGCGCGCAATCAATGAACCACGCCCCCGCCGGAGATGCCGCCGCACCTCGCCCCCTCACGCGCCTCAGCGTTGCAGGGGCGCGGCCCATGCATCAGTCCGACTGCTCTAGAGTCTTGCCTTAGCACCCAGCGCGGGCAAGCAGGCCCCCCGCGGTCCGCGCCAATCCAGCGTCGCCGCGGACGCGCCGCGGGCTCTTCGCCACGCGCGAGTAGGGGTGCGCCCCAAAAACCAGGTCTGGCCCAGCTGCATGTCGGGCCTCGCGCGGCTGGATTGGGCAGCGCGCTGAAAAAACTTCCGCTGGCAACGACCATGGAAGAACGCGTCTAAGATATGCCAGCTGTGTTACAGTAGACAAAAATACCACGTAAACCTCACCCGCCTCATCCTTGAGTTCGCGGCCCCATAACTGTTGCCCGCCGCGTCTGTCATCCCGGTCTTGAACTCAGAAATTATATATGATTGTCGCCATCGTTCATATCCTGGCTGCGACAAGTGCTGTGCCCTTCTTATCTCTGGCGTCGGACTCGCAAGAGTGGAACCGCCGTAGAATCGCAGTCCTGGGCAAACTGCTGCCAATGCTAACCATATCGCCAGTATGCTCACCAGCTGGTCCTCATGGTTCCCCCTTGTTTGATCTGTTGTCCAAGAATTCCTATGCGAAATGAAAAATACCGACCACGTGCCTCTGTCGAACCTCCGGCTAGGCGTCACAATCGCCGACGCAATTCTTTCAATTCATCAAGTTGGCGCCTCTCCAACTGTCCAAGATGACGCCGCAGATGCGACCGTCGCTTAACGAGCTGTCGCTGATATGCATCACCACTCAAAATTCGAATATGCCTCAATGCATCACTGGCAAAAAAATGACATACATTGAGCAGATTGAATAACTAACGACACGTTCCATAAGTCGGAAGCCGGGCAAGGGCTGCTAAATCCGTGGCTGCTAGAATCGGCATCCGGGAAGTTGTCTTCCCCGTTGACTGTTTCGCGTGCCGCGCCTCATTACAGGAAGTTGTTTTCCCTTCCGGGAGGGCCGTTTTAGCAGCCACGGTTTTAGCAGCCCTCGCCCAGCTTTCGGATAAGGTTTGGCAAGCAGAATATACCTGCGCCATGTCGGGGATGTGCGAATACATGGATATCCACGCATTTCACAAAAACGGCTCACTCCATGAACCGTCCAGATCACCTTGCGCCAGCGCTACCAGGTTCCACTGAAATTTGCGCGTGCCCTTGACTCGAGGAAAACCCCATACATACAGGTGTGTTTAGACAGATGTTGCTCGGACAAGCAGTGTATCAGGGTCCAGTTTACCTCGCACAGGCGCACCTTGTAAATTACGTCGGTGTTGCTTCCAAGCATTGTGAGCGCTGCCGTGCAGTAAACCACGGAATAATGAACTCCTATCCAGTCGACATGCGCACTCGAAATCCTCACGGGGGGAGAAAAGAACAGATCCTCCAAGACATCTGCTAGCCAGGCATACATCGTTTCCCCCATAGTATATATGGGTTTCGTCATGCTGGAATATTCCGGCTGCAGCCTCCAGGCCCCGACTGGAATGTGTTCACCCGGAGATGTATTAGGAACTGAAATGCCCGCGTACTCGTTGGCGCCGCGTCCACATGCGAACATCTGCGGGGTTGAGCTCTCGAAATTGGCCCATCCATTGCATCATCTGCTCCATGTATCTCTGTGCAACCATTTCATTCGCAATATGCGGCCCCACGGGAAAGCCCGCCACAAACATCAATAAATGACGGCGACCTGATCCAAGATCCACTGCTCCAAATCGGCCTTGAAGTCCTGCGGGTGGGGAATGAATCTGCGCAGTATGTCGAAGAAGAACTGGTTGCTTACGCACTCTGGCCTGCACGCTCGCACGTGATGAGACCAGCCGTCCACGCCCATATCCCCAGTTCAGTACATGTGCGTGCTGGTCCAAGGACGTCGTGCTGGCGCAGGCGGTGTGCTTCCTTCGTACTCATGCACCTGGAAAACAAATGTCAGTGCTGGAATATCCGTCGCTCACCTCCTATGCTCTGTCGCTGTGCAACAAAGACGTCACCTTGTGCGCCACAGGAATGGGAAAGCACGTGCAAACCGCGCGCCGCGTCGGAGGGGTGCCTGCATGGAGGGGCAAGGAAGCGCTGGGTATGGAAGAACACACATCCGTAGCCGCAAAAGTATGCGAAGAGACTTGGGCCAGCGCGGCTATGAGAAAGAAGGAGGACGAGGGCGGGGGAGGGTGGTGGAGAAGGAGGAAGGAGGGTAGAAGGCGAGGAAGATGAGGAGGAGGAGGATCAAGGAGGAGGGTGCAGGGATAGAGGACGTTGGCGCGGAAGCGGAAGTCGGAAAAGGGTGCCCGCCTTTTCCACCTCACCTCCCCCGCCTCCTCCCATCACGCTTCTCCTCCTCCCTCCTCCTCCTCCTCCTCCTCCTCCTCCTCCTCCTCCTCCTCCTCCTCCTCCTCCTCCCCTTTTCCTCGTCCACCTCCTCCTCCTCCATCTCCTCCTCCTCCTCCTCCCTCCTCCTCCTCCTCCTCCTCCTCCTCTCCTCCTCCTCCTCCTCCTCCTCCTCCTCCTCCTCCTTCCTCTTCCTCCTTCTCTTGCTCGCCCTCTTCCTCTTCTCTCTCTGCCTCTTTCTCTTCCTCTTTCTCTTTCCTCTCCCTCCTTCCCTCCCTCCTCCCTGCCCCCCTACCTCCCTCCCTTCTCCTCTTTTTCTTCTTCGTCCTCCTCCTCCACCTCCTCCCCCACCCTCTGCCAACTGATGTGTCGATGCAGAGCCTGCGTCCAGAGAATGCGAGTGCGAGAGCGCGGGGATTGCGAGGATTGCGATCCTCAAGAAGCGGAACCCTCCAGTCAGGGCCCGCCCCCGCTGCGGGGCCAGCGGCGCGCAAGAGCGCGCGACCCGGGCGACGCAAGCTGCCGTGTGGAGCCTGCAAGCAGCGCGTGCGCGAAGGCAGAGCGGAGGCAGCGCTGACCGGAGGGGAGGAGGACGCGGCTCCGCCGCGGCCCGCTGCCGTGTGGAGCCTGCTTCCGGGAAGGTCGAGAGGTCCGAGAAGCGGCAGAAAGAGGCCGCGGACGGCGCGTGCGGCAGCACGGAGTCGAGGCGAAGCGGCCGGCCGCCGTCGGCCGCGGTGCGGCGGGGCCTGCGCAGAGCGAGCGGCAGGGGGAGCGGAGCAGCGGCTGCGGGACCCGGGGGGTAGGACGAGGCTGGGGCCAAGCGGCGTCAGCTGCAGGACGGGCGGTGGCAGCTGACCGCCTACCAGACCACCCCAAACCAACCCGAAGACTCGAATTTCGGGCTGGAGGGTGAACGGGCTTCATGTGTGGTTCTTCAATGTTCCCCGACCCCCCCTCACTGGAAATGGAGGGTAAATCGGGGCCTTCGGGTTGGGTTGGGGTGAGTTGGTGGACGGTGAGCAGCGCGGTATAGAAGCTGGGATGTAGCCAGCCGCCATCGGTTGTTGCGCGGAGCCAGCGTTCAGCGCGCGCGGGAAGGCAGGTAAATGGCAGCAAGACGAGGAGGCGAAGACGAAGTCCAATGTCGAGCCTGTCTGCGAGGAGCTACGAAGCGCCACGGCGGTAAAGCACGTCGGCTTCGCGAACGAGGCCTGCACAGCTCCAGAAGGAGGGCTAGGGGATAAGGAAGATCAGCCAAGCCTGCCGAGGGGTGCGAGACGATCCAACCCAGCAAGAGATGCGGCAAGCACTGACAAACGGACGTGGCAGGCAGTGGAAGCCGTCAGTCAAGTCCATCCAGCCGAAGCGGTTCGCGAACATCTACCAGGGCGAGTGCAGGAAGAGTGACCACGGTGTCATCCTTCTCTTCGCCAGCATCACCATCACAGCACTACTAGCCGGCCGCTCTGCGGTTGATCGGGAGTTTCTGTATATAGAAGAAGGTGCGTGCGCTTGTTGGCGAGGGTGAGGATGAGGTTCCTCCTCCTCCTCCCTCCTCCTCCTCCTCCTCCTCCTCCTCCATCCTTCTCTTGCCTCCGTCTGTCCTCCTCCACCCCGCAGCTCCATCATCTTCTCCTCCTCCTCCTCCTCCTCCTCCTCCTCCTCCTCCTCCTCCTCCTCCTCATTCCTCCTCTGGGCACCTCCCCCGGGGCGCGGATCCACCGGATCTGTCCGGATCTGTCCGGAAACGGTGCCGGAGGCCGCTCTGGGCTCCTCTGGGCACCTCCCCCGGGGCCGGTTTTGTGAGGATGTCTCAAGCGAGGGCGCCGGTTTGGGATTCGTCCCCGGATCCAGCGGATCCGTCCGGATCCGTCCGGAAACGGTGCCGGAGGCCGCTCTGGGCTCCTGTGGGCACCTCCCCCGGGGCCGGTTTTGCGGGGATGTCTCAGGCGAGGGCGCCGGTTTGGGATTCGCCCCCGGATCCAGCGGATCCGTCCGGATCCGTCCGGAAACGGTGCCGGAAGCCGCTCTGGGCTCTCTGGCCACCTCCCCCGGGGCCGGATTTGCGGGGATGTCTCAGGCGAGGGCGCCGGTTTGGGATTCGTCCCCGGATCCAGCGGATCCGTCCGGATCCGTCCGGAAACGGTGCCGGAGGCCGCTCTGGGCTCCTGTGGGCACCTCCCCCGGGGCCGGTTTTGCGGGGATGTCTCAGGCGAGGGCGCCGGTTTGGGATTCGTCCCCGGATCCAGCGGATCCAGCGGATCCGGGATCCGTCCGGAAACGGTGCCGGAGGCCGCTCTGGGCTCCTCTGGGCACCTCCCCCGGGGCCGGTTTTGCGGGGATGTCTGAGGCGAGGGCGCCGGTTTGGGATTCGTCCCCGGATCCAGCGGATCCGTCCGGATCCGTCCGGAAACGGTGCCGGAGGCCGCTCTGGGCTTCTCTGGGCACCTCCCCCGGGGCCGGTTTTGCGGGGATGTCTCAGGCGAGGGCGCCGGTTTGGGATTCGTCCCCGGATCCAGCGGATCCGTCCGGATCCGTCCGGAAACGGTGCCAGAGGCCGCTCTGGGCTCCTCTGGGCACCTCCCCCGGGGCCGGTTTTGCGGGGATGTCTCAGGCGAGGGCGCCGGTTTGGGATTCGTCCCCGGATCCAGCGGATCCGTCCGGATCCGTCCGGAAACGGTGCCGGAGGCCGCTCTGGACTCGTGCTCTTCGCGCCGGGGGTGAGGATGACGTGAGTTCCACAGAAACTCCCTCAAATCATCATAGTCATAGTCAGCATCAGCATCATCATCATCATCATCATCATCATCATCATCAGCAGCAGCAGCAGCAGCATCCTCATCATCATCCTCATCATCATCATCATCATCATCATCATCATCATCATCATCATCATCATCAGTATCATCATCATCAGCAGCATCATCATCACCATCGTCGTCATCAGCGCCATCATCATCCGCAATATCATTATCATTATTCTCCTCCACCTCCTCCTTGTCATCCCCCTCCTCATCATCATCACCACCATCAGCATCACCATACTCATCATAGTCACCAGCCTCATTAGCATCATAAATTGCCATTATCATCATCATCAGCATCAGCATCATCATCGTCATCATCAGCATCATCATCGTCATTGTCATCTTCATCGTAATCATCAGCATCAGCATCAGCATCAGCTGCCTCATCATGATCATCGTCATTGTCATCGTCATCATCAGCAGCAGCAGCATCATCAGCATCAGCATCGCTATCATCATCATCATCATCATCATCATCATCATCATCATCATCATCATCATCATCATCATAATCATCATCATCATCATCATCATCATCATCATCAGTATCATGATCATCACCAAAATCAGAGAAACGTCATCATGGTCGTCGTCGAAATCGCCGTCATTGCTGTCATCGTCTTCGTCATCGTAATCACCATCCGCAGTATCGACAGCATCGTCGTCGGTATCATCGACACCATCACCGGTACCATCATCATCATGATCATCACGATCAGCAGAAGCAATATCATCATCATCATCATCATCATCATCATCATCATCATCATCATCATCATCATCACCAGGATCAGAATCATCATCATCGTCGTCGTAATCGTCGTCGTTGCTGTCTTCGTCATCGTAATCACCATCCGCAGTATCGGCAGCATCGTCGTCGTTGTCATCAACACCATCACCATTACCAGCATCACCATCACGATCAGCAGCAGCAGCAGCTTTACCATTAGCGGTCCCAATATCATCGTCGCCACCCTCATCAGAAGTCATCTCCTCCTTCTCCTCAACATCATCATTCTCATCATCACCAGCATCACCGTCATTATCACCATCATCATCAGCATCATCAGCATCAGCATCAGCATCATCATAATCATCATCAGCACCATCATCATCAGCATTAACATCACCATCAGCATGATCAGTATCCTCATCACCACCATCATCGTCATAAGCAGCATCATCAGTATCAACACAATCATAATCACCATCAGTATCATCCTCGTCATCCGCATCACCAGCATCATCACCACCATCACCATCATCATCATCATCATCATCAGCAGCATCAGCATGATCATCATGATCATGGTCATTATCTTCAGCATCAGCACCAGCATCAGCATTAGCATCATCATCATCATCAGCATCATCATCATCATCATCATCATCATCACCATCATTACCATCACCATCATCAATTTCGTTTCGGCTACGTCGACCACTCCTCCTCCTCCTCCTCCTCCTCCTCCTCCGCCTACGTCTTCGAGCTTGGAACTAGAGGCGGTTCTGACTTCGCGAGCTTCCTCCTCCTCCTTCTACGCCGCCTCCTCCCTCTTCCCTGTCGCCTGCGGCGAGATGGAGCTCATGCTGAGGAGGCCTCCCTGGTTCAGCATAGCTGCCGCGTGGTGCCCGTGGAAGTCCTCCCAGGACGAGCAGCGGCCCATGCAACAGAGGAACCGTCGTCGACATCGTCGTCGTCCTCCTCCTCCGCCTCCTCCGCCGCCTTCTCATCATCCAGCTCCTTTCTCCTGGTCCTCCTCCTCCTCCTCCTTCTCCTCCTCCTACTCCTCCACCTCCACCTCGAAGTCCTCCTCATACTCCTCCTCCTCCTCCGCCTCCTACTCCTCCTCCTTTTCCTCCTCCTCCTCCTCCTCCTCCTCTTCCTCCTCCTCATCATCATCACCATCACTGTCAACAACAACAACAACAACAACAACAACAATAACAACAACAACAACAGCAGCAACAACAACAGCAACAACAACAACAACAACACTAGCAACAACAACAATAATAACTATAGAGTACTCATCATCATCACCATCATCATCATGAACATCATCAGCAGCATCAGCAGCAACATCAGCATCAGCACCAGCACCAGCAGCAGCAGCATCAGCATCATAATCAGCATCAGCATCAGCATCATCAACATACTCATCAGCATCATCAGCATCATCATCATCATCATCATCATCACCATCATCATCATAATGATCATGATCATGATCATGATCATCATCAGCATCATCATCATCATCATCATCATCATCATCATCATCATCATCGGCATCCCCATCATCACCATCAGCATCATCATAATGCGGAGATTCCCCACCCATCCATATTTTACAGAACTCTCATGTTTGTCATCCGCATGCGGTGACCTTGCAGAGACAGCACAAACCTGAACACACGCCGGCGTGAGACACACAACACACTTTACAGATCCGTGCAGCCTAGACAATTGCTTGCGGCCCGCCGAAAGCCAGGGCGGGTAGGTCGTGCACCAGTTGAGACGGGGAGGGAGGCTTGAGCGAGACGTATACGGACCTCTGTGTGTCTTCTCCTACACGTTCCTAGGACAAGTCGGAGATTCCCCACCCGTCCATATTTTACAGAACTCTCATGTTTGTCATCCGCATGTGGTGACCTTGCAGAGACAGCACAAACCTGAACACACGCCCGCGTGAGACACACAACGCACTTTACAGATCCGTGCCGAACATCGAAGCACCAAAAGTCGCTATCGGTTCTCTGCCGTCAGGGCGGCTCGGGGTCAATTGCACGGAAGGGGTACAGGCGGAGCGTTCGCCGAAAGACGCGATCGAAAACAGAATCGTGAAAAACATCGGCCATTCGATTAGCCAACACCTCTGGGTCGGCGGCAGCACGGGCGGTCCAATGAACGCCCAGGCCGTCTCGGCCCTGGAGGATCTGGTGCTTCTTTCCAGAGAACGAGCAGATACCACGGACAGCTTTACAACGCTTACACAATTCGTCGGCTCGCGGCAACAGGTAGCACCTCAGCCTAGTTGGTTTACACCAGGGAGTGCCCCAACCACAATAATTCGCTATAGTGTCGCGGACCCCGGGCCAGCGAAAAACCTGAACGGCAGCTTTCATGCTCCACATGTAGATTGACTGAGGATTTTCCCACAAAAAGAAACCCGCATCTGTTTACAGCATCTAGATATCTTAAAGGACACCTGAAACAGCTTGTTGCCCTCGTCTACAAGGGTCTGCATATGAGGAGGGAGAGAGGGGAGGCCAGAGGGAGCCTGAGAGGATCTTATTGCGTTATGGCCCCCACGGGCAATGGAGAACGATTTGCACGGAACGCCAGCTAACAACCCGAGGCATCTGTCGGACCTGAGCATTCGTAGGATGCGTTCCAAAACCACGGGCCTCAGGAGGTCACCTGAGGGCCTTTGAAGCACATCAAAGGAATACGCTCTGAAACCACGGCGAAGAAGCGAGTTCGAGCAATGCTCAGAACCCGAGAAGATCTCCATAAAGATAAACTCTTCTCTCTTGGCGCGGGGATCGCTCAAGCGTTGACGGATAGCGAGGCGGCGACGAGCAGCGAGGGCAGCTCGGCCTCGGCCTTCAGGCAGTAAGACCTGGCCGAGGGCCCCATCTGGCTCCACACCGCCTGGATGAGCCCGCGCTTCTCACAGCGCCGGACCGAGCTGGGCTGGCGCCACCTGCCGCGCCGCTGAACCTCCTGCAGCGAGATCCTCCCCGTGAAGAGATCGTTGGACGCGCCCCTGTGCCGGGCCGTGTAGAGCACGGGCAGCAGTTCGTCCAGTTTCAGCTCGCGCACCGCACGCTCGAACATCTCCTTGGTCCACCGTCATGGCGAAGCTCACAGGGTGCTGCCGGGCGGGCTTTGGGCCAGTCGAGCCAGTAGGCTGCCCGGCCAGGGTCGCGCCACGTCCACGGTCTCGTCCATCTCGCCAGTCTTGCTGGGCCTCTTCATGTAGTCGGGGTTGATGTGGATCGTCACCTTCGGCATCCGCGCCTGCGGTGGGATGATCTGCCGCGCGTCGGGCGGGGCGCCTCGCCGGGCCGCAGGTAGGCGCCCACCATCACCAGCCAGAACACTGCGAGGTCGAGGCGGCCGCTGAGCCGCCAAAACTGCCGCGCCACGCCCATGCAGGTCGCCCGCGGCAGAGGGCGCCGCGTCCGCGACGGCCGCAGCAGGCGCCGGCCTCGCAGCGCACGGTAAGCGCGCGGCAGGGCCAGCTTCCCCTTGCTTCGGTAGTCGGGCACATGCATGAAAATGGCGGCAAGCACCTTCTCGCCCGTGGACGCGATTTCTCCCTCGAGGTACAGATCGTCGAAGGACTTGACCAGGGCCGCGTCCGCGTCGGCGGCGGGCCCCGCCAGGGACTTCAGGCGGCTGCGGCTGAGGAATAGCTCGAGCAGCCGCGCATGCTGCACGCGGCTCCGCCGGCCAACCGCCGCCGCCTCGGCGATGGAGAGCTGGCGGGTCGTGCCCCGAGCCTGCTCCCCGGCGCCCAGGCGGCGCCGCGCCGAGCGAGGCAGCTCCCTCGTGGGGATGTCGCGCGGGGCCGCCAGCACCACCGACGGAAGGCTGCGCCCGGCCAAGGATCGGCGCGGCGAGCCCAGGGGGCCCGAGCCACAGCGTGCCAGCGCCCGCAGCGCCAGGGGCCGCAGAGGGGCCGGCGCCGCCGGAGAGCCCCCAGGCTCGCTGCGCTTCAGCCGCCCGGTCGTCACGGGCGCCGCTGGGCCACGGCCCGCGGGGGGCGCGCTGGCTGCAGGGCGGCCGAGCCCAGGCGGGCCCTTAAGGGCCGCGGGCCAGCCGCCGCCGGGTCGACTGTCGCCCTCGGGGCCCCGCGCCGAGCCGCGGTGGTGCCGGAGCTGACGCCCACGCGCTGCGGTAGCGCGCCAGCTGGCCCCAGGTGCAGCGCGGCCGCCAGCGCCCTCGCGGGCGCGGCTGTCACGGTCCGCCGCATTGAACTCGCTGGGAGGCCATCGACGATGTATGCGGGCCCCCGAAGCAAGTGCAAAAGCGGCGCCTCTGCGCAGGATATTGAGCACATATATATATACATATATATATATATATATATATATATATATATCACGGCAACGTCCTTTAGATAGTGCAAGTGTTAGTGCAAGAGTGTCCCCCAAGACCACGCGCCTCTTCCCCCGGGAGTCCGCGTCCGACAGGATCAGCTTCACGGCGTGTAAGTCTCCTTTTGCCTCCTTACGATACATAGGCCCCTTCCCGAAAAGCGGCGAATAGTGCATGGTCGTCCAGGTGGTGCGGCGGATGGCGCGTGTCGACACCTCAGGGAATCTCTCATTGACGAGACCCCCTCGCAACAGGACAGACGGATGTGCATCGAGCTCGGCGGCCCCCAGCCCCCGTCGGCCTCACGTGCGCGACGGAAGCGCCGCCGCTCGTGCCAGCGACAAGCACGCTGCACCTCCGACAGCTCCCACTCGCCCACGACAGAGGCGTGGCCCGTCTCGAAGGCGTCAGTCATGACGACCTTCGTGGGCCACTCGGCGTCGAGGTCCGAGCTGAGCGCGATCAGCAGCCCATCGAAAGATTCTGAGCTCGCGCCGCGCGGGCGCCCACAGGGGCCTGGCACGCTGGCACCTCTGCTGGACGAAAGAGTACACGGCGCTGAAGCAGCTCAAGCTCTCGCGCCTGCACAGCGCGGCGAAGGTGCAGTGGCCGACGACGCGCTCGATGTCGCGGCTGGTGACGCGGGGCTGGCGCTGCACCAGGTAGCCGAGCCCCATGTAGAGTTTCCAGAAACGCCGCGGTGCCAAGGCGGCGCGGGCGGGGCACCCCTCGAGCTGCCCGCCAAGCATCGCCATGTTCTCAGCCGCGTCGGTCTCCTCATGGACGGCCAGGCCCGCGCCCTCCAGGGCCTTGGAGGCCTCGCGCCTGACCTCGGTCACGGCCGCGCGGTCAGTGCCGACCACGAGGACGTTGCCCACGCACAGCGAGTGGATGGGCTCCTTGAGCGGGCTAGGGGTCGGCGCGAAGCCGACCGCCCGCAGCTCGGGCCTCAGGGCGTCGGACTGGTCCAACGTCCGCTCGTGGGCCTTCTGCGCGAAAAGAAGTGCCCAGCTCCACCCCATGGGAAGGACGGCAAGTTGAAAGTAGAGACAGGCCCAGGGCGGGGCACGCCGCCCGTCAAGCGTGCAGATGCCGAGCTCGCCCGCGGCGACCTTCGGCAAGCAGTAATGCGACCGCAGGTGCGCTGACAACCTTTGCTGGTAGAACGCGTTCTGGACGTCTACCCCCGCGAAGTAGAAGGGCGCGTCCTTCGGCACCTCGAGGTCCGCGAACCCCGCGGCGGAGAGCAGGTTGACCGGGGGGGGGGGGCTGAAAACGCTGGTTGCTACGCCTGCAGTCCATCACCGTCCTGATCCGCTCGTCCTTCTTCTTAGCCACGAAGAAAGCGGCGACGTCCTCTACCCGTTCTTTGCCCAAGGCGAAGACGCTCCGCGAGATGCCAGACTTGATGCGTTCTAAGTAGAGCGGCCTGTTCCGCTCCAGCACAGGGTCCATGCACAACGTGGGCCCCCCCTCTGTCTCCACGGCTTGGTCGAAGCTCGGCGGCGGCAGCAGCAAAGCGTGGTCGAGGCCCAAGAGAGAGCATCGGTCGCCAGCCCCCAGCCGATCTGCGAGCCACTGAGGCTCGTTTCCCAACTCGGGCCAGCTCACGAGGTGCGGAGCGCAGGGCCTCAGCGGCAAGTCATCAGTCGTGTCGTAGTGGAGACACGGGCGGCCCACAAGCTCAGAGCAGGCTTCCTGGGCCGACGTGCTCGGAGGGGCTGCCATCTTGCGATGCAGCCCTCGAACTCGTCGAAGCAAAAACCCATCCGGCTGCGAGAGGCGCTCTGGCATGACCTGCGGCGTGGCGTAGCCCCCGAGCAGGTTGAGGCACTCCGCGGTGTCCCGAGCACGCTCCTCGATCAACTGGGCGCGAGACAAGCGAGCCCGAACTGCACGGGGTAGTTCAGGCGGAGGAGGTGGAACAATCGGCGACGCGGGCACCGCGAACGGCAGCATGCCATCGCACATCAGCACGTCCACAAAACTGGCTCTCGAAATGCGGCGGTCAGGCCGAGCCACCCCCCGACCGCTGTCCCCAGGTCGCCCCTGATTCTTCTTGCCCGACTGGGCAGTCTTCTCCTCGCGCGCCTTGCGACGCTGCTTCTGGATCTCCGTCTCCTTGGCAAGCTGGTCGGTGGCGTACTTGGCGACACCTGGCGCCATCGCGACGCCGCGGCGGGCGCTCTGCTTCTGGCGGCCGATGTAGTGCTCGACGCCCTCAATCTTCATGCTCCCCATGGTTTCCTCGATCAGCTGGTAGGCCCTCGACGCCACCTCCATGCTGGCGAGGTTCGAGCCGTCCACCTGATCGTAGGTGACGCCGAGCTCGATCGCGAGGAGCTGAGGAGGTCGCGGAGGTGAGCGGCCGCCGAGTCCTTGGCGCAGCCGCTCTCCATCATCCACTTGGTATGGCGGCCGTCGGGCGTGCCACCGTGGTCCACGATGTACTCGCACAGCCACTTGAAGCTGCGCTCGCCAACGAGCGGGAAGTCGTCGTGCTTCTCCTGCCTCATGGCCGCCACGGCCTCGCGGAAATCGCGGTGCCTGCGGCCCTCCCGCGTCCGCTGGAGAGGGCCGAGGATGCGAGCATCGTCGTCGCCCAGCTTGTCCAGCACGTCGACGGGCAGCGGGACGGGGTGGAGCTTGATCGGCACGACGAAGCCGCCTGCCGTGCAGTAGAGCCCGCTCTCGCCCCAGACCACGTCGCCGGCCTTCGGGGCGACCTCGCCCAGCTGCTGGCACTCGTCCGGGATCGTCTTCATAACGAACCAGGCGGATCCTGGAGGGGCGGCGCTCTCGTCAGCGAGCACCGTCGGGCCAGGGCCGCCCCTCGGGGTCTCCGTGCCCCCCACCTCGCCGTCGGCGAGCGCCCCTCCATCGGCGTCGGAGCCGCCGTTGTGGGCGTGGGGGCCCAGCGCCGGGCCCGCGGGCTGGGCGCTGGGCGCGCCTGAGGGCGCGGCCACGGACGGGCCCTTCCGCGGCACGCGGCGGACAAACCCCGGCACGTCGGAGAAGCTGACCGTCATGCTGGTGGAGGGCTGGTCGCCGCCGCGCATGAAGACGGTCGGCTCGGAGTGGACGAGGCCCGCGGCGCGGGCAGCAGCACGCGCATGCCGAAAAAGCTGGATCATATCCTCTTCGGCGGGGAGGCTGCGAAACCTGTAGACGCGTCCGGGAGGCCGAAGAGCAGCTGGTGTCGCCCCCACCGTCAGAGACACACGGCTCGGCCCGTCCCCATCGGGGCCAGATGCCATGTCTTCGGGGTACACGTCGCCGTCTGGCGTGAGGCACGTCCAGCAAATATTGGGGAAGGCCCCCACTGATGGCCACAGGAGCAGCCGTTCGTGCCATCTGTTCGGGTCGTCGTCATAGTAGAAACAACCGACCCTCCCCGGCACCAATTCACGACAGAACGCCTCCGCCGCGGCGACGCTCCCGTCGCTCGACAGGAGCCTCAGGTCCGCGGGCAACAGGGCCATGACGATGGCGGAGGGCGGCGAAGCAGGTAGCGCACTGCGTCAAGGCCGCGGTCAGCACCACCCCGAGAGCGTGCCAGAGGAGCGAGTCGGGCTCCGTGGGCAGCACGGGCTTGACGTCGCGGAGCTCGGCCAGCTCCGCCGACAGGTTGGCCAGCGCGACCTGCAGCCGCCCGAGCCTGGAGTAGCACTCGCTGAGGTTGGCCGCGTGCGCCGCGGCGAGCTCAGCCTCGCGCTCAGCGGCCTGCTGGGCAGCGAGGGAAGCCCGACGGTCCCAGTCGTCGGGGGGGCCGCCTCCGCCGCCCGTGCGCAGCAGCCCAGGCTGCCACGCGTCCAGAGCACACCAGAAGCAGACCAGCAGCCACGATGGCGGCTGGAAGGCTGAAGGGCGCATGCGTTTCAGGTGATCCCTCAAGAGAAAAAGGCTTGAGCGAGACGTATACGGACCTCTGTGTTTCATCTCCTACACGTTCCTAGGACAAGTCTCGTCATCAGCATCATCATCATCATCATCATCATCATCATCATCATCATCATCATCATCATCATCATCATCATCATCATCATCATCATCATCATCATCATCATCATACTCCTTCTCCTCATCCCCCTCCTCCTGCTCCCCCTTCTCCTCAACCCCCTCCTCCCCCTCTTCGTCTTCCTCCTCCTGCTTCGATCCTATCACCAGCCCTCCTTCACCTCTTACCCCGTCTCCTGCCATCCTCTCACTCCCGCCCTCCAGCTCCCCCCTCGCCCCGCGCGTACTTCTGCGAGCGCGGGTCGGGGAAGAGGAGGAGGACGAGGAGGAGGAGGAAGAAGAAGAAGAAGAAGGAGGAGAAGAAGAAGGAGAAGAAGAAGAAGACGAGATAGAGGTGGAGGTGAAGGACGCGGAAGAGGAGGAGAAGGAGGAGGAGGAACAGGAGGAGGAGGAGGAGAAGGAGGAAGAGGAGGAGGAGCGACCGTACCGAAAGGACGAGGAAAAAGAAGGGACACGAGGAAGGAGGAGGAGGAGGAGGAGAAGGAGGGAGCAGGATCGAGGAGGAGAAAGGTGGAGGAGCCAGGATGATGATGTTCGTCTTGCTTCCTGGACGGCCCCAGTCGAAACACGACTGGGGCGCACCCTGGGAGAGGTCCGTGCGCGATCTCTTAGGGGGTGAAGCCCAGAAAGCAATGCCAGAAACCTCGATCCTCAATCTTCGCTCCTTGCCGACCCTCGGGGCTGTCAAACAGCGACTCGGGATGAAAAACCGGTCCCGGGGAAAGGATCCGGACCCCTGGGGGTCGCGTCATGAACAGCATCATGACGTCGGGGGTTTGGGTCCTGCCCCCCGATCCCTCCCCAGCTCCCCATGAATCCGACGTCGTGATTTTTTCAATGCGGGGTCCCGAAGTCTCGACCCCTTCCCCAGGGCCGGCTTTTCATCCCGAGTCATTTTTTGACGCTCCTGGAGCCCGGCGAGGGCCCCTAGAGGCCGAAAGCAGCGAAAAACCTCCGTCGTCATTTTTTCAATGCGTTGGATCTCTGGGTCCCTGCCTCAGCACGAGAGACGCAGAAAAACGGCTCTGGGACTCCGAGATGCTCCCCCAATGGACTGGCTCTTCCAGTCCCATGGGCCGTTGGGTCCGCGGCCCCGCCGAAGCCCTGGGAGCGCGGCCTGGGAGCCCGGGAGCGGCGAGCAGATGTCCAGGACCCCTTCCTGGACGCCCAGAGATCTGAACCTCCTCCTCCTCCTCCTCCTCCTCCTCCTCCTCCTCCTCCTCCTCCTCCTCCTCCTCCTCCTCCTCCTCCTCCTCCTCCTCCTCCTCTTGTTTCCTCCTGGAGCGCGCTTCGATGCTCCCCGTGCCCAGTGAGGGCCCTGTGGGAGGCCGCAAACAGTCAAAACCGGTCCGTCGTGACCAGAGTGCGAAAAAATGGCCCTGCAGACCCACAGACCTGTCTGGACTGCCGAACACCTCGACGGGAAATCAGATGTCGAGGTCCTGGTGCTACTTGCTCGCCCTCCTGGAAGGTCAGGGTCCTGGACCCCCGACGTCGCAGCGTCGACGCCCAGAGATCTCGGCCAATTCCCCGGGGCCAGGTGCTTCCTCCTGGAGCGCGCGTCGACGCTCCCCGGGCCCGGTGAGGGCCCTGCAAGGCCGCAAACATTAGGCCGCAAAGGCTGCAGGTGGATTTTCGACGATCAATAAAAAATAACAAAAAAATATTCAGAAATGCAAGAAAAACTCAGAAAATAGTCCCCAGACTATTTGTTTTTACTATTTCTGAATTTCCCCTCTGTAGAGGGACATGCCCGCCTTAACGCAAACAGTCAAAAACGGTCCGTCATGAGGTGGAGGTCTGGACATGGGCACCGAAACCAAAACAGGGGGGCTCGTCCACCGGGGGAGGAAGATCCTAGATTTTGGTGTTGGTTGGTGGTGATCTTTCGGTCACCCAGGGGGCCCATGTACTACCACCACCACCGAGATCGGGATCATCTCCCCTCGGTGAAGGCACACCGCCGATCTTGGTGTTGGTCCAGACCTCCAGGCCTCCGAGTGATGCTTTGACGACGCGAGGGCGCCTGGGATGAAAATTTGCCCCTCCTGCCCCATGCCCCCGACGTCATGATTTTGTTCATAACGCGCCCCCCAGAGGTCCCGAGTCCCGACCCATTCCCCGGGACCGGTTTTTCATCCCGAGTCGTCCTGAGGCCCGGTAAGAACCCCAGAGGCCGAAAATAGCGAAAAACCCGCCGTCGTGTTTTTTCATGACCCGAGGGGGTCTGCGGCTGAGATCGCCCTGTCCCGTCTATCCTGCTGAGATAGAAGAAAAAAAAACACGCCATAAACATAAACTGTTGGCGCTCCGCGCGGATGTCTTAGATCTGCGCCGGACCCCGCGCGCCAGGGGCGGCGCAGGAGGCGCCGCCAGGAGGCCCAGCGCGGATCCAAGAAATCCGCGCGGAGCGCCCATAGTTTATGTTTATGTCGGTTTTTCTCCTCCGAGCCGAGAGCGCCCTGTCCGTCCTCGTCCTCCTCCGCGCCAGTCGCGCGGTACTCTGGGCGGGCGGCCAGCTGCTTCTTGGGCGCGCCGTGGGCCCGCGGGGGGGGCGCGCTGGGCTGCTGGCCCCCGCCGCCGCCGTGGGAGTGCCCGGGGCCGGGGCCCTGGCCGAGCTGCTGCGCCTTGAGCTGCGCCACCTCCGCGGGGGACCCTCCTCCTCCTCCTCCTCCTCCTCCTCCTCCTCCTCCTCCTCCTCCCGCTCCTCCTCCTCCTGCTCCTCCTCCCCCAGGCGGGCAGGAGCAATCAGAGAAGGGATGCAGCCCAGACCCCCTCGGGTCGTGACAAGCATCACGACGGGAGGCTTTCCGCTGGCTTCGGTCTCCGGGGGCCCGCGCCAAGCCTCGGGACTGTCAACAAAAACGACGCGGGAGGAGAAACGGGTCCCGGGGAGTGGGTCCGAACCTCCGGGGGTCGCGTCATGGAAAAAATGATGCCGCCGGGGGTCTGGGAGGACCCAGACTTCCCGACGTGTTTTGGACGCCTGGGCCTCGCCGGGGCCTCCCACGGGGCTCCCGATGGCCACGGCGGGATCGGCCTCGAGATTCGGGTCGGAGCGCACCCCTGGGCAGGCTCGAGGGTCGCCTGTTCGCCCGAAGGACCCAAGCGGCTAGAATCTTGAGCAAAAACAGTACGCATGTGTGTCGCGACGCCCTGTCTTCGGGGCGCCGTGTCGGAGTCCCGAAACGGGGCCGTCAAGGATTTGTCCGGATGAGGGAACGAGTCCAGGGAAAAGGCCCAGACCCCTCGAGTCATGAAAAAAACACGACGGGAGGTTTTTCTCTATTTTCTGCCTCTGGGGGCCCTTGCCAGGCCTCGGGACCGTCAAAAGCGACTCGGGATGAAAAGCCAGTCCTGGGGAATGAGTCCAGACCTCTGAGAGTCGACGTTGAACAAAAAACATGACGTCGGGGCTCTGGGGGGGTCGACAACTGGCCATGTAAACACTGGGTCGGATCTGCACATTGATACAAACCCGACGTGCACCTGCCATGAAAGAACTTCCGATGTGCGGAGAGAGCCACAATGCCATAATCCAAGCACTGCTGATGCGAATTCGGTAAATCATAGTACGGGAAACACATATCGAAGATGCATTGGCAGCCAAACTCCGCCGAGAAGACAACAGATCTGGCCGTTGGTGCTGTAAACGTGTCGCTGCCGACGTCCGAGCGCCATGGAAACAAATACGGTAGTGCGGTTCTGCACTTGTCCGCCCAATGCCGAGCAAAAACGTTCTCATCCTTCCGCGCCTCCTCCGAGGGGGATCCTTCGAATCCAGGCAACGTGGTACGGAGCACGACCGACTGATACCAGTTCTAACTGGCGCGGAAGTCCAAATTCGTACCAATGCAAACGTGGCAAGTAGCCTCACGGTATATGTTGTATGCTAAGGTTTCAAAGTTTATGCAGAAGCCAGAAAAACTTCTTGTATACACTCATGCGGTATGAATTCGACAATCGAGTACCTCACTGTCTGGGTGGACGTGTTCCAAATACAGACGGTGAAATTGTGGTGGTGAACGGCGGTCGGGACTAGTAAACGTATGCGGGTCTGCAATGCAAACACTGAGCCCAGGGCTACCCAAAAAGGCAGACCAAAGACGATCCAAAGGAGCACTGAAAATATAGCGCATCGGAAAACAACTGAACGAATTGCTACGCAATGCAAAAACAATACCATCGGATCGCGTCCAACATAATTATTTCGGCAGTGATCCGTACAGGATGTCCACGCCTGTCCAGTACATGTTATGTCATTGCTGCACGCGTTTACCCAGTCACTTAATATACGCAACGTTTTACTACAACGTGTTGGCGATATGTGTTATGACTGGCGCGTAGACTAGCTCGTGACGCTAGAACTTACACTCATGGTTACATGGCGTTGACCTGATGTCTGCTTGCGCGCCGAAGGTGCAATCCAATGTCCCGGAATGGCGATCTTTGTCCTGTCATTGACTCCGTCTAGTCATGCATTGGCTACTTAGCCACCTCTTGTCGTGCCGCCATGTGACCAATCTTCGCTGTTCAATGAAGTTCGTCTGTCAGCTTCGCATTCCGCTTTCCCATGCCGCTTCATGCTCTTTTTGTGATTCCTACCCGCTGGTGGGCAACGCTGCGACTGCCCAGCCCCAGCGCCCCGCAGGGCCCAAAATGGAAAACTGCCGCGAAGGCAGGAGAGTCGACCCTCGCTTCGGGGGACCCTCTCTTTGGGGGGGCCCTCGCTGCCAAAACTGCTCCTCTGAGATCCGCCGCACGGCAAGCGTGACCCTGGACAAGAGCGCCCGTTGGCGCGCGGCTTCGTGATGGCTGCACGCGGCGCGTCCGCCGCGGTCTGCGCGCTTGGGCTTGGCCCCCGTGCGCCCACTGGAGGCCGCGCGCCCGAGGTCGGCCACTCTCTGGCGAAGGGTCACTCTTAGCTCGGGTGGCAGCTCCAGGGAGGTCTTCGCGAGGACAGGGGCCGTGCGTCCAGATGAAATCCCCGCTTGGGCGTGGCTTCATGGGGGGGTCATAAATGGGGGGTTCAGAAACGGTCCCCTTTCGTGCCTCTTTCGAGCCCGTCCGGACCCCCAGGGGGCTCGTTTAGGTACCGTTTGGGTACCTTTTCGGACCACTCTCGCCACCCCCCCATTTATGACCCCTCCATTACGCAACGCCCAACCCGCATTCGGCCTGAGCAAGCCGGCTCTCAGCGGGATTTCACGAGGAACTGGGTGGGATGAGGCCCGCTTCGGCCAGTGTTTGACCCCGGGTGTAGCAGCACCGATGCGACGATGAGCCTCTCGGGAGTTGCATCCGGACTTCCTGACTCGGGGGCGGCCAAGAGGGGGGCGTCCAAGAGGGGGGGGCGCAAATCGTGGCCAGCCGCACGTGCACGGCCCAGGGGGGGGGGGGCCGGGGACGTGACGACATAAGAGGAGGCGCCATGAAATCTGGGGAGATATCATCGCCCCCGCCACGATGTCCACCCCCCCTAGTCTTAAGTCGGGCCTGTCCCCCCTACAGGAGGATTTTCGACGAAAAATCGAAAATACCTCAAACATAATATTTTTTTCATAAACAAGAAAAAAAGAAAAACAAACAAAAAAAAAAAAAAAATCCAAAAATAGTCTGGGAACTATTTTTTGAATATTTTTGGGCCTCTTGGGGGTATTTTGGGTGTATTTTTCATTTGTCGTCTAAAATCCCCCTGTAAGGGGACACGCCCGGATTAACCCTAGTCGCCACCCCCCTCTCTGCCGCCCCCGGCCGACGTGCAGCCGATCCGAGCGACGGCGGGCGGGCGCCCGGGATCGCCAGCCATGCGGCCGACTTCGCCAGGCGCCCGCCGGCACGCGTGCGCAGAGGGGCGCTGCGCGGGCGGAGGTGTGGCGCGCGCCCTCCACCTCGCGGCACCCGCCCAGCTCTGGAAAGGCTGCCCTCAGGTCGGGCCCGTCCCCCGACAGGGGGATTTTGGGCGAAAAGTCAAAAATCCTCGAAAATTACGCCCCCCAAATGCTCAAAAACGTAATCAAAGAATCGTCCCCGGACTATGTTTTGACCATTTTTGGACATCCCTCCTGTAGAGGGACAGGCCCCCGACTGAAGGCTGCCCCTTTGTTGCCACCTGGGAGGTCAACCCCAACGGCAATCTACCACGAGTACTCGGGCTTGGCGGGGTACGTGCAGCCGGAGTGCTGGATGACGATGGAGGCGGAGTGGTTGCCCGCCTCGCAGCACGCCTTGGTGTCCTTGCCCTTGGACAGGGCCGCGAGGAAGCCCCCCACGAAGGCGTCTCCGGCGCCGTTGGTGTCCACGATCTTGCTGGAGTCCAGCTTGATGATCGGGTAGAGGGTGACCATACCGTTGAGGGCCACCACCGTAGGTTCGCAGCCCTGCGTGATGACCACGTGGCGCTTCCTCGTCTTGCCGGCCTTCTCGTTCATCGGGATCAGCGAGAGCCGAGTGGCGATGAACTCGACGTTGTCTGTCTCCCAGCCGCAGGCCTCCGCGTAGGCGCGCGCCTCCGTCTCGTTGCCGAAGAGGTAGTCCACGTCTGGCAGCGTCTTCTGGAGGCAGGCGCGGAAGGGCGGCACCTGCACGATGAACGGCGCGGACAGGTTCAGGCAGTAGATGGCGCCAGACTGGCGGGTGTGCGTGGAGACGGCCTCGATGGCCTCAGGGGACACCGTGATGAAGAACCCGGCGCTGTATATGATCTTCGCCTTCTCGACAATCGCCCAGTTGGCTGGCTGCTTCACATGCTCCGCCTTGTAGTTGTTGGCCGCCGCCAGGCTGGTGCACAGCGACCGCTCCTTGTCCATGATGAGGCAGGCGCACAGGCCGGTCGGAGTCGTGGCGTCCTCCATGTACTGGGCGTTGACCCCGTCGGCAACGCACGCGTCCCTGAGCTTCTGAGCGTTGGCGTCCTTGCCAACGCACCCCATGTAGGCTGTGGCGCCCGCCTCCTGGAGCATCCACTGCGCCACGCGGATGCTGTTCTGCGTGGCGCCGCCCGCGATGTACTTCACGTCCGGCTTGGCCTGCATCTCCGCGTACACGGGCATGTGCTTCTCCTCGGCGAGGATGATGCCGCCGGGCTCCAGGCCGTACTTCTCGAACATTGCCTTGTCGGCGTTGGCGGAGATGTCGAGCAGCGGGTTGCCCATGCCGAGGATGGCGGCCATCGTGCCACAGGCGCAGCGGCCGGCGCGCAGATCTCTGGGCGCGGGGGCGGCAGGTCGACACCGGTAAACCAAAATCACCTGGGCCAAAATTTGCCGCGGATGCACCAATTTCATGTATGGAGACCTCCTACCGGCGGTGGACAAATCTCCCTTCAGTAAGCCACCCTCTAGTGAAAACGGCGCAGGACCGAAACCGACGGGCCTGGGCCCGCAAGAAAGACGGCGGCGACGCCCTCTCGCGAACCGCAAACGCCAATTCGCTAATCGACGTGTCAGGGTAGGAGGTCTATCAACCTCAGATCCTAGATGGGGTCGGAATAGATGGGGTCCGGGGATCGCGCCGCATCGCCGATACATCGGTGATGCATCCGTAATGCATCGGCGATGTATCGGAAATGCACTGGCGACGTCGGCGATGCATCGGCGACGTGTGCGTGCAGCAAAAATCGGGCTCCGCATCGAGCCGCATCGCCGATGCATCGGCGATGCGGCGCGATCCTCCGACCCCATCTGCTCCGACCCCATCTGGGAGGCCTAGAGTTTGTCATGCTTCGTGTGGCCGATTCCGAAAGCACTGAACCCAAAAATGCTGCCATTTGAGCAGGCACCGACCGTCCCGGCGAAATGTTCTCAGAACGAAAGCGGTGCTCTCAGGACACGAGCCCGATGGATTGAAACAGGACGGTCCCAGCCAGAGGTGCTCTCTGAGAGCACGTCGTGGAGACCACAGACGGCTCTCGGGACAGTGATTGGTAGAGGGAAAAGAACTATGCACATGCACCGATTCTGGCCAGGCCCATCCTGAGCCCAGGATCGGTGCATACGCCCTCCTACCTTGGCCAGGAAGGCATATGCACCGATCCTGGGTCAAAAATGGGCCTTGCCAGGATCGGTGCATGTGCATAGTTCTCTTCGCCCGAATTGGTAGGCCTGTATACAGACGCGCCAGAAGGCTTCGCCGCTGCTTGAGCCATCCCTGGAGGGGGGCGCCCCTGCCGCGTCCGCCGGCCATCCGCCGGCGGAGCTGCCCTCGCTCGGCGCCCGCCAGCTTCCGCGGGCCTGCCGCCGCCCGCCGCCGAGGGGGAGGCGACGGCGACGCCTGCGGTCCTCGAGGGCGGGGCCCGTCCCGGAGCGCCTCGCGTGGTGCTCGCGCGCCCTCTCTGCTGCAGGGAGCAAAACACACTTCGGGTGACGATGTGCGCGCCTTCTGCAGGTTGCCCCTCGCGTGACTCCGGGCCTGCTGGGTGATGCTCGCATGTCCTCGGTCTGGACCGCTCTCGTCTGTGAGCGTCGGCTGTCGTCAAATGTCGCCTGTTTGCTCCAGTGGCATTCATCCTGTGCTTGCTTCTATCCGCGTTGCGTTGCATGCCACTTTGCTGATATGTGTCTGTTGGTCTGGCATAGTTGTCTGCAACCGTTTCTGGCACGTGCGTCTGCCGCCTCCGCATGCCGTCACCTGGCGTGCTTCACATACGATGAAGCCGCATCACATGCTCATGCTACTCGAATCAGCCACTCGCGTCCCCCCTGCTCGTCTGACATGGGGCGCACACAGACATCATACTAGTACTGTATGTTCTCCTTGGAGGCGCGGGTCCGACCCGAACATATAGTCGACCCATCTTGCAGAAAATCCTTCCCCGAGCGGTGTGGCCAGAAAGCGCCCGCCACGACGCATATATAATAAGATTTCTCGGTGCGCGCGTCGCCCCTGGGGGGGGGGGGGGGGGGGCGACGCACATATAGTATATAGTATAAGTGCGTTGGGGCGACGCCGACGACACTCCCCCCCTCTGCCGCTTGCTCGTCGGCAAATGGTGCCCGTCTCCTGCACGGCGAGCGGGCCGCTGGGGGGCACATACTGGCCGGCGACGGGCACCCACGGGACGCGCCGACCACGGGCCCACAGCGCTTCGACGGCGGCCGCAAGGCCCAAGGCCGGCAAGGCCAACAGCGGGACGGACACCGACCAACATCGGCGGGCCGCAGGCAGCCCGCAGGGCCCAGCGACGCGGCGACGGCACGACGACCGACCGAAGCGAACCGACCGAGCCAGTCCACAGGAAACCTTCCGCAAGAAACGCAACCCTGAGACCCCAGGACGTTCATCGATTGTCGGTGTGGGAACGTCACGCTCTCCATCGCAAAACAATCGATACCCAAGAAACCCAAGGCACCCTGGAGGCCAGCAGGGTGTCTCTTGGCATGGGTTTCCACTGTACGACGCAACCGAACCGACAGAGAAGCGGGCCCTCTTGGGTGATCCTCATCGTCCAGCTTTCGGGCCACTCGGCTCCCCAGCGGCCGTTCGATTCGGGCACCCCCAGAACGCCCTCGGCGAGGCGCGGCTGCTGGAAAGCCACCCCGAAACTGGAAACCCGCCCAGAACCGACGAAGACGCACGGCCAAACCGCACCGTCCGAACGCCACCGACTGCGACGCGGCCGAAGCGACCGAACCGCGAACACCCTTGTGACTTGTGCTCTCAAAATCGCGGATTCACCGAGGACTCGACAATCGGCCAAAGACTTCTGGGCATGGTCTGCCTTCGTCGTTGTCCCCCCTGGTAAAACCCTACCCCGAAATCTCCCTCCCCGAAGTCTCGAGGAGCCTGCGTTCTGTCCTGGCCCTCGCGCTTTCGGGATCGGGCATCTGTTCTGAGCTGGTGCCTGAGGGCGTCCTTTCTACCTCCGCTGGCCGCCGCCGAACCTCCGCCGAGCTTCCGCAGGCGGAGCCCCGCCCCCTTTGAGATGGGGCCTCCAAGATGGCCCCAAGACGCCCTCCAGGGCTCTCAAATCACCCCCAGGAAGGCTCCAAAAGGGCCCCGAGAGGGCCCCAAGACCCGCCAAGTGAGCCCCAAGAGGACCCCAAGATGCCCCAGAAGAGTCCCAAGAGAACCACCGCCTGCCACCGCGGGCTCCCCGCCCCATCGCCAAGGGCGAGGGCCCCCCCCCGCCCCCCAGAAGAGACCGTTCCACTACTCGCACAGTGACTACTCGCGGGCGGCCTGGATTCGCCGCGGGGGATTCACGATCCATTACAATATGAGAAGACATGCTTTTTTGTCGGACGATTGCGAGTACAGTAAGAGCCCGACCACAAGAAACCTTCACAAGAAACCCAACCCTGAGACCCCAGGGCGTCCATCAATTTTTGGCGTGGGAACGCCACGTCTCCCATGGCAAAACCATCGAAACCCAAGAAACCCATGGCACCCTGGAGGCAAGCAGGGTGCTTCTTGGCATGGGCCTCCACTGTAGGCACCCTGCGAGCAGCGGCACGCGCTCGGTGGCACCCCCCCTGGCTCGCGGAGCGCCTGCAGAGGCGGTGGCACTGGAGAGGCGCCGCCGGGAAAGCCCCACCAGCGCCGACCCCCGGAGACCCCCGCGGACCTCCAAGGGGTAGGTCGGGCATGCCCCCCTACAGGCGGAGCTTTGGAAAAAAATGAATATGCAGTCAGAAGATATTCCAACATAGTCCAAGGATATTCAGAAGATAGTCCGAAGAAAAGTATAATATAGTGAGAAGACATTCAGAAAGAGTCGAAGGCGCACGAGACATCTTCCCTAAACCATTTTTTGACATTCTCGGATCTTCCGCCTGTGGGGGAACACGCCCGACTTGACCCAAGAAGTTGTGCTCATGCTGCTCTTCTTCTCGGCGGCGAGCGAGGGAGGAAAAGAGAAGGAGAAGGCCTTCTCAGAAGGCGGAGGGACTTCTCATAAGCCCTCGCGCCTTCTGAGATGTTTGTTCTGTCTTCGGGGAAGGCTGAGAAAACTTCTCAAAGGCCAGGGGATTTTCGAGCCTTCTGAGAAGGCCTTCTCCTTCTCACTTCACCCCCTCGCTTGCCGCCGATCTGATTAGTCTTAGTATTCGTGTTAGTCTTCTTCTTATTTACTATTATTAGCATTAGGGTTGCTATTATGATTAGTGCTCCTCCTCTCGATAGTACTTATACTAGCCGGCCGCTCTGCGGTTGATCGGGAGTTTCTGTATATAGAAGAAGGTGCGTGCGCTTGTTGGCGAGGGTGAGGATGAGGTTCCTCCTCCTCCTCCTCCTCCTCCTCCTCCTCCTCCTCCTCCTCCACCATCCTTCTCTTGCCTCCGTCTGTCCTCCTCCACCCCGCAGCTCCATCATCTTCTCCTCCTCCTCCTCCTCCTCCTCCTCCTCCTCCTCCTCCTCCTCCTCCTCCTCATTCCTCCTCTGGGCACCTCCCCCGGGGCGCGGATCCACCGGATCTGTCCGGATCTGTCCGGAAACGGTGCCGGAGGCCGCTCTGGGCTCCTCTGGGCACCTCCCCCGGGGCCGGTTTTGTGAGGATGTCTCAAGCGAGGGCGCCGGTTTGGGATTCGTCCCCGGATCCAGCGGATCCGTCCGGATCCGTCCGGAAACGGTGCCGGAGGCCGCTCTGGGCTCCTGTGGGCACCTCCCCCGGGGCCGGTTTTGCGGGGATGTCTCAGGCGAGGGCGCCGGTTTGGGATTCGCCCCCGGATCCAGCGGATCCGTCCGGATCCGTCCGGAAACGGTGCCGGAAGCCGCTCTGGGCTTCTCTGGCCACCTCCCCCGGGGCCGGATTTGCGGGGATGTCTCAGGCGAGGGCGCCGGTTTGGGATTCGTCCCCGGATCCAGCGGATCCGTCCGGATCCGTCCGGAAACGGTGCCGAGGCCGCTCTGGGCTCCTGTGGGCACCTCCCCCGGGGCCGGTTTTGCGGGGATGTCTCAGGCGAGGGCGCCGGTTTGGGATTCGTCCCCGGATCCAGCGGATCCGTCCGGATCCGTCCGGAAACGGTGCCGGAGGCCGCTCTGGGCTCCTCTGGGCACCTCCCCCGGGGCCGGTTTTCCGGGGATGTCTGAGGCGAGGGCGCCGGTTTGGGATTCGTCCCCGGATCCAGCGGATCCGTCCGGATCCGTCCGGAAACGGTGCCGGAGGCCGCTCTGGGCTTCTCTGGGCACCTCCCCCGGGGCCGGTTTTGCGGGGATGTCTCAGGCGAGGGCGCCGGTTTGGGATTCGTCCCCGGATCCAGCGGATCCGTCCGGATCCGTCCGGAAACGGTGCCAGAGGCCGCTCTGGGCTCCTCTGGGCACCTCCCCCGGGGCCGGTTTTGCGGGGATGTCTCAGGCGAGGGCGCCGGTTTGGGATTCGTCCCCGGATCCAGCGGATCCGTCCGGATCCGTCCGGAAACGGTGCCGGAGGCCGCTCTGGACTCGTGCTCTTCGCGCCGGGGGTGAGGATGACGTGAGTTCCACAGAAACTCCCTCAAATTACTCTTGGTCTTCACAGTATTATTGTTCTTGTGATTCGTAGCTTTAGGATTCGTCCTCTTCTTCTTTCTATTCTTCTTCTTCGAGGACTGTTGCAGTGCTCAAAGGAAGGGAGCTTCGTGTGCACATACCACGTGCACCAGCCCTGGCCAGGCCCGTCCCGGGGCCAGGGGTGCGTGCACACCCGCGCTCCTGGCGTGGCCGGGGAGCCCTCTGCGCCGCTCCTGGGCTCGGGATGGGCCCGGCCAGGATCGGCCCGCGGTGCACGGCTCTCTCTCTCTGCGCCCGCGGTGCGCGGCAGGGAGAGACAGGGGGGCCGGGGTTTTGCCGCCCCAGGGTGGGGCAGGGGCGCGGCGCTTCAATCACCGCGGTGGTTTCTTAGGGTGGGTGCCAGGGTGGCCTAGAAAATCGCCCTACGTAGCTTATCAGTGATCTGGAAGTGCCCCACATGGCTTGGGGGGTGAAGGATCCGGGCTGAGTGGGCTCGGCCCACTTGGCGGAGTGAGCGGGCCCACCCAAGCCACTGAGGGCACCTGTAACCCACTTATGAGCTAGGGTAGGCCAGCTATAACCCACCTTCGCATCCGTGGAAAACCCCCCTATCCCATTAGCAAACCGGCGGTCATGCAAATGCAGCTCTCGTTCTGGCGATGGATAGGGGATTTAGGGGTCGATGCAGGCCCCCCCGAGCCCATCCCCGTCTCCCCTGGTTTTCGGACCATAGTTCGGACCGCTGGCGTCCGTTCGGGACGATCCTGGCACCCCCAGAACGCACTCGGCGAGGCACAGCTGCTGGAAGGCATCCCCAGGCTGGAAGGCCGCCGAATACCAACGAAAACGCCCGACAGCATCGAACCTCAAACCTCGGACCTCGCTGGATCACGCCAGATATGACGCATCTTGGAATCCTACAGGCGGATTTTCGATGATAAAAAAGGCAAAAAAAAAGAAATGATTCAGGAATGATCAGAAATAGTCGAAAAATGGTCCCCAAACGATTTTTCCCTACCTAGACTCTGCCTAGAGGGTTCTTACCGTGTGTGCTTAAGGGGCCGGGCAATGGACCCCGC
Organism: Prorocentrum cordatum; assembly: GCA_963575745.1. Classification (NCBI taxonomy): domain Eukaryota; class Dinophyceae; order Prorocentrales; family Prorocentraceae; genus Prorocentrum; species Prorocentrum cordatum. Next base: position 30,891 of record CAUYUJ010018107.1, on the reverse strand, counting down.
CCCGGGCGGTTCCCCCAGCATCCGCCCCGCGGTTCCCCCAGTGACGTCCCCTTAGCTTAGCGTTGCTCATCTCATCTTAGCTTAGCTTAATTCATCTTAGTTTAGCTCAGTTTCATACTAGCTCAGGTGTATATTAGCTTAGCTTACCTGTATCTTAACTTTGCCGAGCTTTAGCATAGCAGAGCACAGCATAGCATAGCGTAGCATAGCGCAGCACAGCATATCATAGCATAGCCCAGCATAGCATAGCATAGCGCAGCATAGCATAGCATAGCATAGCATAGCATAGCATAGCGCAGCACAGCACAGCACAGCATAGCACAGCGCAGCATAGCATAGCATAGCATAGCAGAGCATAGCAGCAAAGCAAAGACAAAGCAACAGCAGCGACAGCAAAGCAGAGCATAAGCAACGCAAAGCACAGCAACGCATTAGCATGGGTGTAATTCCCTGCCTAGGCTCTGCCTAGAGAGTTAGCTTAGCTTAGCTTGGCTTAGCTTAGCCTAGCTTAGCTTAGCATAGCGCAGCGCTGCATTAGCATAGCATCGCATATCATAACATAGCCAAGCATAACATAGCATAGCATAGCGCAGCATAGCATAGCATAGCATAGCATAGCATAGCATGGCATAGCATATCATAGCATAGCGCAGCTTAGCATAGCATACCATAGCAGATCATAGCTTAGCATAGCACAGCGCAGCATGACACAGCATAGCTTAACATAGCATATAATAGCATAGCATAGCATAACATAGTGCAGCATAGCATAGCATAGCATATCATAGCATTAGCATAGCGTAGCGCAGCATAGCATGGCATGGCATGGCATGGCATAGCATAGCATAGCATAACAACTAATGCTGCTTTCCTAAGGGTTCCAACTTCTAGGCAGGGTCGCACTAGGGTAATTGCATTATTTTTTGAACGTTCCTCCTGTGGGAGGAGGAGGAGGAGGAGGAGGAGGAGGCGGAGGAGGAGAAGGAGAAGGAGAGGGACACGCCCGACGTGAATATGGCAGCCCCCCGCGGCGATCCGAAAGCAGGATGGGGGCCCGCCTTCTGCCGCCAGCGGTGCTCCCGCTTCACCGCCTCCTCGAGCTCTAAGTGCAGCCGCTCCACCAGGTCCCGGAGCACCCGATTCTCGCGGACCATCTCCTCCGATTAAGAGATCAACGCACACTCAAACCGACAGGGACCCAGACATGATCGAGTCGTAAAAAACCAAGACGGGAGGTTTTTGACTGTTTTCGGCATCCAGGGGCCCTCACCAAGCCTCGTGACCGTCAAAAAATGACTCGGGATGAGAAACCGGTCCCGGGGAATTGGTTCGGATCTCTGGGGGTCGCGTCATGGAAAAATCAGGACGTCAGGGGTACGGGGAGCATGGAGGAAGAAAAAACGCCATAAACACAAACTGTCGGCGCTCCGCGCGGAGCTCTTGGATCTGCGCTGGACCCCTCCCAGGCGCGCGGAGCGCGCCAGGGGCGGCGCCGGAGGCTCCGCCGCCGGGGGGCCGCAGCGCGGATCCAAGAACTCCACGTAGCACCAAAAGTGCGCCGATCCAAGAGATCCGCGCGGAGCGCCAAAATTTTATGCTTATGGCGTGTCTTCCTCTCCGCAATAGGGAGGAGGAACGGGAAAGGGCAAGGAGGTGCAAGCGCCGTTAGGTGTGGGTGCGGGCGGCGGGACCCTGGGGCTCCCGTTCGAGCAGGGGCTCCCATCCGACAACACACGCCACCCCGAGAGGAGTCAGGGGGTCGCACAGGTGAGGGAGAGCCCATAATCGAACCGAGAAGTCGGACCGGCAATCGAAGCAAATGGGATCGGAAGAAATCGGCAGCCGAGTCGGGAAAGGTCGAATCGGGGGAAATCGGCAGGCTAGCAGGCCTCCAATAAGGAATCGGAATCCGAAGTCGAATCGAATCGGAATCGGAAGCCATCGAAATCAGGTCGAATCGGAGGAATCGAAATGAGCCCTGCAGGTGTGGGCGTTCGTTGCCAGCTCGCGGTCCTTGGCCGCCAGGCGGTCCTCGGCCCGCGTGGTGGGCTCGCTCGAATGCGGTCCGTCGTGCGAGCTGTCCACGCCCGGGTGCTCGGGCCCCCAGTCGGGGACGCCCTCCATCGCCATGCCTAGGGGAAGAATGAGCATCGTTTAACCGACCCCTATCCCCGTGGGAGTGGCCTGGGCCCCAGTGGCCGATTCACCCCCTAGATGGGGATATGGGCCGTTCCCTTCGGATTTCGAGGGTTGCATCCCCAACCAGGGGGGGTGAGATGGTGGGGGTCTGGATGGGGACGGGGATGAGGACAGGGGTCGGTTGAACGATACCGAAAGGAAAGCAGCACCAATAGGCAAGCGCGCTCCACGACTCGCAAAGTCACGATTCTCGCAAGCGGCCACGAGCCGCCGCGGGGGATCGAAGATATATATATATATATATATACACACACATTCATATACATCTATATACATATATATATATATATAGATATATAAATATACATATATGTGTATATATATGTGTGTATATATATGCGTGTGTAGATATACACATACATACATATCTATATATATATATATATGTATATATGTGTGTGTATGTATTACATCGAGGCGAACACACGTCATTCGAGCACCTGCGAGTAGGCACCCTGCGAGCGGCGTGGAGCGCGCTCGGCGAACCGACAGCACCAGCACCCACCGCAGGAGCTCCGCGCGGGCTCCCTGGAGCGGCCCCCCCCCGCCCCTTTCGCCGCAGAGCGCGCCGGGTGCGGGGGCCCGAGGCTAAAACAGGGCTAGGATCGGGATAAATCGCTCCATTGGGGCCCCCCAAACGGTGTGGTGACCACACCGTGCGGTGAGTCGGTGGCGATTCGGGGTCACCGCACGGTTTTGGGACTCGGGTCGTTCTCCGAGGACGTCTCGGGCGACTGGGGCCTCCGAGGTCCCAAGACCGTGCGTTGACGGACCGTGCGGTGAAGTCTTGGGGGATTTCGAGGTCACCGCACGGTCTGTCACCGCACCGTTTCGGGATTCTGAACTCCAGAGCGTTCCGGAGCGCTCTCAGAGCGTTCCGGAACGCTCTGGAGCGGCCGCGGCGCCCAATACATCCTCCGAACCCGCAGATTCTCAGAGATTTCGAGTTATCCCGATCCGAGTTTGTCCCGATCTTCGCGTCGTTTTAGAGGCGCCGCCAGGGTCAGGTCGGGCGTGTCCCCCTACAGACGGATCGTGTGCGAAAAATTAGTTAACCCAACAAAAAAAACAACAGACAAAAAATCCAAAAATGCATTTAAAGAAGCACAACAATCAAAAAAGAGGAACGCGGGGACCGTCTCTTCAAAACAAGGACCCAAGAACACAGGTTGGTTGGGAAAAATCCAAAAATGCATTTAAAGAAGAACAAAAATCGAAAATACTCAAAAAAACGTTCCCAGACTGTTTTTGAGTATTTTTGCATATTCCTCCTGTAGAGGGACAGGCCCGACTTGACGCCAGGGGGGAGGGGGGGGGCGCCCGGCGCCGATCCGAGGAGTCTGCGCGGAGCTCCGAGCATGTGTGCGCAAGCCAGCTTTGCTCTCCGTCGGGTGCCGTGCTGCACTGGATCCTCACGCAGCGCGCCCTCGTAGGCGGTCTTGATCTTGCGGAGCAGCGAGCCGAAGACCCCGTCGCGCTCGATCACCTCCTCTATAGGCGGCGCGCACGGGGGGGAAGTGAGAAGTGGCGCGCCTTCTCAGAAGGCTCGGAAGTCCCCCGGCCTTCTGAGAAGTGTTCTCGGCCTTCCCCGAAGAGGGACACAGACAGTTCCTAAGAAGGCGCCAGGGCTTCGAAGAAGTCCCGCCGCCTTCTGAGAAGGTCTCATCCATCTTTGGTGTCCGTTCCATGGGAGCCTGCGTGGCCCCTGGCGCTGTCCGATTTGGGCCTGATTTGGACCGGATGTGGAACAAATTTGGACCAGATTTGGACCTGATTTGGAGTGGATTCGCGGGGACAGAACGAGGAGGAAGAGGGGGAACAGGAGGGGAGAGGAGGAGCAGGAGATGGGCCAAGTGCGGTCCCCAGGCGGTCCCCATGCAGGAAAAGCTGATTTCAGTGTCGCCGCCCAAGGCTCCCACGAACGGACATCGAGTCCACCTCACCTCCCCCCCCTCGCTCGCCGCCGATCCTCGAAGAGGTCGCTGTACACGTCGAGGCGCGACGCGGGGTGGCCGCCGTGGTCCGAGTGGTCCGCGTAGGAGTGCCCGAGGCCCGCCGCGTGGTCCGCGTAGGAGTCGTACAGGGGCGCGCGGGGGCGCGGGGGCGCCGCGTGCCTGGGGGGGCTTCACGTTAGGGGCCCTGGGACACACAAAGAAATAGACACAAGTAGCAGGATTCCCCATATTTCCCCATATTTTCTGGGTTCTTGTCTTCCCCCCCACTTCCCATAGATTCCCATATTTTCTAAGGAATCGACGACTAATTGTGTCTGTGTGTTTTTTCCCCCAAGGGGCACCCGCGCCGCTGCTCTTAGGTCGGGCGCGTCCTCCTACAGACGGTTTCTGGACGAAGAATTCAGCAAACAGTCCAAACATACTCAAACATATTCAAGCATAAGAAAAAAACAAAATCGTCCCCAGGCCATGTTTTGACTGTTTTTGAACAGTCCCCCTGTAGAGAGACATGCCCGACTTCACGCTGCTCCCAAGGCCTCTCGCAGGGCGAGTTCTGGCCAGAGCTTCGAGGAGAGTCCAGCCGAAGCGACGAGGGCTCCACGGGACGAGCAGCAGCATCGGTGCCGTTCTTCCCCTCGGGAGGCAGCTCCAGGGAGGCCTTCGTCGGAACGGTGAAGAGCTACAAAGCCCGATTAAGGGGGCACTGAGTCGAAGGGGGCCAGATTGCGCCCGGGGTTAAGCCGGACCAAGCGGGACTCAACCAAACCACACGGGATTAAGCCGGACTGCGCGGGATCAAACCGGATCGAGCGGGATAAAAGTGGATGGAGCGGGACTGGGCCGGATCAAGCGGGATTAAGCCAGATCGGGCGTGACCAAGCGAGACTAGGCCAGGTTCCCACCAGGGATCTACCAGCCCCGGTTTTGAGGTTCTCGGATCTCCGCGTGCCAGCACAAACGAAACCAGTCGCGCGCGGGCTGAGTTCAGCCTCCCAGGAATCCCAGACATGCGAGGTCCTGGTGTTGTCCGTTGGCGGTCCCCGGAACTGCCGACCCCTGACGGCTTCTTCATCGTGAGCCGTTGTGTTGACGGCCCCAGGGCCTGGTAAGGGCCCCCAGAGGCCGCAGACGACGAAGAACCTCGCGTCTGTACTTCCGTCACGGCACGAGCATCTCTTTCCAAGGAGGAGAGGAAAGACAACAGCAGCAAAAAGCGGTGCGAGCACGTCTGGAGCCGAGGGGCAACGGTAGGTGGGGGCCGGAGTAGGGGGGATGCGTCGACCTGGAGTCGGCGATATGTCGGCGACAGGCCCCCGATGGCGAAACCGCACCTTCCTGGGCAAGTCGGGGCTGTCGGGCCCCCATCGGCGATGAATGGAGCATTCGGGGTCGATGCATACGCATCCCCCCCTCACGCCTATCCCCCCCGTCGTTGCCCCTGACGTCCCCCGAGGAGGCCCGACGAGGACGGTGCCGTGCTCCGCAGGCCCCAGCGGCGCCGATCGCAAATAACACCCCATCGTACCCCACACCCTTTGTGCAGCCAACCCGTACTACAAGGACGCACGACAAGGATCGGCAGCGAGCGAGGGGGGGAAAGTAAGAGGGGTGGGCCTTCTCAGAGGGCCCGGAAGTCCCCCGGCCTTCTGAGAAGTCTTCTAAGCCTTCCCCGAAGAGACACCCCTCCGCCTCGTGAGAAGGCCTTCTCCTTCTCATTTCCCCCCCTCGCTCGCCGCACGACAGGGATGCAAGAGGGCCTTGGAAGGCCACGGTCGACGCCTTGAGCGAGCGGGGCGCGCGGCCCGCGAGGAAGCGGCCGAGGAGGGGCCGCAGGGGAGGGCAAGGCAAGGGGTGACCTCTCGGGGAGGCTGCTCATCCTGTACGGTGCGGGCCGACTGCAGCCTCACTCCAGGGGGGGGCCAGCTCACAAGACACCCGAAGCAAGAGACCCAACCCCGAGACTCCAGGGCGTCCACGGACCTCTGGTGTGGGAACGTCGCGCTCTCCATGGCAGGACCATCGAGGCCCAAGAAACCCAGGGCACCCTGGAGGCAAGCAGGGTGTTTCTTGTCATGGGTGTCCACTGTAGATCCTCCACTGAAGGGAAACTGGGACACACAAATAAATACACACAAATAAAAAGATTCCCCATATTTTCCTATATTTTCTGGGTTTTTGTCTTCCCCCCCACTTCCCATATTTTCCCATATTTTCTGGGAATCGACGACTAATTGTGTCTGTGTGTTTTTTCCCCTCCTGATCCACGGAGATGCACCAAGGGGGGGGGGGTGGAGGGGCTGATCGTTCGGATGAGTCCTCGAAGATTCTGAAACGTCCTGGAAAGTTAGAGGCCTCCTAGATAGGGGTCCGAGTAGACGGGGTCGAAGGATCGTGCCACATCGCCAATGCATCGGCGATGCATCGGCGATGCATCGGCGACGTCGGCGATGCATCGGCGACGTCGGTGTGGGGGGAAGCAGGGGCTCCACATCGACTCCGACCCTCCGACCCCATCTACTCTTAGGTCGGGCAGGTCCTCCTACAGGCGGATGTCGGACGAAAAATAAAAAATCAAAAACTGGCGTCTGAGTTTCTGAGAGCGTGGACTTTAGCTCGCTCAAGCTTCGCTCTGCAAGGGGGCCACAGGCCCCCGAAAAGCCCCCAGGAGGCTCTGGAAGGGGGGTGGGGGAGACGCCATTCCCGACGCATGTAGTGCTCGGGAGCGGGGAGGCCCACAGGCCCCCAAGAAGCCCCCAGGAGGCCCCAGAAGGCCTCCGAGAGGCCCCACAACGACCCCCAAGAGGCTTCCCCAGGTCCCTTGCTCAATACACTGAGCCTCAGTCCTCAAGCCTGAGGGTTCCTAATGGGCCCGGACCAGAAGCTCTCAAATCTCTTGAGGCTCCCCGCGCGCCCCCTGGGCCCCCAGAATGTTCCCACATGACTTTCTCGAGCCCAAGAGAGGCCCAAGACGGGCCAACAGGGCCCAGAGAGGCCCTCAAGACGGCCAAAGAAAGCCCCGAATCACCGAACGATCGGTCCAAGACGCCCAAGGTGGTCCCATCGTCATCATCAGCAGCAGCATCATCATCATCATCATCATCATCATCATCATCAGCATCATCATCATCATCATCATCATCATCATCATCATCAGCATCATCATCATCATCATCATCAGCATCAGCATCATCATCATCATCATCATCATCGTCATCAGCATCATCAGCATCATCATCAGCATCATCATCATCAGCAGCATCGTCAGCATCATCATCATCATCATCAGCATCATCATCGTCGTCGTCATCATCATCATCAGCATCATCACCATCAGCATCATCATCAACATCATCGTCACCATCATCATCATCAGCAGCAGCATCATCATCATCATCATCATCATCATCCTCATCACCGTCACCATCACCATCACCATCATCATCAGCATCATCATCATGAAAATAACCAGCATCATCAGCATCATCATCAGCATCATCATCAGCAGCAGCATCAGCATCATCAGCATCATCATCAGCAGCATCATTATCATTATCAGTACCAGTATCATCATCAGCATCAGCATCAGCATCAGCATCAGCGTCAGAATCATCAGCAGCAGCATCAGCATCAGCATCAGCATCAGCATCATCAGCATCATCAGGATCATCATCATCATCAGCATCAGCATCAGCATCATCATCATCATCATCATCATCATCACCATCATCATCGTCACCATCACCATCATCACCATCATTATCCGGAGCGCCCCGGATCGGCGGCACTGGCTGGAGGCCAGCACAATAATAAGTTCAAAACAAACGGCCGAAAAATCAAACATCGGCTCAAATGGTCGAATGGTCGGTAAATAGTGATACCAAACGCGAAAACTCGCCGCTGGCTATATAATTGTTGTTACTACTTTTGAGATTTCCTTCTGTAGATGGACATGCCCGACTGCAGCCTAGAAAATCACACCAGAGGAAAACCCTAATCAGTGGATGGTTTTCGCCGACGAGAACGACCGGGAACCCGGAAGCCCGGGAACCTAACCTAGAACCTACCGAAATCGGCCCGGAACCAATCACCAGGAACCCTGGGACCTTGGACCGGGAACCCTGGAACCCGGGAACCCAGCCTGCTGCCAAGATCGGCGGGAACTTTCGCCAAATCTTCCAACTTCCGCTAGGACCACTTCCGTGCAAGCACTGATGGGGGAGATACGGAAGGATCCTGGATGCTTATGGCAGCTCCCTGGGCGCGCGCGCGGAGGAGGAGGAGGAGGAGGAGGCGGAGGCGGAGGCGGAGGCGGAGGCGGAGGCGGAGGCGGAGGAGGCGGAGGCGGAGGAGGAGGAGGAGGAGGCGGAGGAGGAGGAACTGATTGGGGAAAGACGGAAGGATCCTGGATGCTTACGGCAGCTCCCTGGGCGCGCGCGCGCGCGCCCGGGGTGGCGCGGGCCGCCCGCCGTCCGGACGCGGCGGCGGCGAGGACGGCGACGGCGACGGCGACGGCGACGACGGCCACGACGGCGGTGACGACGGCGACGACGGCGACGGCGGCGACGACGACGACGACGACGCCGACGGACGACGGCGGCGGCGGCGACTGAGTCGCCGAGCCTGCGACTGCAGCGGAGGCCAGTCCACAAGGAGCCTTCCACGAGAAACCCAACCCTGAGACCCCAGGACGCCCATCGATTTGCTGGTGTGGGAACGTCGCGCTCTCCATGGCACAAAAAAACTCGAAACCCAAGAAATCGAGGGCACCCTGGAGGCAAGCAAGGTGTTTCTTGGCATGGGCCTCAACTGTAATTGAAACAACTGCATTCGTAACCATAAACTGTTGCTGCTCCGCGCGGATTTCTTGGATCCGCGCTGGACCCCCCACCCTGGCGCGCGGAACGCGCCAGGGGCGGCGCCGGAGGCGCCGCCGGGGGTGCCCAGCGTCCAAGAGATCTGCGCGGAGCGCCAGAAGTTTATGCTTATGGAGTTTGTTCCTCTTCGATGTAAGTCGCCGAGTCTGGGGCTTCGCCTCCTCCTCCTCCTCCTTCTCCTCCTCCTCCTTCTCCTCCTCCCTCCTCCTCCTCCTCCTCCTCCTCCACCTCCTCCTCCTCATCCACCTCCTCCTCCTCCTCCTCCGCCTCCTCCTCATCCACCCCCTCCCCCTCCTCCCCCCTCCTCCTCCTCCTCCTTCTCCTCCTTCTCCTCCTCCCCTTCCGCCCCAGGGCAGGTGCCGCCCGTGGCCCGGCTGCCACGGCGCGCCGTGCGCGCCGTGCCGCGACGCGCCGTGCCCCCAGGGGTCGGGCGGCGGCCGCGGCGGCAGCGCGCCGCCGTCCGAGGCGCCGAGCCGGGGCGGCGGGTGGCCCTGGCGGCGCAGCGCTCTGACGGGCCAACTTTCCACCGCCGCCACCATAGGCAGGACGGGGGAGAAGGGAGGATTGAGGTCCAACCTCCTCCTCCTCCTCCTCCTCCTCCTCCTCCTCCTCCTCCCCCTCCTCCTCCCCTCCTCCTCCTCCTCCTCCTCCTCCTCCTCCTCCCTCCTCCTCCTCCTCCGCCTCCTCCTCCTCCTCCTCCTCCTCCTCCTCCTCCTCCTCCTCCTCCTCCTCCTCCCTCCTCCTCCTCCTCCTCCTCCTCCTCCTCCTCCCTCCTCCTCCTCCTCCTCCTCCTCCTCCTCCTCCTCCTCCTCCTCCTCCTCCTCCTCCTCCTCCTCCTCCTCCTCCTCTCCTCCTCCTCCTCCTCCTCCTCCCTCCTCCCTCCTCCTCTCTCCTCCTCCTCCTCCTCCTCCTCCTCCTCCTCCTCCTCCTCCTCCTCCTCCTACCTCCTCCTCCTCCTCCTCCTCCTCCTCCTCCTCCTCCTCCTCCTCCGCCCTCCTCCTCCTCCTCCTCCTCCTCCTCCTCCTACCCTCCTCCCCTCCTCCTCCTCCTCCTCCTCCTCCTCCTCTCCTCCTCCTCCTCCTCCTCCTCCTCCTCCTACCTATGGTGGCCCTGGCGGAGCAGCGCTCTTCAGTGACGGTTGGGTCGGGCATGTCCCCATACAAGCGGATGCTGGCAGAAAAATTCGCAACAGTCAAAAAATCCGCCGACCCTGTCTGCGTGTGACAGGGGCTGTTCCGTCGCCATCGCCGAGGTGGCACGGCGGTCTTGCGCGGCGGCTTACGCGGGCCGCCGGGCGCGGCACGCCACAGCGGAGGCGGGGGCGCTCTCACGCGCGCCCCTGCGAGAGGGCAGCTCGCGCGCCAGGGTCGACGCGGACGAGCCTCAGGTCGTGCCTGTCCCCCTACAGCTTTGCTTATTTATCTTAAAAAACTACACTCAAAATGCTCGAAAATACTCAACAAATAGTCCCCCGACTATTGTTTACGATTTTTGAAAGACGAGCCGGTTTTCGGGAGTCACTCGACGGATCCCCACTCTGAGGTGAGGCACGTCCCCCTACAAGCAGATTTTGGAGGGAAACTCTGAAACAACCCAGAATTATCCAAAACTAGTCCGAAGATGATGTTATAAAAAAATCGTCCCCGTACGATTATTTGGACTGTTCTGGAATACATTCCTCCTGTATAGAGAGGGACATGCCCGACGCAACCCTACCCAGACCTGCTCGCGTCCTGGCAAAACCCAGGACGGGCGGCCCTCGGCCGTTCTGGGCCTCTGGGGGGCACTTCGCCGGGCCCCCCGGGGGCCGTCAGACCAAACGACGCGGGGCGAAAGGCCGGTCCAAGGGGAAAGGGTCGGGACTCCCGGGGACTCCGCACTGAACAAAAGAGTACATCGTCCCAGACATGATCGCGTGGAAAAAAAACATCCGACCGGCAAGCTTTTCGTCACTTTCGGCCCCTGGGGGCCCTCGCCGGGCCCCGGGACCGTCAAAGAACGACTCAGGATGAAAAACCGACCCCGGGGGAAGGGTCTCGACTTCCGGCGACGCCGCACTGAAAAAATCAAGACGTCGCATGTCTGGGGTAGGCCTGGGTACCGATCCCCACCGTCGTGGTTCGAGGGGCCTCTCCCCAACCAGGATGATGAAGATGGTGGGGCTGAAATGCCATGTCTGGCGGCGCGCACACGGGGGCACAATGAGGGCGGAAGGCGTCTTAGAAGGATGCTGCTTCTTAGACAGCGCCAGCCTTTCATCTACAGGGAAGGCCCGCGCCTGCTAAGAAACAGGTGTGCTTCTGAGAAGCCTTCCCCCCTTACCCCTAACCCCCTCTGCGCGTGGCCGACCAGTGGGGATGGGGGTAGATGAAACGATACTGACCTGTCTGGCGGCGAGCACAAGGGGGTAGGGCGAGGGGGGAAGGCTTCTGAGAAGGAGGCCGCTTCTTACAAGGCGCCGGCCATACACCTGCAAACAAGGCCCGCGCCTTCTGAGAAACAGGGGGGTGTCTCTAAGAAATCTTCCCACCTCCCGAATACCCAGACCGCCGACGTCATGATTGTTCATGACGCAACCCCTAGAGGTCTGGACCCCATCCCCCGGTACCGTTCTGTTTGTCCTGAGCTGTTTTTGACGGCCCCGAGGCCCGGTTTTATTAGGGCCCCCAGAGGCCGAAGATAGCGAAACACCTTCCGTCGTGACTCTTTCATGACGCGCGGCCGACCCGTGGGCGTGGGGATAAAAGGTTGAGCGATACCGACCTGAGGCGGCCCGCGCCCGCCGCGCCCGCGCACTCCTGCGGCCGCGGCCGGCGCGCGGCCGCCGGCCTCGAAGGAGCGGTGCAGGACGTGGAGCCGCTCCGCCAGGCGGCTCTCCAGGTGGCGTGCCTCCTCGCGCAGGGGCGCCTCGGGCGGGCTCGGGCCCCACGCGCCGCACACCGCTGCAGGTCGCTTCGCGGAGCTCTCGGGTGCGGCCCGCTTGCATCACCGCGCTGGGTGCTGAGTGGATAGGGCCGTGTGAGTGTATGCACAGATGGGCTACATCTGGCCTAACCCAGCTGGTCAGTGGGTTACGAATGCCGTAAATGGCGTGGTGGGCTCACTGACTCCGCTCAGTGGGCGTAGTCCCCTTGGTCTGGATCCTTGCCAGCCCAAGCCAGTGAGGGCACTTCGAACCCACTTATAAGCTACGCCAAGCCATCTATACAGTCGGACCTGGGACAGAAAAAATACCCCTCAAGAATATCAGACCCTCCGCTGGCCAAAACGCGCAGAAGATCCAAGGGTACCCTTTCCAGGATGCACAAGAACATCCAACAAACATAATCAAATAAATCCGCGCCGGGCCCCACATGACGCGCAGAGCGCGCCAGGGGCGGCGCCTGAGGCGCCGCCCGGGGGGGCCCAGCGCGGATCCAACAACTCCGCGCGGAACGCCAGAAGTTTATGTTTATGGAGATGTGTTTCTTCGACTTTTACCTCGGGCCGACCAGAAGCCACATTCGCATCACCGGACGCCCCGCCCCCCCGTCCCATCCCTTCGGCAGCCACCGCGGTGATTCAAGAGGGCCCCTCGGATGCGGCCTGGAGGCCGCCCCTGGGCACCGACCCTGACACATCCCGTCGATGCGGAAGGAGGGAGGAGGAGGAGGAGGAGGAGGAGGAGGAGGAGGAGGAGGAGGAGGAGGAGGAGAAGGAGGAGGAGGAGGAGGCGCAGGAGGAGGAGGAGGAGGAGGAGGAGGAGGAGGAGGAGGAGGAG
>CAUYUJ010018107.1:0-18003 GCA_963575745.1 Prorocentrum cordatum | reverse complement strand
GAGACGGGGCCGACGGCCAGTGGGGGGCCTCGAGGAGCCAGAAGCGCTCGAGACTGAGCGAACAGCCACCCCACTGGCCGTGAGCCTCATCTTTCGCACGGACTCCGCGCCGTGGGTCCAGGGGGCTGACCAGGCCCAGGACTGGTGCACGCAGTCCCTAGCCTTACGTCGGGCCTGTCCCTCTACAGGAGGAATATTCAAAAATCGTGAAAGAATAAAATAGTCTGAGGACGATTTTGTTTAACCGTCTTTTTGCATGTTTGGAGCATTTGTTGAGAATTTCTACTTTTCGTCCAAAATCTGCCTGTAGGGGGGCCACACGTCCGACTTAACCTTTGCCAGCCGGCGTCCCGACCTTCTCCGGCCAGGTCCGGGCGTAGCAAAACAAAAAAAAAAAAAAACATCGCGACGGCCGATGTCTTTCAACTTTTTCGGCCTCTTCCCCCCAAGGCAGCCGCCAGGCCGCTTCCCTGCCCATGGGCCCATCTGAGAGCAGCTCGGGATGACGAGCTGGGCCAAGGAAGGCGGTCGGGACGGGGCCCACGTCACGAACTGCTCAGGACTCCTAATGCAAACCCGGGCCAGTCGGGCTTTGCAGGATCCTGCAAGATACTGCAGGATCTCGCCGGATCCTGCGCCTTAATTCGGGTCAATGCGCCCCTGGCTCTGCAGGATCCTGTAAGATCTGGCGCTCTGGCCGAAACCCCGTTTGCACAGACCTTCGTGTCAAGGCTCCCGAACGAGGCCCCCATGGTTTGCCACCAGACGACGAACCCACCGCAGGCTGACTCGACGCTGGCCGATGCTAGCTCGACGCTACATCGACACTCGATCGGCGTTTCCTCATTGATTACCAGACGCCAGCGCACGCAAATGTACTCTGACGACGGAATTGCGAGGACATACCAGGACGTCCGTCGTGTTCTTGTTCGCCACGTACGTCGACCTCCAGAAACTCGGACCCCTCCCCAGGACCGATCTTTCATCCCAAGTCAGTCTTTCACGGGCCCGGGGCCTGGCGAGGGCCCCCGAAGGCTGAGAACTGGGGAACCGAACAGGTACACCGATACTGCAACTCCGGGGACCTCTCCCGGGCTCCGTTCTGACCAGGATTTCGAGGCGAATCCAGCGGTGGCGACGAGGGCCGCCCAGAAGGCCGAAAAAAGAGAGGAAGCGGGCGAAGGGCAGCGATAGGGGTACCTCTTCCTCCTCTGAAAACCCGCGAAGATCCTCCCGTCGCGACGTCTCTCCTGACTCGAGGGGGCCTGGGCCCTCCATCGCTTGCTCCCGGACGAGCCCACCGCAGAGGCCGGCGCCCCTCGGCGGTGGACAAACCTCCCTTCAGCAAACCTCCCTTTAGCGAACACGGCCTGAGACCGAAACCGACGGACCCGGACCCGCAAAAGCAACGGCCGCGACGCCCTCTCGCGAACCGAAAACGGCCGATGCACGAATCGACGTGCCAGGGTATAGGAGGCCTACCCGCCCCCGAGCCCGCCGCGGTCCTCTGCGCCCGCCCGTCTCCCGCGAGCTCGCGGCGAGGTCGGGGCCCTCTCCAGGGGGGCCCTCGGCCATGCGCGGCGGGCTTCCGCTCCGCCCCGGGGCGCTGGCGCGCGCGCCGGCCGCTCGCGCTCCCGAGGGGCAGGAGGGGGGCCGCAGTGCGGCATCCTCGGGGGGCCTCGTCCGTCCCGTCGCGGCCCCGTCCGCGTCGGCTCCGCGGCGAACCCACGTCGGATCCGCGTCGGATCCGCGCCGAGTCTACGCCGCATCCGCGTCGAATCCGCGTCGAATCCGCGTCGGATCCGCGTCGGATGCGCGCCGGGTCCACGCCGAATCCGCGTCGAGTGCGGATCGGGCCCGCGTCGGGTTACGAGAGAAGACACCGATTGCTGGGGACGGGCGAGGCCCCCCCGAAGATGTGCGGCGTCGGGGGCCGAGGCCTCCAGGGCGGAGGCAGGGCGAGGACGAGTGCGGCGAGGAGGGCCGGGCGAGTCGGAAGCGGTCCGGAAGCCACCCGGCAGAGGCAGGGCCCCGACGTGGGCCGAGAGAAGCCCAGAGCCCCTCGGGTCACGAGCAGAATCACGACGCGCGGAGTTCCTGCAATGCTCTGCCTCCGGGGGCCCTTGTACCAGGCCTCGGGACCGTCAAAGGACGGCTCGGGACGAAAGACCGCTCCCGGGGAACGGGTCCGGACCTCTGGGGGTCGCGTCGTGAAAAAACAACATGACGTCGGGGGTCCGGGACTGAACTCACGTGGGGCGGTTGGAGACCTGCATGCATAGTTGATCTCGGACTGCATGCCCATGTCCTATGAGAGTCTCGGGGGTCTCGGAGAGAGCGGGCGGGCCTGGGTGAAGGGGCCCAGGGACACACAGACAGGCAGACACTGAAATCCCAGGGCTCCCCACAGATGCTCCACCTGCTGTGGACCCTCGCCTTTGAAGGGGTCCTAGGACACACACACACACACACACACACACACAAATTCGCCAGCCCAACGGGCCAAGGGCGTGCTGAGATCTCCGGTAACTGGTTAACAATATTCTAGTTCGCGCGCGCGGGGCCGCCCCTGGGGGTCCCCAGACGAAAAATACCCCGGGACACCCCGCGGGACATCCCCGGGACACTCGGATCAGAGATGCCAGACCGGGCAATTTTTCGACACCGCTCACGAGGATCGTGGCCTCCGAGGGGAGGGGCACAATCGACTACCCCCCCTCCTGACCCAAGGTCCCCAAGACTCCCCAAGAGGCCCCCGAGACGCCCAAAGAGCGCTCCAAGACGCTGATGGTGACCCCAAGACGGCCCAAGAGGCCTCCAAGTGGCCTCCAAGAGGCCTCACTAGGGGGCCCGAGAGGCCAAAATCATAAATTTTACTATGGTTTTGGAAGGATTCTGGCCTTGTCGCCTTTTCGGCCATCCGATGCTCCAAGACGGTCCAAGAGGCCCCCAAGAGCGCCCCAAGACGGACCACGAGGCTTCCAAGAGGGCCCCAAGAGGGCCCAAGAAGGCCCCGAGATTGCCCAAGAGGCGCCCAAGACGGCCCAAGACGGCCCCAAGACGGCCCCAAGAGGGGCCCAAGAGGGGGACCACGAACCGAAAACTCGAGCCTTCCACCCCAAGAGGGCCAGGAGGCCCCCAAGAGGCCCCCAAGAGGCCCCAAGAGGCCGCCAAGAGGCCCCCTAAGAGGCCCCAGGAGGCCCCCAGGAGGCCCAAAAGAGGCCCCAAGAGGCCCCAGAAGTTCAAACATGATCGACCCACTAACCCGGAAAGGAATGGAGAAATGTAAGGCATTGCAACATTTCAAAGACACCTGATTGGGCGACGGGCACATGCAATGCTGAATGGATCGATGATGATGTACTGTGCCGAGGGCTGTGCTGTTCTACGCCGTGCTGAACTGCGATGTGCCATGCCGCGATTGTGCTCTATATAGCGTTGTGGATCGAGTCCTCCCTGGCATCCGAGTCCTCAGCGAACTGATCTGGAGCGTAAGCTCGAGCTGCCTGAGCAGATGGTAGCTGACCCAGAACTAATCGACAGAGGGAACATGCCAGGAGGACGCGCCGCGGAACGTCCCAAGGGACGCGCCAGGCGACGTGCCAGAGGACGTGCCATGGGCACGCACCGCGGGACGTGCCAAGGGGACGCGCTACGGAACGTGCCAATGAACGTGCCGAGGGACGTCCCCTGGCCGCGCGACGTGCCAGGTGGACTCGCCACGGAACGCGCCAAGGAACGTGCCAAGGTGCATAGTTGAGTGTATCGATCTTGATGTACCGTGCCGACGGCTGTGCTGTGCTGGGCCGTGCTGAACTGCGATGTGCCATGCCGCCATTGTGCTCTATATAGCGTTGTGGATCGAGTCCTCCCTGGCATCCGAGTCCTCAGCGAACTGATCTGGATCGTAAGCTCGAGCTGTCTGAGCAGATGGTAGCTGACCCAGAACTAATCGACAGAGGGAACATGCCAAGAGGACGCGCCGCGGAACGTCCCAAGGGACGCGCCAGGCGACGTGCCAGGGGACGTGCCATGGGCACGCACCGCGGGACGTGCCAAGGGGACGCGCTACGGAACGTGCCAATGGACGTGCACCGCGCGACGTGCCAGGGGGACTCGCCACGGGACTCTCCGCGGAACGTGCCAGGCAACATGCCAGGCTGCAATGCTAAGGGTATCGATATTGATGTACCGTGCCGAGGGCTGTGCTGTGCCTGGGCGACCTGGACACGTGAAAACACCCGTTTCGCTCAAGACGTTGTCAGCACATCCTCATACTAGACATCCGCCTGGGCAACCTGGAACGTGCAAACAAGCGTCTCGCTCGAGACATCCTCAACAAATGCTCATGCTAGACATCCGCCTGGGCGACCTGGACACGTGAAAACAAGCCTCTGGTTCGAGACATCCTCAACAAATCCTCATGCTAGACATCTGTCTGGGCCACCTGGAGGCGTGAAACCAAGCGTCTCGCTCGAGACATCCTCAAGACCTGGGCACGTGAAAACAAGCAATCCACTTGAGAGATCCTCAGAATTCAGGTCCCCAGGAGAGGACCACCTATAACACAAAACAAGCGTTTCGCTCAAGACATCCTCAACAAAATCTGAAAAACAAGCGTTTCGCTCGAAATATCCTCAAATTGTAATTCGCCGGCCCTACGCGACTTCGTTGTTTATCGGAAACAAATTCGCCTGCCCTACAGCCGTCAGATCCCGGGGTAAACCTCTAAAAGAGAACCCTGGGCCGACGCCCTTTCCGGGAAAATGCCTCCCGGGCGCCCCCCAACGGCTTCTCAAAAGACCCCAAGATGCCTCCCAAAGAAGCATCTTGACGACGACCCTGTTTGGCCCTGCAGAGCAACACAAGATGCCAACGAGCGAGAGGCTTCCTCCTCCGCCCATTCCCCCTCCTCCTCCTCCTTCTCCACCTCCACCTCCTCCTCCTCCTCCTCCTACTTATCTTCATCCTCCTCCTCTCCTTCTCATCCTCTCCTCCTCCTCCTCCTCCCCTCCCATTCCCCATCCTCATCTTCCTCCTCCTCCTCCTCCTCGGCGGCGCCACAATGGCCCCGGGCCCACGGCGAAGCAGTAGCGATCATGCAACATGGGCCGGCGGAATGAGCGAAGCGATTGAATTAATAGACGCAAATTATTCACTGCGTGGAGCTCCCCATATGTCCATCTATTCACATGGACCTGTCCGCCGTGAATCTCTAGGCGCAAGAGCTTCCGAATATAAACGAGATTTAGTTGAGGCGGTCTGGTCATGAATCTAACTGCGAATGAATTGGAGTGTGAATGAGCCTCAGTAGTACGAGCGCGTCTCTGCGCATGAGCCTGGGGCCTCCTGGGGCCTCCTGAACCCTACTGGGGCTTCCTGGGGCCTCCAGGAGCCTCTTGGGGCCTCCTGGGGCCTCCTGGGACCTCCCAGGGAGGCTTCGTGCCCCAGGAGAGGCCCAATATATAGCAACCGACGTACATAAAACATTGCGGATTGGAGCCACAGGAGAAGGGCAATCTATAGGAACACACGTAAAGCACCAAGGATTCGTGCCCCAGGAGAGGCCCAACATATAGGAACATAAGTAAAACGTTTAGGATTGTGTTCACAGGAGAAGGACAATCTATAGAAACATACGTATAACGTCAAGGATTCGTGCTCCAGGTGAGGCCCTATCTATAGGAGCATACGTAAAACACATGGGATTGGAGCCATTCCTGTTGCCTTCTGAGGCCTCCTGCTCCTGGGGCCTCTCGGGGCCTCCTGTTGCCTTCCGAAGTCTCCTGGCGCTTCCTGTGGCCTCCTGGGGCCTCCTGTGGCTTCCTGAGGCCTCCTGGAGCTTCCTGGGGCCTCCTGGAGCCTCTTGGGACATCTTGTGGCCTCTTGAGTCTTTCTGTGGCCTCCTGATGCCTCCTGGGACCTCATGTGGTCCCCAGGGGCCTCCTGGAGCCTGTTGGAGCATCTTGTGGCATCCTGAGGAGAACCTGTGCCCACGAGTCTGGCCACCAAAACAGGCAAACCGGCGAGACATCCTCAAAATCTGGCCCACCTGGGGGGTGAAAATGAGCGCCTCGCTCGAGACATCCTCCAAATCTGCTCCGAAAGCGAAGGATGTTGGGACAGAAAACAAGCAAACCGCTTGAGACATCCCCACAAAACGGCCGCGAACGGGACCGTGTCATACCCCTCGGCGGCTCCCCTTAGGGCGTGAAAATGAGCGCCTCGCTCGAGACATCCTCCAAATCTGCTCCGAAAGCGAAGGATGTTGGGACAGAAAACAGGCAAACCGCTTGAGACATCCCCACAAAACGGCCGCGAACGGGACCGTGTCATACCCCTCGGCGGCTCCCCTTAGGGGCGTGAAAATGACGTCTCGCTCGAGACATCCTCCAAATCTGATCCGAAAGCGAAGGATGTTGGGACAGAAAACAGGCAAACCGCTTGAGATATCTCACAAAACGGCCGCGACCGGGACCGTGTCATACCCCTCGGCGGCTCCCCTTAGGGGCGTGAAAATGAGCGCCTCGCTCGAGGCATCCTCCAAATCTGATCCGAAAGCGAAGGATGTTGGGACAGAAAACAAGCAAACCGCTTGAGACATCCCCACAAAACGGCCGCGAACGGGACCGTGTCATACCCCTCGACGGCTCTCCTTAGGGGTGCTGAAACCAGCGCCCAGCCTGAGACATCCTCACAATTTGCTGTGTGTAGAGTAAGTCAGAAGGCCTGAGTATGAGTAAGTCTGGGTATGAGTGAGTCTCAGCATGAGTAAGTCTGAGTATGAGTAGGTCTGAGTATGAGTAATTTTGTGTGTGAGTAAGTCTGGGTATGAGTAAGTCTGGGTATGAGGAGCAGGAGGAGGAGAAGAAGAAGAGGAAGAGGAAGAAGGAGTAGGAGGCGTCAGAGTAATAACAAGAACCCCATCTTAGGACATGGGGAATAAAAGGATTCCCCATATTGTCCCATATTTTCTGGGCTTCTGTCTTCCCCCCACTTCCCATATTTTCCTATATTTTCTGGGGGATCGACGATTCATTGTGCCTGTGTGCTCTTTCCCCTCCTGAGCCTTCCCCTCCACTTCCCGCAGGCTCCGGATATGTTCCCGGGGATCGATGGCCACTCGTGGCCCGGAGTGAAGGGCGCACGGCCACCCTCTGGGCACCGGACGGGCGCTTGCTTGCGCGCGATGGTGCGGCCCGTGGGCCAGTGGGCGCTGCGTGCACTCGGGATCGATCCGATGCTCGCGACGGGCACCAGGATGCCAGAGATAGTCCAGAGCTGCCCGACCCTGGTGGCATCCTTCCTCCTCCCTCTTCTTCGGCGGTTGGGCCTGTTTTTTTTTTTTTGAAATTCCTGGTCCTGGCGCTCGGCTTTTCCCGCCGTTGGGCTTCCGCCTGTCCCCCTCCGAGGCCCTGGTGGCGTCTTCGTTTCCCTGGTGGCGGGAGCCCTTTCGTGTGCTGGGGAGCCCCCCGCGCTTCAGGTACCCGCGCGCGGCGGCCGCCGCGGGCCGCGCACTTCGGCCACGTCGGAGAGACATAGGGCCGCTAGCATTCGAGCACTCGAGACCTGTGCGAAGATGGATCTGGTGATCTTGGCGGGCACTCAGCAATGCCACCGTCGAGTTGAGGGAGTGCTGACTCGCCGAGCTCAGCAGCGTCTTGTGCTGGAGGCAGAGGCGACCACGTCAGAGTTCTCGAAGAAGTCGACAGGATGTGCGATCGTTCTTGGCTCGAAGTTCGGCGAGAAGCATGTGAGGCAGGTCTGGGCGAGCCCGCCAGAGGAGGGAGGCAGAGCACTGGCGGCGAGAATACGTAGAAGAGCACTTCATCTGGCAGCGGTTGCAGTATGCCGCAGAACAGCCACAGTACAGGGCTACGGTCAAACTGCTTGGAGATTGGTATGAGAATATGTTGCAGGGTCTGCCCTGTCGGTGCATACCACTGATATATGTCGACCTCAACGATGAGCTGAGAATCTCTCGCGTGGCAGGCAAGTGGACTCGCATAGAGACAGCTGCAGTTTGGGAAGGCAGAGGTCGTGAACAGCGGCGGGGAGGGGCAGGAGAAGTTTCAGACACATCAGCCAGGGACAACACATGTTCGCGATGAACACCACGAAGGCAAACTTAGAGCACACTTGGCACGGAAACAAAGGCGTGAGCAGTTGTATCGATTATCTATGTCTCTCCCAATGGGAATGACGGATATGGTTTCGAGATTTTCTCCATTGTTCGGATTGGGCGCAGAATTGCAGGCATTCAAAAGGCCACCGCCTCGGGATCGCGCTCCTTTGTATATCGAGCTGCAGGGCATGCAACCGCTGGAGCGGGAGGCAAGCTCGGTAGAAGACAAGTTGCGTTGGAACCTTGACGACATGATGAGGTGCCTACGGCAAGGATATCGACGGGCTGAGTTTCTTACGGCAGTGGAGGCTGCCTAGAACGAGAATGAAGACAAGTGGAGGGCGATGTTGTCTTTTCGACGCCCAAGCGAGATATTCCAGCACATGCAGGAGACACCTCGTGCGGGTAGGACAGCTTGTTTTCAATCACCACGTGTCCAGCGACCCCGTGTACGGGCAGGAAGCATCTGAACGTGCCGAACAGCTTCGAGAAAGGGCCCGACTTCGACGATCACGGATAGGCATGAAAGAGGACAGCGAGGAGTTATCACACTGTGAACTGGCGCAGCTGAGCCAGAAGTTACGACGTCGACGGCAGCATGTTGCCCGCATCTGACAGCAAAGCCTCCTAGAGGAGGAGACCGAAGAGGGACGGAAACGCCGCCGCATGACGGAGGCGACGAGGCTCTCTCGTTCAGCAGCGAAGTGTCGTTACGACCCACAGAGGCGGGATGGCAGGCTACTTCGAGGAGGCAACCTCACGTCGGAGGTTCTGATTGACCGCTGGTCTAAGCCTGGATGTGAAGGTGGAATGTCAGCAGCAGTTATTCCGAAGTATGAGGAGAGGCTGGAGTCTTTCCCCGCAGGCCCTGCACCACACATTTCAATTGAGGACTGTTCCTTGGCAGGCGAGGACAAGAACAGGGTGACAACATATTTTCGCTCGGACACGAGGCGTCGAGCAGTGCCGTCCGGCACCACACCCGCTGAATTATGACTTCTTTGTCTAAGGCCAGAGGCGAGCATCACCAATGCGGGGCAGGGGTTGGGATTCCAGCAGGACATTCAAGATGTGCATCTATTTGGGAGAATATTGGATGGGAGGCTACATCTGATCAGGGCTACGAATAGGACACCACTGAAGTGGCATTGCAGTTCGGGGGTACAACCGATAAAAAAACGCTAAGCCAGGACACACGGCAAGGAGAACGGCACATGGTTTACCAACGTTTGGGAAGGCTTTTACCCTGGACTGTTGAATGTGCCCCCGATGGCGATCGAGCGTGGATTATGTCCTGACCGTAGACGGGGAGATGCGATTCTCGCTGTGCAGCTTCTCAGTTGGCGACTTCGGCAAGCAGCCCACAGTTTCGCTTGCACGTTTAAGGATCTGACGAAGGCGTTTGCTTGTGAGTCCTGGGAGGAGTTGACCAACACGGTGGAATTATATGCAGCCCCCGAAAATAACGATTGATGCGTTCAACGTATTGGAGTCTCTGGAGGGAGGGGTTTACTTGAAGTCGGGCGAGGGAGGCACGATCGGGGACCCTCTCGAGGCCTGTCATACAGTGGCTTTGGCGTCTCCGCGAGATCGATTCCTCGGCGAAGGAGTTGACGGCACAGTGGAGAGAGTTCCGAGAGGACGTCGGCACGAGCTTGTACGCCGACGACCTTTTTAGAGCCCACGTTGCAGCGCAGTTTTCTAGTGTGGGAGAGTTTCGCGTTGCTTTCAGGGACCAGGGGCCATACAATGTCGGCAGTGGGTGAGGGGCACAGGCAGATCCAGAATCTCAGGAGAACTTCAGGATGATATTTGATATCTGGGACCTCGAATTAACGTGCAGCAATCGGCAGTTACAGAAGTTCGCCGTCGGATCCAGGCCACTGCTGAAGCGTAGTATTCCCTCGGCCAAGCCTGGAGTCTGCCTGTTCCGTTTCGCTGGAAGCGGACCTTGTTCAACGCAGCGCTGACGGGGCTGGGACCAATGCTGCTGACAGACAAACATTACCGAGAACTGGGCGCACTGGAAGGAGGAGGGGAGGATGAGGACGCTGACCAACAAACAGATCATGCAGCACTGGCGTCCAGCAAGCTCGGCAACACCATTACTGGTCTGAAGGCTGGGCTGGTATCGTAGCTGGGTTCTCCGCCAAGAGTCTCACTCGCAGGAGCTGCGCCTGCTGTTCGGACACATGTCGCTCGACCCTGGTGGCATGGCACTTTCAGGCAACCAAGCCATTCGGGCGAGCGCTTCCCCATGGCTGGTGGGGCTACAGGGAGACTTCCAGAAGGCGTCGGAGTGCATGGACGAGGGCGGGATATGTGCGCACATAGCACGGTGTCCTAGAAACCTTATCAGCCAAGAAACGCCGTCCGCCCTGGACAGGCTTGGCTTCACGGAAAATCGAGCTCGAGAGTTGTCCTTCGCGATCCCCCCGACCTCCTTCAACGAGGACCCCGACATGGAGGACCCCGTAGAGGCCACGGAGTTCATTTGGAAGTGTGACTGGGAGGAGGAGGGCAGCTTATGAGGGAACGGGTTTCAAACCAAACACCTTCAGAGAGCTATCCTGGCGGGGAGGTGTCCAGCCAGGGGGGCGCCGACGTTTCGTACGATGCAAGTTCCATCGAGTTTTGGATGCAGAGTGTGCGATTACAGGGCGAGCGGAGTCCATGGTCCCTGTAACCATTTGGCCGAGTGTCATCTCCTACGGCTTGTTGATGCTAACGTACCTCCACCGCTGGGCACCGACAGCGATGCCAGAGCAGGCGGCGCTGACAATGCCAGAATGGATGCAGGCCCCATCATCAGAAGGCAACCCACCAAAGTTGCGCAAGGTCACGGGCGGGAAGGGAGACCTGGGCAAGCAGTTTGTAGGCTCGACGCTGTCTTAGCTCGTCGTCAGTATCGCAAAGTTGGTGTTGTCAGACAGCAGGCCGCTGGCAGAATTGACTGCAACAGTGTATCGAACGTCCGATATCGACGCAAGCGTGGGAGTGGAAACTACCATGAAGGAGTCAGGACAGCAGTACAACGCCACATCGCAAAGTCTCAAAGAAAAACAAAAAGCAGGAGAACACGTCAATTGGGGATCGCGAGGGCCGCCATTCGTACCGATGGTCATAGCGCCAACGCCGTGGGCAGCGCCTTTTGCTGGAGTTTCGGAGCTCGCTGGGCTTTTCAATGCCTGCGAGGAATGCCTCTCCTGGCCCTGGCAGGTCCTCCTGGTCGCGGGGAAGCTTGTAGGGAAAAAATCGGGTTCGGACCGCGTTATTGGTCTCATGTCTATGTTTTCCAGGACTTGGTCCCGTGCTCGGGAGGACGACGTCCGATCTTGGTCTCAGGACTCCGAGCCAGCGTGGGACGCCGCTGTGGCGGGGAACTCGGCGCTCCGCGAGGCCTTCGTCCGCGCTTTGAAGGACGAGGCCATGCACAACTTGGGGATCGCTTTCGGGGAGGGCCTCGTAGACATCAAGGGGTTCTACGATGAGATGCAGTGGGGTCCTCTGGCTCGGGCCGCTCTCAGGCTTGGGTTCCCTCCTGAGGTTCTCTTCTTGGAACTACAGATGTGTGCTGCACCTCGTACGGTCTCTCAGTTGGGGTCCTACTCCGAGGCTTTCCAGGTCGTCCAGAGCATCATTCAGGGGCTCAGGTCTGGGACGCGTTTCGGGCGATGTATGATCTATTTCATCATGAGTAAGATTACAGTGGCTCATCAGTCTATGTCTGTTCGGGTTTGGGTAGACGATATCAATGAGCATGTCGCTGGCTCTCGGAAAGCAGTTCGAGAGAAGTTATATCAAGGCGTGCTCGACACGCGTCGGCCCCTTGTGGCGCACGGCTTGCCTGTGTCACCCAAGAGCGCCATCATGTGCACCAACGCCTCTGACAGCAAAAGTGTTGTTCAACGCCTTCGGCGTCGGGGTTTTCATCTTCAGCATGCTCTTCAAACCACTCTCCTCGGGGCTGATCTTGGGGCAGGTCGCGCTGCACGGGCATCTCGGACCAAACGGGTGGCTAAGGCGAAGGGCATGAAATTTAAGATTTGCAAGTTCGGTCGGGCGTCCAGGAAATATCTCAGGACTGGATTACTTGAACGTGTCGGGGCACAAGCTGCAGGCAGCTACGGGCACCAGATTGTGGGGGCTTCCGGTACCTTTCGGCAGCAGCGCAGACGTCGCCTCGGTCACACGCTTTCTTCGGCCACGCGCGGTCGGCGTTTAACTACGGTTCTCGATCTGCGGGCCGGCGGACATGATCCTGGGTACAAACTTCCGAGGGAATGTTTTCAGTTATGGTTACGCACTTGGTTCCAGGATCCGTCGCTCCGACCCGCAGTTCGCGCGGCTTGGCCGCGCGTAGTTGCTCAGTTTCGGCAGATGGAGCCTCGGCAGGTTTCACAGGCAGTGCGTGGGCCCACCTCCGCCATGGTCGCATATCTTCTTGAGTTCGGATGGAATCCAGTATCACCAAGCGAGTGGCACACACCAGCTAGCGATGACGATCCTGGAGCGATTTGGACGTTCCCCGATGAGGTCGTTTCTTGGTCGGAGGATTTTAGTGGGTTGGTGTCCGAGTTCGAGTCTCAAGCTTTGGAAGTCAGCGGCGTCTCATTTTTGCGGGGAAGGGGTCCAGCACGGGGTGAATAACCATTCTCTTCGGCAAGTTCTAGCAGCGATCTCGTGTGTACCGCACGGCACTCAGCTCTGTGAGACCATGTTCGCTATTGCAGTGGGAGGGACATGGCCAAAGGGAAGGGTTGCGGATGAGACGAATGCGCAGTGTGATGGCCTCTGTCCTCGGTGTTTGGAGAGCAAGGAGACACCTCTGCACCGAGGCTGGTTGTGCAGTTTTAACAAGGACCATGCAGTGTATTCTTCCTCTGCTCATCTTGTACCTCGTGCTGTTGCTGAGCACGACGCAGCAGCATGTTTCTGGTCGCGGGGCCTCATCCCTGCGCGGTGGACCTCAGTGGAGCCTCCGCCAGACAGCGAGCAGTGGCACATGTACCATGCTCGGCATAACAATTTCCCAGCTGCTGGAGGGCTCGGCATTGGCACCCCTGAGGAGCCCATCAGTGTCTTCGGGGACGGCAGCGGGGGCGAAGATAGTCGTGATTCTCGTCTTCGGCGTGTCGGTGTCTCGGCTGTCTCCCTCAGCGACTACGGCGACCCCACGGTTGCAGCGTGTATCTTCGGAGGACTTCCTGGAAGCTCTCAGACTGTCCCTCGGGGGGAGCTCTGGGGCCTCTTACTGGCGATCAGGCACACCTTGGGGTCCCTGGTTTACGTGTCCGACAACAGCGGGGTCGTCAATGGGTGGCTTCAGAAGAAGTATTCAGCCCCATCGGGGCCCAACGCTAGTATTTGGAAGCTCATCGGCTTGGCACTCGAAGGACGTGATCTCTCACAGGTTACCGTTTTACAGGTTCCTTCTCACCTCGAGGCTGAGCAGCATGTAGATTCCAAGTTGCCGATGTGGATGTTCATCGGGAACCAAGTCGCTGACACTCTTGCTGGAGTTGCTGCCAGCATGGTGCGTGTCAGCCAGGATACCAGGACAAGAATTGGGAAGGTTGAGTTGGAAGCAGGGCTCGTCCGAAAAAGATTGCTTCGATCCACTCTCGAGGCCATGGCCGCGTCCCCGTCCGCTCCACGTGCCCGTGATCAGACCAAGGCACCCAGACCGCCAGCTCCCAGCGTTGTGTCCGTGTTCGAGTCCGAGCACACCTTGTCCGAGAGTGGCCGTGCGTGCCTTGTTTGTCGGAGCTCGGCTTCGGCAGCGGCAGCCACGGCGTGGCGTAGGAGTCAGTGCTATAACCTGCAGTCTGTCGACTCCGCCCTTTTCCAGGTGCCGAGGGGACAGTCGGTACATATCGGGGGGGGCTGGGTTCACGAGACTCACAAAATGGTTTATCAGGCCAAGAATAATGTGTGGATGTGTAGTTCCTGTGGGTGTTTCGGCGTCGAGCAGCTTCGGGCTTCCTTGGCCCAGCAGTGCCTCGGCACCCTCACCTCCACTGGGGCCGCTTATCTCCGCAGAGTGGAGGATGGGCAATGTCCCAAGTACCCCTCCAAGCGTGCGAAAGGCTCCTGAGGAGTTCTTTCCTTTTCTTTCATACGCACCGCGTTAGAGCCATATCCATATCTATATCCTCCTCCTCCTCCTCCTCCTCCTCCTCCTCCTCCTCCTCCTCCTCCTCCTCCTCCTCCCCCTCGTCCTCCTCCTCCTCCTCCTCCCTCCTCCTCCTCCTCCTCCTCCACCTTCTCCTCCTTCTCATCCTCTCCCTCCTCCTCCTCCTCCTCCTCCTCCTCCTCCTCATCCTCGTCCTCATCCTCCTCATCCTCCTCATCATCGTTCTCCCTCATGCTGCATCCTCCTTTTCTTGGAACGCGTCAAAATTCACGCCTCCCCATCGCAGGGAGAACCCGCCGCTCACTACCAGCAGGCGTCGCATCAACGGCTCCCCTGCGGGCGCCTCAGCGTCCAGACCTTGGCAAGAGGGGCAGAGGGGCCACCTCTCGTACCTTTGAACCTCCCCGTCCTGAACCCCTCCCCTCGTCCGTCCTCCGCCTCCCTCCTCTGCCTCACTCCTCCTCCTCCTCCGCGCTCCTCCTCCTCCTCCTTCCTCCTCCACCTGCCTCCTCCTCCTAATCCTCCTCCTCCCTCCTCCTCCTTCCTCCTCTCCTCCTCCTCCTCCTCCCTCCTCCTACTCCTCCTCCTCATACTCCCTACTCCTCTCCCCCGCCCTGCTCCTCCTCCTCCTCCTCCGCCTCCGCCTCATACTCCTCCTTCTCCTCCTCCTCCTCCCCTCCTCCTCCTCCTCTCCTCCTCATTCTCATCCTCCTATCTCCTCCTCCTCCTCCTCCTCCTCCCTCCTTTCGCCTCCTCCTCCTCCTCACTCCTCCCCTCCTCCTCCTCCTCCTCATCTCCTCCTCCGCCTCGTCCTCGTCCTCCCTCCTCCTCCTCCTACTCCTCCTCCTCCTTCCTCCTCCTCCTTCCTCCTCCCCCTCCTCCCCTCCTCCTCCTCCTCCTCCTCCTCCTTCCTCCTCCCCTCAATCATCTCATCCTCATCATCTCATCATCATCCTCTCATCATCATCATCATCATCATCATCACTCATCATCAGCATCATCATCATCATCATCATCATCATCATCATCAGCATCATCTCATCATCATCATCATCATCATCCATCAGCCGCAGCATGCATCATCCTCCATCGTCGTCATCATCTCATCGTCCTCATCATCGTCGGTCGTCCGTCGTCGTCATCTCAGCATCATCATCATCATCATCATCATCATCATCATCATCATCATCATCATCATCATCATCATCATCATCATCAATCATCATCATCATCATCATCATCCTCATCATCATCTCATCATTCATCATCATCATCATCATCTATCATCATCATCATCATCGTCGTCGTCGTCCCGTCGTCGTCGTCGTCGTCATCATCATCATCATCATCATCATCATCATCATCATCATCATCATCATAATCAGCAGCAGCAGCATCAGCATCGGCATCAGCATCAGCATCAGAAGCATCAGCATCAGCATCATCAATATGATCATCAGCAGCAGCAGCATCAGGCTTATCATCAGCATTCCCATCATCAGCAGCATCATCATCAGAATCATCATCAGCATTATCATCACAATCGTCATCACAATCGTCATTATCATCATCAGCAGCGTCATCATCACCATGATCAACACCACCATCATCATCGTCATCATCAGCAGTGTCATCATCATTGTCATAATCAGCATCATCAGCAGCAACAACACTATCATCATCGTCATCATGATCATAAGTATCAGCATCATAATCAGAATCAACATCATCATCACCACCACCATCATCATCACCATCATCATCACCATCCTCATCTTCATCTTCATCCTCATCCGAATCCTAATCCTAGTCCTCATCCTCATCCTCCTGCTCCTCCTCCTCCACCTCCACCAACCATGACGACCACGATGAAGACGACGGCGCCGACGACCACCACCACCACCACCACGACGACGGCGACGACAACGACGTCCACGACCACGACAACGACGAGGACCACCACGACCACCACGACCACCATGACCACCACGACGACGACCACCGCGACCACCACGACCACGACCACGACGACGACGTCGACCACGACCACGACCACGACCACGACGACCACGACCACGACAACGACGACAACGACGACCACGACCACGACAACCACGACCACGACCACGACGGCGGCGGCGGCGGCGGCCAGGGCGGGCCGGCCTCAGAGGCGGGCTGGTCCGCGGTCCCCTGCAGGCCCTGGCGCGCTCTTCGTCGTCGTTGTCGTCGTCGTCGTCGCCGTTGTCGCCGTCGTCGTCGTCGGCGCCATCGTTCCCGTCGTCATTGTCGTCGTCGGCGTTGTTGTGGTCGTCGCCGTCGTCGTTGTCCTGGTCGTCGTCGCCTTTGTCGTTGTCGTTGTCGTCGTCGTCGTTGTCGTCGTTATTGGTGGTCGTTTGTCGTCGTCGTCGTCGTTGTCGCGGTCGTCGTCGTGCTGGTGGTCGTCGTCGTCGTTGTCGTGGTCGTCTTCATCGTCGTCGTCTTTGTCGTCGCCGTCGTCTTCGGCATCGTGGTCGTCGTCGCTGCCGCCGTCTTTCTCGTCGCCGTCGTCGTCGTCGTCATCGCCACTGTCGTCGCCGTCGTTGTGTTATCGTCCTCCTCGCTCTCGTCCTCGTCCTCGTCGCCGTCGTCGCTATCGTTGTCGTCGTCGTCGCCGTCGTCGCCGCCGCCGTTGTCGGCGTCGTCGTCGGCATCGGCGGCGTCTTCATCGTCGTCGTCGTCGGCCTCGGCTTCGGCATCGGCGGCGGCGTCGACGTCGACGTCGGCGTCGGCGTCGACGTCGGCGTCGGCCTTGGCGTCGGCGTCGGCCTTGGCGTCGGCGTCGTCGTCGTCGTCGGCGGCGGCGCCGTCGCCGTCGTCGTCGTCGCCGCCGTCATCGTCGTCGTCGTCGCCGCCGCCGCCATCGTCGTCGTGGTCGTCGTCGTCCCCCCATCCCATGTGGGGTGGGGACCCATCCCATCTGGGGGGGAGCTGTGAACCCTCGACCCGGGAGCATAAACACGTTGTCCACCGCCTGCGGATCCCCCCGGTGGTGGCTATGGATACGCAAATCGCCACCTCTGGGGAAACCCAAAGGTACCGATACCGCTACTCCCCGGACCCCTCCTGGGGTGCGTTCTGACCGCCCAGGCTTTCGAGGCGCATGCAGCGCTGGCGACGAGGACCTCCCAGGAGGCCCCCCAAAAATGGGAGAGCGAGGGAAGGGTAGAGGTATGGGTGCCCGATCCTTCTCTGAGCCTCGGAGACACAGGCCCCCGTGAAGATCAAACGGGCTTCCTGGGCCGGCGCGGGGACCCCCTCCCCACACCGCTCCCCATGGCGCGCCCGGCGGCGCCGCCAGCGCGCGGAGCGCGGGTTCCGGCGCCGACCCGAGCCGCGCCGGCCTCCACGGTCGCGGTGCTGTGCGCTGTGTGCCACGAGGCCCCCAGGAGGCCCAAGGAGGCCCCCAAGATGCCTCCCAGAGGCTCCCAGGAAGCTCCCAGGAGGCCCCAGGAGTGTCCCCAGAGGCTCCCAAGATGCCCCCTCCTCTTTCTCCTCCTCCTCCTCCTCCTCCTCCTCCTCCTCCTCCATCCTCCTCCTCCTCTCCTCCTCCGCCTCCTCCTGCTCCTCCTCCTCCTCCTTCTCTTTCTCCTCCTCCTCCTCCTCCTCCTCCTCCTCCTCCTCCTCCTCCTCCTCCCCTCCTCTCCTCCTCCGTCCTCTCCTCCTCCTCCTCCTCCTCCTCCTCTCCTCCTCCTCCTCCTCCTCC
>CAUYUJ010018106.1:185899-214335 GCA_963575745.1 Prorocentrum cordatum | reverse complement strand
CGGGCTCTGGAGCGGGGCGAGGCCGCAGCTGAAGCTGAAGCTGCGGCCGCCATGGACGTCTCGGCGGACGAGGGCGGCGCAGCTGGCGCGGGCTCTTCGCCTGCGGAGGCTGTCGCGGGCCCTGGTGCTGTCCATGGCGGCGTGGCGCTTGCGAGTGCGGCGGCGGCGGAGCCAACTGCGGCTGGCGGAGCCGAAGCCATGGATGTCCCTTCCGAGCACGCGGCGCTTGTCGCGGAGCTCCTGGCGATGTCCTCCAACCCGACCCAGGGCGCCGAGATCTTCCCGCTTCTCAAGCTCGGCCAGCTACGCGACCTCCTCGAGGACCGCAAGCAGCTGGGCGCCCAGAGGACCATCCTGGACGGGTCCAAGAAGGGATGAGAGGCTCGCCTGGCAGGGCCCCGCTGTCACCACGTGTGCGCTCCTGGCGCGGATGGTGTGCAGCGGGTGTTCCCTGTCGGGCACTTCCCCTTCGGTCGGCAGCGCGTGTGCGGTACGTCCGCGGTTGTTGTGCAGGCCGTTGGGGCGCCGTTCCAGGCTCCATATTTGTTCTGTCTGCTAGTGGCTCGCCTGCAGACTTGAGGCTCGCTCGCTCGCCCCCTCCTCTGGAGGATTGCTCCGAGGGGCCCAGGCGACCCGTCCTCCTCCTCCACCTCCTCCTCCTCTTCCTCTCCCTCTTCCTCCCCCCCCTCCTCCTCCTCCTCCTCCTCCTCCCCTCCTCCTCCTCTTCCTCCACCTCCTTCCCCTCCTCTTCTCCTCCTTCTCATCCCCCCCTCCTCCTCCTCCTCCTCCTCCTCCCCTCCTCCTCCTCCTCCTCCTCCTCCTCCTCCTCCTCCACCTCCCTCCCCCCCTCCTTCTCCTCTCCTCCCTCCTCCTCCCCCTCCTCCCCTCATCCACCTCTCCTCCTCAACCTCCTCGTCCACCTCTTCCTCCTCCCCCTCCCCCCCCTCCTCTTCCGCCCCCTTCTCGTCCTGGTCATTCTCCTCCTCCTTTTCCTCCTCCTTCTCTGCTCTCCTCGTCCTCCTCCTCCTCCTCCTGCTCTTCCTTCTCCCCCTCCTCCTTCTTTTCCTCCTCTGGAGGATTTCTCCGAGGGCCTCAGTCGACCGTCCTCCTCCTCCACCTCCTCTCCCTCCTCCTCTCCCCCTCCTCCCCCCCCTCCTCCCCTCCCTCCTCCTCCTCCACCTCCTCCTCCACCTCCTCCTCCTCCTCCTCCTCCTCCTCCTCCTCCTCCTCCTCCTCCTCCACCTCCTCCTCCCCCTCCCCTACCTTCCTCCCTCCTCCTCTCCCTCCTTTTCCTCCCCCCCCCTCCTCCCCCCTCCTCCTCCTCCTCCTCCTCCTTCTTCTCCTCCTCCTCCTCCTCCTCCTCCTCCTCCTCCTCCTCCTCCTCCTCCTCGTCCTCCTCATCCTCTCCTCCTCCATCCTCCTCCTCCTCCTCCTCCTCCTCCTCCTCATCCACCTCCACCTCCACCTCCTCCCCTCTTCCTCTCCCTCCTCCGCCTCCCCCCTCCACCCCCCCTTCCTCCTCCTCCTCCTCCTCCTCCTCCTCCTCCTCCTCCTCCTCCTCCTCCTCCCCCCTCCTCCTCCCCTTCTTCCGCTTCCTCCCTCATCCTCCTCCTCCTCCTCCTCCTCCTCCTCCTCCTCCTCCTCCTTCAGCGATGCAGAGGAAGCGATGGCTGGTGAGGGCAGGGTTCGGACGTCGCCACCGGGTCGGAAGGTGGTGTGCGATCTGCGCCGCCGGGGCTCAGGGGCCACCGCGCTGTGCCAGAGGTCGAGTGGGCCCTCGCCGGGGCGCGGCGGAGACGGCCGTCCGAGGTCCTTTTTCGCCCCCCTCCCCGTCGCGGGATAGTTGATCGTTCTTGTATTCCTTGCTTTGCCCAGTCGGCGCGGCTCTCCAACACCCCTCCTTCCCCCCCCCCTCCTCCACGGAGTAGATCTTTGCTGTTTTGGGCGTCTGTTCCAAGCAGGGGGGGTCTCCCCCAGAGGACGCACGGTTCCAAACAGCCGCATTGGGCAGAGGTCCGGAGCCAGACCCCCCCCCCTCCCCCCCATTCCGCCCAGTGTCGAAACGCCGAAAAAGTAAACGCTCACATGCAAATCGCACCCTTTGCAAGCCACGCCCCAGAGAGAGAGAGAGAGAGACATAGAGGGGGAGAGAGAGAGAGAAAACAAAAAAAAGGTCCAGGCCTTCCAGATGGGGCTCGAGTGATCGGGTCATATGGTAAGTCGCAGGGCTGCGAACTTGATCGAATGCAGTGGAAGCCAGTGCCAAGAAACATCCAGGGTGCCCTGAGTTTCTTGGGTTTCGATGGTTTTGCTATGGAGAGCGTGACGCTCCCACACAAAAAATCAATTGACATCCTGGGGTTCCAGGATTACTGGGCGTCTTATGGGAGGTTTCTTGCGGTCGAGCTCCTACTGTAAGTCACAGAAGGACGCGCAACTCATTGTATGGGTCCGCGAGCTGCTTTCCGAGATGGGGTGGCTTGATCACGCCGCCATCGCCGGTGCATCGCCCGTGGCGGCGCGGTGTGGGGCCCCCGGCAGAGGCTGCACGCCGATGCCTCGCCGAGGCCTCGCCGAGGCGTCGCCGATGCCTCGGCGGTGCGGTGCGGCCCTCAGGCCTTGTCTGCTCGGACCCGAGCTATGTAGAAGGTCTCCAGAAGCCAGGGGGAGGGGAAGGTACCCATCACCATAAACAGGTGGCAGGTACCCACAACCATAAACATAAACTGTTTCACACACGCACACAAACTCTGCATTGAATAACCTTTGCGTAGCACAACCGCTCGAAAAAGACACCATTGCATAAACATCAACTTTTGGCGCTCCGAGCGGATTTCTTGGATCTGCGCTGGAGCGCCCTGGCGGCGCCTCCGGCGCCGCCCTTGGCGCGCGCGCGCCATGGAGGGGAGTCCAGCTCAGGTCCAGGAAATCCGCGCGGACCGCCACAAGTCGTTGTTTATGCCGTGCTTTGTTCCTCTAACACCGCTGCCCCTCCCTCGTCCTCCCCGTTCGTCTTGGCATCGCTCGGACGTTTGCATTTTTCCTTCGGCGAGGGCCATCGAGGAGCATCCTTGATCATTTGGCGAAAACCACGCACGAAACCGAAAAACACACAGGGAATGGACGTCCGAGCGATGGCGAGTCGTTGCTCCTCCTGGGAGACCCTCGTCGCCACCGCTGGATCCGCCTCGAAAGTCTGGTCCGGACGCACCCCGGGAGAGGTCCGGGGAGCAGCGGTGTGGCTACCTGTCTGGTCTCCCCGAGAAGGGTTGCTTCGCTCCCACCGTCTCCCCCGCCCAAGTCAGCAGCCCATCGGCTTGGTCGGGCTTCTTCTGGCCCGTGTCAGCTCTTCAGCACGGGCCACATCTGCAGCTTGATCGACCTTTCGGCTTCGAGAGGCGCTGCGTGGCGGGTCGAGGGACTTAAAAGGTGAGGCCCCCATGCGAGAGCTGGCACAAGACGGGGCCTTCGTATTTCTCAAGATGGGGATCTTTTTCTGGGGGCTGATAGGAAGGAATGGAGGGATATTGGTTTGCGCTTCCTGAGGCCATGAGAACCCGAGCGCCATGGAGCCGATGAATAAACACCGCTTTGTTTGAAGCAACGCTTCCAACACATCAGGCGTCAATACGTCGTTTTGTTCCAGATGGAAGGCTCACTGTCAGGATGGGTGTTTCTGTGTCAAGGGGACATCCTCGCTCGAACATGTGGATGCGAATGATGGAAAGAGCGTGTTCTACCGCTGCTAGCGGAAAACCGGGGGGGTCACTACCGGTTCGAACCCCTCCCCCCCCCCCTCCGGAAAACCGGGGGGGGTCACTACCGGTTCGAACCCCTCCCCCCCCCCCCAGTTCATCATGAAAAGGGGGGGGTCACTACCGGTTCGAACCCCCCCCCCCCTCGAACTCGAAAACCGGGGGGGGTCACTACCGGTTCGAACCCCCCCCCCCCCTCGAAAACCGAGGGGGGGTGCGGACAGTGGTGGGGACGGTGGTGGTGGGGACAGTGGTGAGGGGACAGCGGGACAGGTGGTGGGACAGGGGACGGGGTGGGGCAGTGGTGGGACAATGGTGGGGGGAGTGTGGTGGGGACGGTGGTGGTGGGGACAGTGGTGTGGGGACAGTGGGAATGTGGTGGAAACAGTAGGACAGTGGAGGGTACAGTGGTGGTGGGGACAGTGGTGAAGGCGGTGGCGAGGACGGCGGTGGGACAATGGGAAAGAGGTACAGTGGGGACAGTGGTAGGGACAGTGGGGACAGTGGTGGGAACAGTGGGACAGCTCAGTGGTTCGAACCGGTAGTGACCCCCCCCTCCGGTTTTCGAGGGGGGGGGGGGTTCGAACCGGTAGTGACCCCCCCGGTTTTCGAGCTCGAGGGGGGGGGGGGGTTAGGGGAGGGGGGGGGGGGAAGGGTTCCAGCAGGGGGGGGTGGGGATTTTCGGAGGGGGGGACCCCGGGTTCCGGAGGAAAAGGGCGGCAATTTTCCACAGTAAAGCGGCGGTGGATCACGCTCTCTCGAAAGATGAGCCATAACTGGACGCTGTTTTGCTGGACTTCGGCTGTGTTTTAATTGTGGTTTTGCAGAGAGGTACAGGAAAACAGGGTAGAGCAGAACGAAACACACATACGAACACAAAACGAACAACGGTTAGGTCCAGCCCTGTGATGAGCACGTTGCGGCCTTGAGGTGCATTGTCTCGTATCGCTTCTTCCAGCGCCGTGGTCTCCTCTCGTGCCCACGGAAATCGGATGACCCCTCATGTGTGCCGGCGTGGGGGCTCTGTTGGACCTTCTGCAGAAAATTTCGCTTTGCAGTATCGTTTAACCCACCCCCATCCCCATCCCCATCCCTGTCGAGACCCCCACCAAATTACCCCCCCAGTTGGGGACACACCCCTCGAAACCAGAAGGGAACGGCTTACACATCCCCATCCAGGGGGGCATGTCGGCCAGCGGGGCCCAGGCCACGCCGCCGGGTGTAGGGATCAGATCAACGAGGTTCAGCCTTCTCACTTCCCCCCTTCGCTCGCCGCCGATCCTCGGGTCGGCGCGGGCCCCCCTCCCCACGTCTCCCTCCCTGGGGCGCGGAGCGTGCCGCCGCGCGGGAGCCGCCGCATGGGTTCAGATGGCGGGCATCTGCCAACCTTCGGAGGTCCGCGCAGATTTCGTGGATCGCGGCCCGATCCCACTCCCCGGCGCGCGTAGCGCGCCACGGGTGGCGCCGCAGTGGTCTCCAGCGCCGGTCCAAGAAATCCGTGCAGACCATCGACAGTTTGCGTCTAGGCCTCCTAGATGGAGTCCGAGTCGGTGGGGTCGGAGGATCGCGCCGCATCGCTGATGCATTTGCCATGCGGCTCGAAAATGAGCCCGTCTTCTCCCACGACGACGTCGCCGATACATCGCCGACGTCGCCGATGCATCGCCGTTGCATCGCCGATACATCGGCGATGTGTTGGCGAAGCGGCGCGGGATCCTCCGACCACGTCTACTCGGACCTCATATGGGAGGCCTCTAGTCGACGGTTTCTGCCCTAATACTGCTGTTGCTCCTCGAATCTAGCCCAAAACGTTCCAGAGCGAAAGTTTCTTCGGCCGCAAGCCCGAGTCTCGAGCTCGACGGCCCTCTTCGAGGACGAGGGATGGGCAAGGCGGAGCGGCGCCCCCCCAGCCCACATCGCTCTTCTCTCGCTCTGCCTCCCTGGCCCAGGAGGGGGAAAGGACAGACACAATTCATCGCCGACTTCAGTCGGGCATGTCCCTCCACGGGAGGAATATTCAAGAATAATGAGAAAACCAGGCTAGTGGCGATTGTTCGTGCTCTTTGGAGTATTATGTATGTTCTTTATTTTTGTATGCTTGTTTTTTTGTATACCAATTTTCAATGTTTCGACTATTTTCAATTGTCTTCCAAAACCCGCCTGTAAGAGGACATGCCCGACCTAATCGTAGACCCCCAGGAAAGTGTTGGAAAATATGGGAGGTGGGGGGGAGACGAAAGCGCAGAACGCAGGGGGAGAATAGGGGAAATCCTTGGATTTGTGTGTATTGGTTTGTGCGTCCCTGCGCCACTTGACTGGCTTTCTCTGGGCGCGCTGGCGGTCGGGAACTTCACGGGCCCTGGAGCCAGCAGGGCCGCTCTCTTGTTCCGCCTTCGTTGCTCAGTTTTGTTTCGCGTTGCCCCCGCTGTTTTTTGATGTCTCCGGGGCCGCCGTTTCACCGTGTTCGTTTCCCCTGGCGGGGGCCTGCTCCGGATCGCAATTTTGCTGTACCGGACCCGGACCGGTTCCGAACGACCTTCGGGTCCATGAATTGCCTAGACCGTTTCAGTGAGCAGTTGATGTACCGTCGGTCATATTTTTGTTGCTGTGCTCGTGACCAAGAGGCGGTCATTTGAAAACGGCATAATAATTACCCTGTTGTTTTCAGGGCCCTCTGGAGTCGAGAACCAGAGAGCCAGCCAAGCGGCACAGTAGCTGATTTTCCGGCGGCTTCGGGTTTCCCAGCGTTCTTTTGGAGCACGGTATCGATCGGTCGCGCCGACGCATTTCCATAGGAGGTTCGTTCTCAGGTCGGGGTCGGATGCAACCGCTATCTTGTTGACCTGCGACCCAGATGGCTATCCCTGGTACTGAGTTCGTTCGAGTCTTTGTTCTGGGCCCTGAGCTGTGCGCTCGAGTTGAAGGGCCCCGAGGCCGCGGAGCCTCGGCCGCAAAGGAGGGTGCCGGGTGGGCCCGCTGTCCGAAGGCTTACGATTACCAGCCTGGAACATATCCCTATCCCTATGTTGGTTGGGAGCCCCCAAACCAGGTGGTGGGATACCAGGTGGCGACCTGGAATCTCCAAAAAGGTCACCGCTGGGTTTGGGGACGCGGGGTCACCACCGGGTTCTGTGACTCCCGGACCCACCAGTGTCCGGGACATCCTCGGAAAACCGCACGAGTCCCCAAACCGGGTGGTGACACCAAATCGCCCGAGACTCACCGCCAGGTGTTGTCACCACCACGTTTGGGGATTACCAAGTTGGGCATCTCCTCATCACGATGCCAATCTTACGGACTCCCTTACTCTTTGAGGGCGAATCCCTGAGATTGTCATCGCCTTCTGGCGTGTCAATCTTAGGCATGGGGATGAGTTCGAGGCTGGTAATACAATCGCCTCTGATTCGGGGGGTGGGCGTGCGGCCCGGGATGGCCCCGAATTGCCCCCCAAAGAGGGCCTCCAGCCACCAGCCTCGAACGTATCCCTATCCCTAAGATTGACACGCTAAAATCGGGGGTTGACAGACCTCCTACCCTGACACGTCGATTAGCGAATTGGCCGTTTTCGGTTCGCGGGTTTTCGGTTTCGGTCCCAGGCCGCTTTCACTAAAGGGAGGTTTACTAAAGGGAGGTTTGTCCACCGCCAATAAAAGGAGATGACAGTCTTAGGGATACACCCTCAGAAACAGAGGAAATCCCTAAGATCGCCATCGTGATGAGGCGATGCCCAACATAGGGATAGGGATATGCTCCAGGCTGGTAATCCAGGGGCCCCAGTTTTGCTCAAGACAGCCTGGAGAGACGCCTCCAGAGACGCTCCTGCGAGCCCCCGGGTTCCCAGATGACCCTCCACGACGCCTCAGAGAAGCCACACGCTGTCGAGCACCGAATGGACATCTATGAGTTTTGCCGTCTCGCCTTTTCGCCTCCAACGGGATGCTGAGGCCTCCAGATCGCCGCCAGTACGCCCAGGGGAAGATCCAAGACGCATTTGAAAGTCCCGAGGACGGCCCCAAAACGTTGCCAAGAATCCCAAGAGGGCTCCAAGCGGCACCCCAGAGGCCCTCAACATGTCCTGGAGAGGTCTCTGGGAGAAACCGAAAAGCCCCCAGGCACCCCCCAGGCGGCCTCCAGGAGTCTCAGACGGCACAAGACAGCCTAAACGCTCGACAGCCTCAGCGGGCCCCAGGAGACTCTCCACGACACCTCGGAGAAGCCAAACACCGTCAACAAAAAGAAGGGCAATCGATGAAGTTTGCCTTTTCGCCTCTGGTGGGCTGCTGAGGCCTCCAGATCGCCTCCGGCAGGCCCCCGGGAGGCCCAAAGAGTCTTGGGGCCAAGAACGCCGAGACGCCCGCAAACATGCCATGCCCCAAGACGCTTGCAAAAATGGGCCTGGGCGCTTGCAGACACGCACCAATTGCGCCCTCAGCAGGGCTTGCTCAGAGCACCTGCTGAGGCCCTCTGGGGCTCTCGCTTGGGGCCCTTGAGGACCTCCGCCTCTCTGCCCGTGCCTCTTGGGAGGAGGAGGAGGAGGAGGAGGAGGAGGAGGAGGAGGAGGAGGAGGAGGAGGGGGCTCCCTAGAGGCGCCATGACAGAGTCTTCTCTGCGGGTCCTCTCTGGGCGCCTCTCGGGGCCCTCTTGTGCCCCGTCTCGGGGCCTCCTAATTATGGGCCCTCGTGGCGCCTGCCGTGGGCACCGCCTGTGGCCCCCTCTCGTCTGGGGTGCCCTTGGGATCTTCGACTGCTCTGTGGACCTCCCCTGTGCCACCCCCCCTGGAGGGAGCTTGGGACCTCCTCGGAGCGCCTCGTGGGCAATGGTCTTTGCTCGGTCCGCGTGATTCACACCTGGTCACCCCATGCTCAAGACATGTGTCAGTAACTCCTCGCGTGACATGTATGCGTAAGTGCGCATCTGCACGCAGTTGTCAGATTGTCAAGGGCAGGCGCTTGCTAGAACCCATGCGCGCGCTCTGCGCGTGAGTGGTTCTAATGACGCCTATATTGGGGTCACGATCTGCCGGTCTTGCTACATACACATATGTATATACACACATAGCGATGCATCGATGCCGGTATCGGTTTGTCGGTCTCACTGTCTGTCTGGCCCAACGACACTACGGAGAACCACGGACCAACGCTGGGACAATTGCGGACGAGCCACGGGACAACCACGGTACAATTTTTGGGCCTATGATTTCCAACCTATGTTAGCCTTGACCTCCAGAAAAAAAATGAGCACCAAGATTTCGAGCACCAAGAGAGTACCGAAACTTGAGGGTTTTCACCCGTCGGGCCCTGGGAGGCGATACTCGTTCGACACTGCTTCGATTCTTTTTCTGGGTGCTCGAAATTAGTTCTGGGAGGTGGTCCTTCAGTGCGGTGGGAGCAGCGTAGCCCTGGGCAGCCATGCGACAGCTGTGGCACAACCACGGAGCGACCACGGGACGGCAAACGGACCGTGCCAGCACTCGCGGGACAACCAGAGAGTAACCCCAGAACAACCAGAGCACGTCCGCGGGAGCCACCGCCCGGCGGGCGGGGAGGAACAGTATGATCAGGTCGGGCATGTCCCTCTACATGAGAAGTATTAGGTACAAGACAACTATGGGGACGATGTGTCTACTATGTGTGATTTTGTTTGCATATGCTTTGACAATTTTCAGCTTCTCCTCGAACATCTGCCTGTAGGGGGACACGCCCGACGTCACAGTACGATGATGGCAATTTGCTCTACCAACTGCCGCGCCCTTGAGAAGTTCCGCCTCACCTGCACGGGCGCCACGCGTGACACGAACCAAAACCGTCTCCTGGCTCGAGGATTCCATTCCCGGCCTCTGCCTATGTCCGGAGCCACTTTGGCTCTAGCCTCACTTGCTGAAGCACGAGGTCCCGATCGCCTGTTGCCCCCCACCCTTCAAGTAAGACTTCGGCTGCCGTTCTTGTCTGACGAGATGGCGTGCTTCAGCTGCTTCTCTGGGCTCTTCTCCTCCGCTCGTCACAGCGGCGCGGCCGCGCAGCCAGAGAAGCTGCAGGAAGACCTGCGCGACGGGTGCGGCGCTGTCGACGGGGCGCAGGTGCTCCTCACGGAGCCCGCGGAGGCAGTGGCAGCGGCACCAGCCGACGAGGAGCTGGACAGCGCGGTCGCGGAGGCGCCGCCGACGGCAGCCGAGGCCGACCCCGAGCGCCTGGCCACGCAGAGCTCCTGCATGGGCACGGCCAGCATCCCGCCCGCGGCGCCGGAGACCGCAGCGGAGGCCCTGGCGGCGCCGGCGCACTTCGAGGGCTCGGACGCGGAGGACGGCGCGACCGGCCGGGCCGCGAAGGGCTGCTGCGTGCCGCGCGCGGGGCGCCGGCGCAACAGGGGCGCCAAGGCGGTGAAGCGCGAGGGCCAGGAGGCCACCCCGAAGGTGATCATTTTTTTATGATCTGTTTTGCCGAGCGGCGCGGGCCCCCAATTTCCCCCCCCGGCTCACCCCCCCCCAGGAGTAGATCTTCGCTGTTTGGGGCGCCTGCTTCGAGTGGGTGGAGTCTCCCCCAGGGGCAGCACTCATGCAAACAGTCGCACTGAGCAGAGGTCTGGAGCCAGACCCCCAACCTCCCCCCTCCCCTTCCGCCCCATGTCGAAGCGCCGAGCAAGAAAACGCTCACAAGGCGGTGAAGCACGAGGGCCAGGAGGCCACCCCGAAGGAGGCCGACTC
The DNA here is from genome assembly GCA_963575745.1 of Prorocentrum cordatum. Lineage (NCBI taxonomy): Eukaryota > Dinophyceae > Prorocentrales > Prorocentraceae > Prorocentrum > Prorocentrum cordatum. The sequence continues at coordinate 203,880 of CAUYUJ010018106.1, read as the reverse complement.
GGCGCACGATGGCAGCCCCGGGATCACGGGCAGGACCACGGCGTCGGCGGGTGCGTGAGGACAGAGCTGCCAGCCACCGGCGCTGCAGCGGGACGGCCCCGTGCATCTCTTGCGCTCGCAGCGCGAGGTTGGTTGGCTGGCGATGGGGGATAGGGCTGGAGGGTTTCTCCGAATGTCTCAGGCGACCCCTCCTCCTCCTCCTCCTCCTCCTCCTCCTCCTCCTCCTCCTCCTCCTCCTCCTCCTCCTCCTCCCGCCCCCCTCCCTCCTCCTCCTCCTCCTCCTCCTCCTCCTCCTCCTCCTCCTCCTCCTCCTCCTCCTCGGGTCGCCTACGGCTCCGGGGGAAACCCTGCAGATAGGGCCTCCCAAGTGTGGATGCAGGCGTTGCCCGCTGGCGAATCGTCGCGCCGCTGCGAACGAAAAGTGTGTGTCGGTGTGCTTCGATCCTCCCGATAGGACCAGGCGGCTGCAGGGCGCGCAAGTAATTAGTTTGGCCTCTTGGCCAAAGTGAATCATGCCTTCATTCTAGAGCGTCAAGTAATGTATCATATTCTTCCTGTCCAGGGCTGGGGTGACCCCAACCTGGTGGGCAGATACATTGTCATGCATGTGCTGGCAGGCGTGGAATGACCACGTTCTGCTCGCCACTTACGTACCCAGTGCTCTTAGGCTGACCCCCATCGAGGGTTCAGGGCCGAGAGTGTTGCGTACGAGTGTAAGTCATCTTTGCACCCCGAGAGGGCCTCGCGCATCGCGCATCGAAGCGTCGGTCTCGGACAGGATGGAGAAAGTGAATTTGATCCCAATGTCTGTCGATGTTGCATTGTTGAAGTCTGCAATGATATGTCGATATGTCGCGCAACGTTGCGACTTGGTATGCCATACAGTGGTAGGCTATGGCTTGCCACGCTATGCAATACCATGATCAGCAGCCAGTGTATGGTTTGCAGTGCGCACCCGTGTCGTGTTTGGCTCAGCTACCCGTGTCATGTTCTAGGTTGTGCTATCAATCTTGCGGCAAGGGACCCAATTCTAACGGGAAAGGGGTCCAGACCTTTGGGGGTCGACGTTTTGAACATCAGCCTGACGAAGGACCCAACCATATGCAGATGCGAGTACCGCATTGTGGGTACCAGTTTCGGTGGAGCTCCTTATTGGGCCACGAACCGTGTGAGGGATGTGCCGAAGTGGACGCAGTGGTGCCATGCGAACCTTCCCACTTGAGCCTTCGGTGGAGCTCCTCATGGAGCCGCGAATCGTGTGATGGGTGTGCCGAATTGGGCGCGGTGGTGCCATGCGAACCCTCCCACTGGAGCCTTCGGTGGAGCTCCCTGTGGGGCCACGAACCGTGTGAGTGGTGTGCGTACTTGGGTAATTACGGTGATGTCATGCGAACCCTCCCATTGGAGCCTTCGGGGGAGCTCCCTGTGGGGCCACGAACCGTGTCAGGGGTGTGCCGACTTGTATGCTGTGGGGTCATGCAAACCCTCCCTTTGGAATCTTTGGTGGAGCTCCCTGTGGGGCCACGAACCGTGTGAGGGGTGTGCCGAAGTGGGCGCGGTGGTGCCATGCGAACCCTCCTTTTGGAGCCTTCGGTTGAGCTCTCTGTGGGGCCACGAAACGTGTGAGGGGTGCGCCGAATTGGGGGCGGTGGTGTCATGCAAACCCTCCCACTGAAGCCTTCGGTGGAGCTCCCTCTGGGGCCACGACACACGTGTGAGATGTGTGCCGAACTGGTGGGCATGCGGAGGGCAGGGTCAGGAATGGAAGGAGGGATGAGGAGGGGAGGAAGGAAGGCGGAGGAACGTGGGGCGCGGTCGCTCCAAAACGAGGACCCGACACCACAGGATGGTCGGAAACCGCCACGACTTCGGTGGATCCGGGAGTGCACCTCGGACGTTTCTGCGGCTTGTTCGAGGTCTACCACCTCATGCTGGTGGCTCCGCTGCTCGGACGCAGCTGCCCTGTACCCTCTCCGGCGCCCTCCCTCGCCGACCGACATGTTCTGACTGGGCCCCGTCCTTCTCTTCGTGTCTTCGTGCTTGTTTTGCTTTGTTTTTTTTCCGTTTCGTTTCTTCATTCGCTGCTAGGGCATGCCACCGCTCGCTTAGACCAGCGCCTGACCGTCTCGCACACCCGGGCGCCCGCGGACTTCAAACGTCCGTCCGCTGGTCGCGCCGTTTTCGAGCTGACATGCCCAGAATGCACGTGATATTGTCTACCTTCGAGCGGGCAGGGACCTTAGGGCGCTGCGCCGGGTGTCCAGAGGGCAAGACGGCAGATAATGAGTCAGCATGAGATGGCCGCGCGCCCCAAGTGGGGCGGAGAGATGGCAGGTTCGATCGCAGGCTTTGTTGGGTGGGTCTGCGCATGGGGCCTCTCGTTGGTGGACACCGGCGGTCCCTTCCGACGCGCCCGCCAGTCGTTCCCCATGTTGTTGAGCTACGAGTTCACTCGGCTTGCCTTTGCCCCTTCGCCGGACGGACGCAGCCCACGCGACGAGGCGGGCGGGGCGTTGTTGTTTGCGCCCGCGCGTTTGAGCGCCTGCTTCTCTCAGGCCTTTGGGGGTCTCCCCGTCCCCGCGGTTCAATGTGACTTTTGATAGATTAGTCAGGAGCATACAATTCTTGTTGCGGGTCTTCACATCCGGGGATGTGGTGCACGCGGGGGCCCAGCGGCGGATACACACCAGGGCGTTAGCAAGGCTGAGGTGCCTGAAGCAGACCTTCCTTGCGCACAGAGGAAGCGCGCATGCGCATGCACGCGCACGCATTACATGTGTATCATTTGATGTGTGCGTGTGTGTCAGCAGTCATCGTTGCCCTTGTCAGAACCACGGGTCAAGGTAGCCGATGCTGCGGAATCCGCCACTGGCATCCGTGTGCGACTTACCGCTCGTCCCGAATTTCTGGCGACAAACTCGGGGTCATTGCGTACTGTGCTGGCGCTCGGAGATTCCACCGCTTGAACTCCACCCCAAGTTCATTCCGTGAGAGATAGGGGATGCATTGACCGTTCGGCTAGACAGGCTATGTCCAAGTAAACACTCATGCAAAACAGCGCATTCCACCGTCAGCGAGGATCCCCTCAGCGCAAGCATTCTTTAGGGGACACCGTGAATTGCGACTGCATTTGCCGCTGATGTTAGCAGTTTGGACATTCACATGACGGCTCAACCTTCGGTGCCACATTCACCCACCCCAGGTCTTCCAGTCGAAGGGGGCGCGATCATATTCAAGGTCACTACGTATTCCCAGCATTTCTCACCTCTCTTCGTTCCCTCATCCCTCCTTGTCTCTCTCCCCCTGTCGCTGATGCTGCTCCTCGTCTTCCGCCTCCACCTTGTTTTGGTCCACTGCCTCGCTCTTCCTCCATGGCCCATGGCCCTATCCCCCCCCCCTCCCTCCGCACTCCTCGCGTGCACGCCTTCTCAGGCTTCCTCTCATGCATACTGCGCCCCTGACCTCGAGAGGCCGAAGCGCTTCTGATGGGTCTTCCCCCCCTCCCTCCGCACTCTCCGCCTACACGCCTTCTCGAGCTTCTTCTCGGGCACACTGCGCCCCCGACATTGAGAGGCCGAAGCGCTTCCGATGGGTATCCCCCCCCTCCCTCCGCACTCTCCGCCTGCACGCCTTCTCGAGCTTCTTCTCGGGCACACTGCGCCCCCAACCTCGAGAGGCCGAAGCGCTTCCGACGGGCATTCCCCCCCCCTCCCTCCGCACTCTCCGCTTGCACGCCTTCTCAAGCTTCTTCTCGTGCACACTGCGCCCCCGACCTCGAGAGGTCGAAGCGCTTCCGATGGGCATTCCCCCCCCTTCCCTTCGCACTCTCCGCCTGCACGCCTTCTCAAGCTTCTTCTCGTGCACGCTGCGCCCCCGACCTCGAGAGGCCGAAGCGCTCCTGCTGGGTGCCTACGCCACGTTCCTGGAGCACACCGGCGCACCGCCCAGGCGGGTGACGGCTGCGCGCGTGGTGCTTGGGCGTCCGGTGCGGAAGCGTGGGGGGGGGAGGTTCGAGGATCCGGGAGGGTCTCGATCTCGACACTCCTCCTCCTCTTCCTTCTCCTCCTTTTCCTCCTCCTCGTCCTCCTGTTCCTCCTCCTCCTTTTCCTCCTCCTCCTCCTCCTCCTTCATTAGCATGCGATGGTCCTCCTCCTCCTCCTCCTCCTCTTCCTCCTCCTCCTCCCCCTCCTCCTCCTCCTCCTCCTCCTCCTCCTCCTCCTCCTCCTCCTCGGGGGGGGAGCACTGCAGGTCGGGAGAAGCCAATGGTACCGATACGGCTTCCCCTGCCTTGTATCTAGGCCTCCCAGCTGGTGTCCGAGTAGATGGGGTCGGAGGATCGCGCCCTACCGCCGATGCATCGCCGATGCTGCTCGATGTGGAGCCCGATTTGCTTCACGCCGACGGCGCCGATGCACTGCCCACGTCGAGGACGCGTCGCCGGTGCATCGCCGATGCATCGCCGATGTATCGGCGATGCGGCGCGATCCTCCGACCCCATCTACTCCGACCCCATCTAGGAGGCCTCTATATATCGGGGCTGGACAGAACCCCCAACAGTGACACGTCGATTAGTGAATTGTCCGTTTTCGGCTTTCGAGAGGGCGCCGTGGCCGTTATTTTCCAGGCTTGCGCCCGCCGGGTTTGGGCCCGAGGTCGTTTTCACTAAACCACGTTTTGCTAAAGGGGGTTCTGTCCATCCCCGAATATAGTCAACCCGCAGAATAAGGACGCACGATAGGGATGTAAGGGCCTTGGAAGGCCATGTCGACACTTCACGAGCGGCGCGCGGCCGGCGAAAGTGGCCAAGGATTGGCCGAAAGGGGAAGGATGCAAGGGTACCCTTGGAAAGTTGCTCATCCTTACAATGCGGGTTGACTGCACAGTGGGGGTCTATGCCAAGAATCACCCTGCTGGCCTCCAGGGTGCCCTGTGTTTCTTGGGGTTTGATGGTTTTGCTGTGAAAAGCGTGACGTCCCCAGGCCAGAAATCGATGTACGTCCTGGGGTTTCAGGGTTGGCTCTCTTGTGGAAGGGTTCTTGTATTCGAGCCCCTACTGTAAAGTCGGGCGTGTTCCCCTACAGGAGGAATATGCAAAAATAGTCAAACAATAGTCGGGGGACGATGTTTTAACTATTCTTGGCTATTGTTTCCAGATTATATGAAGATGTTTATAATTTGTCGTCAATAATCCGCCTGTAGGGGGACATGCCCGACCTATAAAACTCTTGCCTCGTTTTCGCCTGTTTGGGCCTCCTGACAGACTCATCGTCGCCACCGCTGGAGTCGCCTCGAAATGCTGGTCAGAGCGCACCCCAGAGAGTCCCCTGGAGACTAGCGGAATCGGTGCCTCTTGGAATCCCCAGTGGGAGGAGGGAAGGCCAGTGTGGAGCGAGACCGCGAGGGAAAGGGAGGGAGGGCAGCTCGGAGGGATGGACGGATAGAGATACACGGGGCGAGAGGAGGCAATGACGGGGACGCGCTTTGTCACATGCTGTTTGTTTTGTGAGGCCCAGCCTGATCCGAATGGGGCCAGATGCCAAATGGCGGCGTCGCGACGTCAGCAAACATTCGTGCGTACTACTTCCGGCGGAACCATTTCAACCATGACTGTTCAGGGGACCTTCGACTGCGACGTCTGCGTGTAGGTCGCATGCGACAGTGTTTGCCTGGCTTTGGGGCTCTCGGCGACAAAGTTGTGACGCATGAGTGGTTGATTCTCGCATGGGGCATAGCACGTGCGCGCCATAGCTCAACTCAGCCAATGTCTGCGCAATGCCGAGCTCCATCTTGAGTTGACGCTGACTTCCAGTTTATTATGAGTTTCCTCCAGCTGCGCTCAACAATTCATAGTGAAGTGGCTTACCATGGCTTGTCCTCAACGCCTTAGTATTTGGGGATAGTTGTCCAAACTCCCGCCTCAGCTACCGCAGTGGTGAATCTGCACCAACCGCTCAGTGCTGTCATCGGAGTGCAGATGTAGCGGATTTTCGGCAGCCCTGGCATGAACATTTTGCCAAGCTATCTTCGTTCACGCCCAGTAAATTCCGCCCCTGGCTGCCGATAATGTTCGAGTTCGTGTTGGTGGATGCCTGTCGCATCGTTCGCCGTTACGCGCTGTCTCCAACCATGTCAGTGCGATGGTGGGAGGGTCGGGGACGACTTCGGGGCTGTGTGGTGTAAACTTTCCTACGTTTCGCGGGGAAACCGCAAAACCTGTACATACCAGGACCAGGATCCCGTATGCACCATGATCCGCCTTCCTGTGCAAGCTTCAGTGCAGGGCCAGAAAACGCGCGTCGGTGCAGATAGTCTGTTTCCCTATCTGGAGTGGGTCAGATTGGTTGCAGCATCACTCTAAAGAGTTGAGCAGAGATGCTGGAAGTTCGTCATCCACTCTCGGTTCGCCGCCTGATCGCGAGGCAGCGTCGAGTGGTCCCGGCAGCCGCACGAGTGGAGGCGTTCTCACAGCTTCTTGCACGGCGAATGGTCTGACGAAGCCAGGATGAGGATGCAATCGGGTAAGAATAAATCGAGAATATCTAAGGCCTTGCGGATTTTGAGGATGTCTCAGGCGCCGCGGCCTTCTCGGAGCGTTCCGGAGCGCTCTGAGAGCGTTCAGGAACGCTCTGGAACGGATTTATCCTCGTCCTAGCCCCGTCCGGAATGTGCGGCCCGCTGTTATGGAGAGCATCTAGCTGCACAGACTGAGACGTGCGGATTGGTCGTGCCTATACTGTGGGATTGAGATCTTGCGCAGCATGTGCCCCTGGATGGATGCGCATCACGGCGTTTCATAAGGCCATCCAGTGTTTGTAGGGCGGTTGGATTTTTGGATCGAGTGCTCTAAGCATGGCGGAGATGAGGCGACAGTATTGTGGCTGGGTGGGGCCCGTCAGTGATTGTCTTAGGATTCTTTTTGGGCTGGTCCTGGGACACCTGTAGGCCGTCTTGAGGGGGGCTCTGAGCCGTCTAGGGCTATCTTGGGGTGCTTTGGAGAGCATCGTGGATCTTTTCTGCACCTACCCCGCCCAGTCGCGCAGGCTCCGACTCGGGCCTTTTGTGACCGCTTCCATGGTCCTGGGAGACAGCCTTCTCGTGATCCTCAGATTGAGTGTGAAGGCGGAGAACTACGTCGTGCCCTCAGTTCTCTGGGCACCTGGCGCCGCTCCAGAGGTGTCTTTGGCACACTGGGGTTATTTTGTATTCGGATTGTTGATGGGGTTGAGCCCTGCCCCTCGTACAGTGATTCTTGCGCTTCGCAGAAGCCAAGCTGCAGTAGGTCGACTATGCTCAAGTCGCTATCAGTCGCCTTTTGTCCTTGCTGTTCAAGTCAACAGCGCGAGAGGGAGTGATACATCTGAGGGTATTATAGTCGTCTTCATTGTAGCTGAACTGTTTCTCGGCAGACTGTCTGGTTTTGTACTGCCGTCCTCAGCTTTAGAATGGCACCACATGCCCATCTTCACTATCTTGCCAGACGGCCGTTCAATCAAGGTAGGTTCGTATTTATTGTTGTCGTCGTCGTCGTCGATGTTTTCGTCGTCGTCGTCGCCGCAGTCGTCGTCCTTCTCCCTCGCCTCCGCTGGTTCTGAAGCGCCCCACAGGGCAAGAAAGCTCCAGTCTCTGATCCATGTATTATATCACATTTGTTGCTGTCTTCATCTGTTGCGTTGAGTTCGCGGCTGGCGGCCCTTTCATGCCTGCGAGGCCTTCGGCGGCGTCTCCAGAGGCGTTCAGGGAGTGCGACCTGGCCGCCTTCTCTCAGCGGGGGCCTGGGAAGGTCAGGCAAGGCTGTTTGCTATTCTTGAGTCTCGTGACTTCGCATGCTAGCCAACGAGGCTTCAGGCATCTCAAGGTCTTTGCGGCGTGGGGCCTCTCGGATGCTCTTCAAGGCCAATCAAAGGTCATGTGTAGAGTTTTTCCAAAACTTTCTGCAGTTTTTCACTGGCCGCCTCGTGTCTACATCAGCTGAACCTAACGACTGCAACGACGGACCAGCATGAGGCAGGCACTCGGCCACGTCACCAGAGACATCCTCCCGGTGGTTGGTCTCAGCAATCCTCCTCCGTGTTCCCCTCCTCCCCTTCATCCTCCTCCTCCCCTTCTCCTCCTCCTCCTCCTCCTCCTCCTCCTTCTCCTCCTCCTCCTCCCTTTCCTTTTTCCTTGGCATCCAGAGAGCTCCAGACTCGCGAAAAAGCCGACGGGGGCCTGCGGCTCGGGCGGCCCGGCCGCCTCACGGAGACCCGCGAGAGGCACTCTGTGGCACGCCGCCGCTGCCCCTCCCCTCTCCCTCCTGTGTACCCCCCCCCTGTGCGCACAGCAGGGGCCTGACGCCGCCGTCGTCACCGTCGTCGTCGTCGCTTTGTCGTCGTCGTCGTCGTCGTCGCTTTGTCGCTTTGTGTTCGTCGTCGTTTTGTCATCGTCGTCGTCGTTTTGTCGCCGTCGTCGTCGTCGTCGTCGTTTTGTCGTCGTCGTCGTTTTGTCGTCGTTTTGTCGTCGTCGTCGTCGTCGTCGTCGTCGTCGTTTCGTCGTCGTCGTCGTCCTGTGGCACGCCAGCATCGACGGCGCTTCCACGCCGGAGAGGCCCCCCGCCGCGCGCCGCGCCGGCAAATGGGCCCCTCGGCGGCCCCGGCGGCGGCGCGCCGCCCCGCGCGCCGCGCCGCGCCAGGCGGCCAGGCTGAAGTCGGGCCTGTCCCCTCCGCAGGAGGAATATGCAAACATAGCAAGAAAATACGGTAGGTTCGCGTCGTGTCGACCGGCGGCGACCCCGCCGCCGACGTTCAACGTTGAACGCCGACGGCGGCCCAGAATCGGTCGATGTTGAACGATCGGACTTTGCGGAGACGGCCGATCGTTCAAGGTTGAACGATCCAGCGCGGTGTCAGGAACCAACGCCAGGGTCGACACGGCACGAACCTGCAGTAGCCTTGGGACGATGTGTTTTGGTATTAGTTTGACCATTGGCGAGATACATCCACTCAAATAAATCCGTAGATGCTTTGTGGGTTTGCGTGGGCCCCCAGCTCCCCGAGCCTCCCGGAGCCTCCCGGGGGCCCTGAAACGGCTCCGGAAGACACCCGGAAAGCCCCAACCGGTGCAGGAGTTCCTGAGAGTCCCCCAACACGGCCCAAGAGACCTCCAAGATCCCGTAAGACGGCCCCCAAAGCCTTCTGCACAGAGCCCCGGGAAGCCAAAATCGTCAAATTCCTCAGGGAAAACGTACATTTTGGCCTTGTACGATTTTTCAAATCCCGATGCTTCACGACGGCCAAAGACGCTTCATAGACCGCCCCAAGACGGCCAAACAGGACTCCAAGAGGCTCCCACGACGGCCCCAGAGGGCCTCCCAGGCGCCCCGAAACGGCTCCGGAAGACACCCGGAGAGGCCCGAAACGGCGCCGGAGCTCCTGAGAGACCCCCAACACGGCCCAAGAGACCTCCAAGATCCCGTAAGACGGCCCTCAAAGCCTTCCGCACAGAGCCCAAGGAAGCCAAAATTGTCAAATTTCCTCAGGGAAAACATACATTTTTGGCATGTACGAGTTTTCAAATCCCAAAGCTCCACGACGGCCCAAGACGCTTCATAGACCGCCCCAAGACGGCCAAACAGGACTCCAAGAGGCTCCCACGACGGCCCAAGAGGGCATCCCAGGGGCCCTGACACGGCTCCGGGAGACACCCGCAGAGGCCCGAAACGACGCCGGAGTTTCTGACATACCACGAACACAGCCCTAGAGACTTCCAAGATCCCGTGAAACGGCCCCCAAAGCCTTCCGCACAAAGCCCAAGGAAGCCACAATCGTCAAATTCCGTTGGGGAAACGTACATTTTGGCCATGTACGAGTTCTCGCATCCCGACGCTCCACGACGGCCCAAGACGCTTCACAGACCGCCCCAAGACGGCCCAACAGAACTCGAAGAGGCTCCCACGACGGTCCACGAGGGCATCCCAGAGGCCATGAAACGGCTGTTCAAGACGCCCGCAGAGGCCCGAAACGGCGCCGGAGTTTCTGAAAGACCGCAAACACTGCCCAAGAGACCTCCAAGATCCCGTAAGACGGCCCCCAAACCTTCCGCACAGAACCCCAGGAAGCCAACATCGTCAATTTTCCTTTGGAAACGTGCATTTTGGGCATGTACGAGTTTTCGCATCCAGATGCTCCACGACGGCCCCAGACGCTTCATAGACCGCCCAAAGACGGCCCAACAGGACTCCAAGAGGCTCCCACGACGGCCCGAGAGCGCTCCAAGACGGCTCCACGACCCTCCGGGGGCGTCCCCAGAACCCAGAAATGGTTCCGGAAGGCACCCAGAGAGCCCCGACACGGCGCCAGACTGCCTCAGAGGCCCCGACCACGGTCCAAGAGACCGCCAAGATCCCCTGAGACGGCCCCCCAGGCCGTCTGCACAGAGCCCCAGGAGGCCAACATCGCCAAATTCCATTGGGAAAACGTACATTTTTGGCATGTACGAATTTTCCGCTTCCCGAGCCTCCAAGACACCCCAATACGCTTCCTAGACCGCCGCAAGACAGCCCGGGAGAGCTCCAAGAGGCTCCCACGACGGCCCAAGAGAGCCCCACGACGCCTCTCCGAGCCTCCAGGAGCCTCCAAGGCGTCCTGAAATGGAACCGCAAGACACCTCGAGACGCCCGAAACGGCGCCAGAGCTCCTCGGAGGCCTCCACCACGGTCCAAGAGACCCCCAAGATCCCCTGAAACGGCTCCCAAAGCTTTCCGCACAGAGCCCCAGGAGGCCAAAATCGTCACGTTCACTTGGAACACCGTTCATTTTGGGCATGTACGACTGTTCGGCCTTCCAACGCTCCACGACGGCCTCAGACGCCTTCAAGACCGCCCCAACGCGGCCCAAGAGAGGCCCAAAGGCCCCACTAATCGATCCAAGACGACCCCAGCCGCCGCCACGACGGCACTCTGACGACCCAAGAGAGCAACACGACGGCCCAGGAGGGTCCTCAGACGGCCGCAGGGGGGGAGGAGGAGGAGGAGGAGGAGGAGGAGGAGGAGGAGGAGGAGGAGGAGGAGGAGGAGGAGGAGGAGGAGGAAGAGGAGGAAGAGGAGGAAGAGAAGGAGTTGGAGGAGGAGGAACGGCACCGACGACTGCGACGGCGCAACCCCGTGGATTTAATCCACGGGTCCACACTAGTATATATATAAACAACTACGTCCAACATCGTAAACTATGTTTAATCATTGGCAAAAATAGCCAGGGGACGATGTCTTTAGTAATGCCGTGACAATGTGTTGGCGTGTTACTTTTAATGTGCTGTCCAACATTTCCTTTTGGGGGATCATATTTCGGCCAGGCCTAAGTCGGGCCTGTCCCTCTGCAGGAGGAATGTTCAAACATAGTCACCACATTGCTTAAGTGCGATGCCTTGTTTTTTATGTTCACCCTTTAAGATATATATATATATATATATATATATATATATATATATATATATATGGGACGCTGCTTTTTACCTAACAGCAAAGACCTGATAGGTTTCTAATGGTCTCAAAAGAAAACATCATGACTCTCCAGGGGGGTCCGGGCAGGATCCGGGGAGAATCCGCGGATCCGCCAGTGACTATGGGGAACGCACCACTGAGGCTGAGGCTGAGGCCCCCAGCGCCGCCAGTGACTATAGGGAATGCACTACTGAGGCTGAGGCTGAGGCCCCCAGCGCCGCCAGTGACTATGGGGAACGCACCACTGAGGCTGAGGCTGAGGCCCCCAGCGCCGCCAGTGACTATGGGGAACGCACCACTGAGGCTGAGGCTGAGGCCCCCAGCGCCGCCAGTGACTATAGGGAATGCACCGCTGAGGCTGAGGCTGAGGCTGAGGCTGAGGCTGAGGCAGGCTGAGGCTGAGGCTGAGGCAGGCTGAGGCTGAGGCAGGCTGAGGCTGCGACTGCGACTGCCGTTGCCGCTGCAACTGCCATTGCGACTGCGACTGCGACTGCGACTGCGATTACACCAGAATTCTACAACAGGCTTCCTACATGAATCTCAAGGGCAATGCTTCCAGATATGCTTCTACACATCGCTGTTAGGTTGCTTTGCCGGGATAATTTTGGTGTATGTATGATTCGACCATTTTCGATCCCTCGTGTTCGAATCTACTCTGTAATGCTCCGCCCAAAAGCCCCCGTGGCAGGGCGACACGCCCGACCCGAAGGCCCGGCCCTCCCGCGGCGGCCCCGCCCCCGCGGGGGCCCCGGACCGCCGCGGGGGTGGGCGGCCCGCGCCGCGGGCGCCGCCGCCCTCGCCTGCGGCGGCCGCGGCCCCCGCGGCTGCGGCCCGGCGCAGCGGAGGCGTCGACGCCGCCGCCGACGACGACGCCGCCGGCGACGACGACGAGAGCAACGGCGACGACGAGTCGTCGTCGTCGTCGTCGTCGTCGTCGTCGTCGTCGCTCTCGACGACGAGAGCGAAGACGACGACGAAGACGAAGACGCCGACGGCGGCGAAGGGCGGCCTGCGCCGCGGGCGCCGCCGCCCTCGCCCGCGGCAGCCGCGGCCCCCGCGGCTGCGGCCTGGCCGGCCCGGGCGCGTTTTGGCAGAGGAGGAGGAGGTACCCATACCCAAGCAGTGGCGAAGCGTCCTGGCTCGCCTACAGGCCCACCAGGCAATGTTCCGAGAACCTTTTCGTGGTCTGCACGACGTGTTCTTAGAACGTTCCTGGCTGGGACTGCCTTGTTGTAACGCATCGGGCCTACGCTCTAAGAACATGGCTTTCGTTCTTAGGACATCTCGGGGTTCTAAGTAAGGGCATTTCGTGGTAGGCCTATAGGAATGCTGGGACGGTCGGTCCCTGCTGATCGCGTCGTAAAAAAAATCAGGACAGGAGGTTTTGGGCTGTTTTCGGCCCCTTGGGCCCTTGGGGCCCTCGCCGGGCCTCCGGACCGTCAGAAAACGACTCAGGACGAGAAACCGGTCCCGGGGAAAGGGTCGGGGCTTCCAGAGATGCCGTCCTGAAAAAAATCAGGACGTCGCATGTCTGGCTCGTCAGTATCGTCTAACCGACCCCCATCCCCATCCCCATCCCCTTCGAGACCCCCGCCAGATTCCCCCGCCCGTTGGGGATACACTCCTCGAGACCCGAAGGGAACGGCCTCTATCCCCATCTAGGGGGGTAAATCGGCCAGTGGGGCCCAGGCCACGCCCGTGGGGAGAGGGATCGGATTCACGATGCTGACCTCGCTTCCCCCCTCTTGTCGGGCCTCTCCCTGGAGACCCTCGTCGCCACCGCTGGCTCCGCCTCGAGATCCGGGTCCGAACGCACCCCAGGAGAGGTCCGTGGAGCATACAGTGAGTGGTTTGAGTCAGGGACGCTTGCTTTTTCAAAAGGGGCTCGGTCTTTCCTTAGGCTCGCATGCGTTATGTATCCTTCCTCGCACGGTATGTATTATCAATCGTTCCTTATGCATGGAATGGGGGCTTGGTTTTCTGATGCTCCAACCTACTTTAGCCTTGACCACCAGAACGAATTTCGAGCACCAAGAAAGTGCCGAAACTGTAGGGTTTTCACGTGTCGAGCCCCGGGAGGCGGCACTCGTTCGACACTGCTTCGACATGTTCTTGGGTGGCCGAAATCATCTCTGGGATCTGATCCGGAAGTGCGATGGGAACCACGTAAGCTTTGTTCCTTATGTATCGTTCCTTAGGTCGGGCCCATGACTGCAGCGGATATCGGTGCCTCTTGATTTCCCTGGCTCGGGGCCGTGCGGCGGGCGCGCGGGCGGCGGCGCGGCCGGGGGGCGCCCCAGAGCGGCGACCACGAAGGGTGCGGTTGCGCCGGGGTGTGGCCTGCGTTATGTCGGGCGTGCCCTTCTCTTTACAGGGGGAATCTCGTAGTTAGTTCAAAATAGTCTGGGGACGATTTTCCGAATATCTGTTGTTGGGTGTACTTTTGAGCATTTCTTGAATATGCATTTTTTGCATATTTTCAATCTTTCGTCCAGAATCCCCCTGTAGGGGGACATACCCGACCTAAGGCTTGCGAGCTGCGTCGTTGGGGCCCCGGGGGTTACCACGTCGCGCTCGGGGCGCAGCGGAGAACTCGGGCGACGTCCTGGCCCGCCCCCAAGGGTGCGCGTTGCAAGCCACACCCGTTTGTTGGAAGCCACTCCCTTCGGAGTCGCCGACCAGAGCCTTGGCAGTCGCTCGACGTCTCCGGTGGCTCCGGGGACGGCAGCGGCAGGGCCGTGTCGCGGCTGCTGGAGCTCGTGGTGCCCATGCACCTCCGGCGGCACCGGGGCGTCAGCGCCGTGGTCCGCAGCGAGGGCGTGAGGTTGGTGCAGGGCCGTGTCGAGGCTGTGCAGCTGTCAGGCCTCGACTGGCACAGCCGCGCGGGCCTGACGGCACGGCGTCTGACCGTCTCGGCGCCCGACGGAGCTGCCCTGAGCTACCTGGAGGTGCTGGCGGGGCGCATCGCGCTGACGGCACCAGCGTACGGGTGGGCAGAGGCCGTCTTCAGCGCAGCCGATTTCGGCAACTTCCTGCTCTACAGGCTAGAGGGTTCTCCGAAGGGCTTAGGCGACCCCTCCTCCTCCTCCTCCTCCTCCTCCTCCTCCTCCTCCTCCTCCTCGCCTACGGCCCCCGGGGAGACCGTGCTCTACAGGCCTGTCACCGACACCGTCCCTGCCATCCTGGGCGAGAGGTTTGTCTTCTCGGGTGAGGGCGTCAGCATCGACGTGGCGCGCAAGAGTTAAGTCGGGCCTGTCCCTATACAGGGGGAATCGTCAAAAAGAGTAAAACAACAGTGTGGGGACTTTTTTTGAGTATTTTTGGTTCATTTGGAATCTTGTTTGCGTATTTTTTATTTTTCGTCAAAAATCCCCCTGTAGAGGGACACGCCCGACTTAACGCAAGAGGGTGGCGTTTGGAGGTCGCCTGGGGCGCCGCAGGGTGCTGGCGGCCTTGGAAGCCGGGCCGCCCCCGGGCGCTGCCGTGACCGTCCGCGTCATCGACCTGGCCCCCTCCGTCGGCACAGCGGCCGGCGCTGCTGACGGCGAGGCGGAGCGGGTGGGCGAAGCCCTCACGGGCTTCTTCCGAGGGTTGCAGGCGTCGAAGAAGAAAAAGCGCCATGAACATAAATTTTTGGCACTCCGCGCGGGTTTCTTGGATCCGCGCTGGGACTCTCCTGGCGGCGCCTCCGGCGCCGCCCCTGGCGCGCTCCGCGCGCCAGGGAGGGGGGGGATTCAGCGCGGATCCAAGAAATCCGCGCGGAGCGCCAAAAAGTTTATGTCTATGGCGTGTTTTTTTTCTTCCTCTAAGGTAGACCTCGCGGGCGTGGGCCTGCGCTTTGCCGCCATGGACGTGCGCCCCTGGACGGAGCCGGAGAGCCGCGGGGTGCCGGCGGTGTGGCTGCGTCTGAGTGCGGAGATCGGCGAGGCGGAAGGGTGCACCTTCGCCGAGGTGCCACTTCACGCTGGGGTTAAGCCGGGCCTGTCCCTCTACAGGGGGCATAGATTCAAGAATAGTAAAACAAGAGTCTGGGGACGATTCGTTGACTGTTTTTCAACATTCTGGGGGCATTTGTTTGACTATGTCTTATTTCTCGTTCAAAGTCCGCCTGTAGGGGGACATGCCCGACTTAACGCTGGGGCATGGGGGGCGCCCCTCCAGCACAACCGAAGGGGCCCAGAGGGGCTGCTTCTGGGGGTGGGGGGGGCGCCCCCTCCCTCGCCCCCCCAAGAAGGCAGCGCAGCCAACTCCACCCTTGGCAAAGGGCACCCTTGCGTCGAGCCGAGCAGATCCGACGCATTCCGAACCCCTTGACGGATCGGATATAGATTTGCAGTAGTTTGTTTCTGATCGTGCATCCGTTTCTTTTCTGCTGTTGCTTCCCTCGCTGCCAGCAAACGGCAGCAGGAAGCGGGCGATGCTTGCAGATATCCAGCTGCCTGCGTCGAGCCCAGCCGCCGTTCCAGCGCAGCAGCGCTTCGTGAAGGTAAGTGTGGTGTGTATAAACTCACGCCAGATAAGCGCGCAGTCTGGACTCGCAAGGGTCTCAAACTGGACAGCTCCTATTGGTCTTGGAACCGTCAAGGACTCCTCATGGGCCGTATTGGAGGGTTCTCGGGCACATTTGGGGCTCGCTTTGGGCAGTCGTGGACCGTCTCGGGGGCTTCTTTATTTATGTCATGCTTTTCAGCGTTTCTCCTCTGAGCGCCTTGCTGGGTGCCTCTTAATGCGTCTCAGGGAGGCCTATTGGGGAGATAGATCGTGTAGTCGTTGGACACTCGTCTTCTGACGGCCTGACGGTGAGTTCAAGCACCACGCCAGTTCGGCGCGCGGCGTGAATTCGCAAGGATCTCGAACCCGGCCTCGTTTCCTTCGTCTTGGAGCCGTCACGGGGCCCCTTGGAGGGCTGGTCTTGGGCAGGCCTGGGGCCCTCGTGCGGCAGTTGCGGACCGTCTCGGGGGCATCCTGGCGGCGCTCGGAAGCTTTCCCCATGCGATCTGAAGCCGAAGGGCCTCGAGAGCAAACCGCACGGACGTCACGTATTCTAGCCGCTTCGCGTAACCCACCAGCCCACCCAGGAACGATGATGGGGCGAATTGCCCGGATTAGGGACGGGGGGGGAGCAGGCAGTGGAATGAGGGGCTGGGGAAGCCGCCAGAACCCAAGAGGGGGAGGATGGAGAAGGAATCGGAGGAGGAGGAGGGGCAGGGGGAGGAGGGAGGGGGGAGGAGGGAGGAGGAGGAGGAGGAGGAGGAGGAGGAGGAGGAGGAGGAGGACGGGCGGTTGAGGAAGAGGAGGGGGAGGAGGGCGAGCAGACATGCCAGATTCCTCTCGAATGCCTCTCGGAATCTCCTCGGACGAGCTTCATGGCGTCCTCTTGGGGCGTCTTGGGGACCTCCTGGCGGTCCCGGGGGCCTCTTGGGACGTCGTGGGTGATTTGGGCGAGCCTCTTTGGGCCTCTCGGGATTCCATTGGAAGTGTCTTGGGGGCCTCTTGGGATCCTTAAGGGCCATCTTGGGGCCATCGGGGAGAACATCGATTAGCACTGCCCCGCAAGAGCCCCAAGACTCGCCCCTCGGGGCCCTCCAGGGCGCTCTTGGGCCAACCCTGGAGCCGTCGTGGGACCCTCATGGGCTCGTCCTGGGCTCCTCTTGGGCCTTCTTCGAGCCATCTTGCGGCCTCGGGAAGCCATCCACAGCAAACAGCGAGAGGGCAACAGCACGTACGTTCCTTCGGTGTTGAAAGGATGTTGGCATCGGGGTGGATTCCTTGGGAGGCTCCGTGGCCACTCTGAGCCGTCCTGGGGCAGTCTTGAGGCCTCGTGGAGCATGTTGTAAGCCATCTTGAGCCATATTGCAGGTCATCTTGCGCTCTCTGAGGCCCTCTCGGAGCCATCTTGGGCCATCTTGGGCTTGCTGACCGATCGCGACCCCTTCCGTCAGGGCCCAGGTGAGGGGGTAGGGAAGTGGTCAGGAGGGGGAAAAAAAACAGACACCATTAATTGCCGATTCCCCAGAACATATAGGAAACTATGGGCAGTGGGGGGAAGACAGAAACCCAGAACTTATGGGAAACTACGGGGGATCCTTTTAGTTGTTTGCAGTTATCTGTATCACCAGGCCCCTTCAAGTGGACAAACCCCGAAGGGGAAGAAGAGGGGCTGGAAGAGGAAACTCCCCAAAAAAAACTCGCTCCCAGAGGGCTGGTGGGATTTCGTCGCTGTTTCGTCTGAGCATCTCGCTGGGTGCCCCTTCGTGCGCCATGGGCCGCCCGGGAGAGTTTTCGGGCAGTCTTGGGGCCTTTGGGGGCTCTCGAAAGCTTCCCCAAGGCGGTCTGAAGCTGCAAGGCCAGTGGAGCAGCACACACACACACACACACGCGCGCGCACGCACGCACGCACGCGCACGCGCACGCGCACGCACACGCACACGCACACGCACGCGCACGCGCACGCGCACGCGCACGCGCACGCGCACGCGCACGCGCACGCGAACGCGCACGCGGCACG